>JAGTXR010000284.1:0-486303 GCA_022606575.1 Glossosoma conforme | reverse complement strand
AAAAACTTTAATTTTTTTAAATTCCCTTTTTTTTCCCCCCGGGTTTTGAGGAATTTTTTTATTTTGGGGTTTGGGGTTTTTGGGTTTTTTTTGGAACAATGATTGTTTTCCCTTTTTTATCCCGGAATCACTGTAAGAAATCCCCAAAAGTAGCGACCCTTTTTGAAATTCAAATGGCTTTAAAGTAAGCCTTTATAAGGCCCGGATACCGAATGCGAAAAATATTTAAGTAATAAAAATACACTTTGAAATCAAATAAAGTGAATGACAATAAAAAATAAATACTTGAAATACATTCAGAATAATTGTAACATTTTCAATACTTAATTATCATACAATATAACGCTTTTTAACATTTCTTTATATTGTTATAATTATCACTTATTATAATGGGTCATCACTTATTATAATCACAACTTCCAGATACTTATTTTGCTTTAATGCACTGCATTATTATTTGCTGTTTTTATGTATTTAAAATTTTGAATCAGAAAACAAGGCAAGAACAACAAACAAATTGTCTCGTTATTAAATATATTTAACACAGATGGATTATTCCATTAAGTATAAGAATAAAATAATTATATTTGAGGAAATGGGACATTCTTGATTGAGTAGTTAAATATGTGGTATTTCAAAAATATTTATATTTGTTATTTGTCTGCCAAAAACTTTGCCCTTTTCAACACGTTTAGTTACCAAGTTCATTTAAATAGGAATACCTTCAAATGACTCAACAGTGGCCTTTACAATAAAAGTAGCGTGAGCTTTTTTATCACAGTTATCGCTAGCGACATGCATTTTTATGTTCCTACGGCGCTATCGTATTAAGAGCATCGTTTATGTAAAATCACGAAGCGATTTTCGGAACTCGCAGTGCCCCTAGACGACAGCGTCCATTGTCAACCGCTCACAATAAACTCACATTCAGTTCAGCAGTAATTATGTTCCAAACAATATTTTCGTAAGCAGAGCACATTTGCGTAAATAACTTTCACCGTGCAAAATTTTGTTTTTCAACAGTAAACTTATTCCGTACTAATCGACCGCGTTCAACACATCCTGTTTGAGCATATGGTAGGTACTAAAAGTTAAAAGCTTTAGACCTTCACGTCTGTCAACAACACGATGTATTGTAATATACGACCTACCGTTATTATTCCCGGGTATCGCAATTCCAGCATTAAAACTGTGTGGTTTATTCAAACTCCCCATAAAAACTATCCCCGGCAGTCATAAAATTCTAGTATTATGGTTCGTACATGAATGTGCGCACAGCTCACACAATGATTTATTACCTTTCGATAGCCATGTTTCTTCGGCCTAATAATTGCCCAGAAACCTATAGTTGGGTTACATGATATTTCAATACGTAAATAAAAACCAATAAAGTTTCTATATGTTTATCATTATGTTCGAGGGGCATTCATGTGGCGGACTGAATAACTTTATATTGTATTTTTAATATATTGTGTAGTAGCGATTTAAGTGTGTTAGTTTTACGTTCAATATAACATGATTAATATATACGAATATATCGTTCGTTATATGAGGTTATAATACAAATATATGTGCATTTAATATTTGAACAATATATATTTTATATTCATTGTTCTATAACAAACATATAATATCATCATCAGCCTGTGTCCGTCCTCTGTTGAACGTAGGCCTCCGCATGAGTCTCCATCCTCTTCGATCCTCCGCCTTCCGCATCCAGTCACTCCCTATTCTTCTTATATCGTCAATCCATCTTGGGGGGTCGGCCAATGCTTCGTTGCCAGTTCTTGGGCGCCATTCAATACTTTTCTTCCCCATCGACCGTCGTCTCTTCGACAGATATGTCTGCCCATTGCCGCGAGTGCCTATTCCGTTGGGTAGCATCCACTACTTGAGTTCTTCTGCGTATTTCCTCGTTTCGGATTCTATCTTTTAGCGACACTCCGAGCATGGATCTCTCCATAGCACGCTGGGTGACCCATATAATTTAATGTTATTTTATTTATTTATTCATATTATTATTAGTAACATACATATTTTGTTTATATTTATTCACAGAACATAATTGTTCTCAAAAAATAGAATAACTTATCAATACTACAATACCACCCATTCATAGTAGATTCCTGTAATAATAATAAAGGATGATGCCGTGAATCTCGGGCTGTAGTCTATGACATTGGCGGATCAACACTCCCATGCAGCGTTTGCCATATACACCATGGTAAGCGTCATAGAATTCCACAGATGAAATTTCAAAATTACTATCACTATTTGTCGCTATTCTCCTGTATGTGTTTACATAAAATAATAAAAATAGAGGTAATATTATGTGAGTAATTGCGGTATTGTTTGTTGTCTGTATTTGAAAAGGCAACACTAAACGTGGATGTAAAATTTACTGGTTCTTAAGTTAAAATTTCGATGATTTGACTTCTTTACCTGAAGTCGCCGCATATACAGAAAAGGTATTGTTGGTAAACTCTGTAGCGATGATGTTGACGTATCCAACCGGCCCAGGCCTCTTTATATTACGCTAAAGGCCTTTTCTATTCGCTCAAATATTGCTATTTTTAATTATCTTATATTAAAAAACACTCGCAGAAAGAATTATGTGAGAATATACACAACATATGTTTGTCTGATTATGATGACATCCAGACGCAACTAAAACGAAAGACCTGTTGAAAGCCACCGAGATGAAGAAAACAACAAGATTTTCTACAATGGGATATATTTAATATCGTACTATAGAAATCACATGGAAAGTGAGATATCACGTGTTCTGAAAGAGTGGTGAACTTAGTGAAGAGTTAGAATCGGGCATCCGATTTCCAGGACCTATATAAAGATAGCTAGACATCCTGAAAAAGAGACGAAGAATGTTATTGCTCTCTTAAAAATGGAATTTGTCTATTTCATGGTATTTGTCACACCAACGGGTTCTGAGTAAGCAAAATAATAAGTATAATATAAGCGTAATATTTAAGTAAGGATAAAAAAAATAATGCCATCACCGTTCGTATTTAGAGCTTAATGCCACCACAAAACTACTTTTTTCTTGGGTAGATTGTGTACCTTGTCTATGAAATAAAGTAATAAAACGCTATTACTGACTGAAGTGACAAATATATGTTCGGACTAGGAGTTGCCTGCAGCTATGGTTCCAGTGGTCAAAACAGTATGCTTTGCAAGCCAAAGGTCGCCATGAGTTCGACCCCGAGATAGATTTAAAAAAAGGATTTTAAAATCGATTTCTAAACTAGAAAATAATGGTTGGTGTGAATTTGATCCCTCACCCCTAAGATGCCAGTCATACCCTATTTTTCAAAAATTGGTTGTAGACGAATATCCTCCCGTGATGACCACTCATTTACAGTAAAGTCCTGTAATGATAAAGGATGATGCGTTAGTCTCGGGCTATAGTCTATGACGTTAGCTTGGGAACACTGCTAAAAAATTACTATAACCATCTGTCGGTATTCTCCTATAAAAAAAAAGTTACAATTATGAACGTAATTTATGAGATCATAAAATTTCTTAAGCGCCTTTCAAGTGGATTTTCTGATTTTGTATGCAGTAGTTAGTAGCACAGTACACTTGAGAATGCGTTCAACGTGATTACGGTCGTACCAATTTATTATGTTGGTAAACAGGCATATATTGTAGAAAGAGTATTAGGCAAGTTGTTGGCTTCGTCCGAAATTCAAGTTTCGAGCAAGTTAAACACTGGCTAAAGGTTGCTTGCGTGACCATTGGCACGTCCCGGCTAGGGGTTGCCCGGCAAACATTTCATCAAAGGGATGGCTACCGAATGTCAGGGTGAGTCATGGCGGTCATTATGCAGTCGCCCACCCTCCACCTAGTTCACGTTCTCTGTCAGTAGATGCAACAAACTGTGACACCAAAGTAAATAGGGCACACTTAAACTTATCATCGTCATTCCATATCTGGAGTATACTCCAGATATGGAATACTCTTATTAGTCACAACATACCGTCACGTAGAAGTTGCAAGCGGCTGATAAACATTGAGGCAGCAGTTTTGACGACTATGTGCCCATATAAAGGTAACGAAATTATACAGAAAATACTATTTATAAAGTACATGTAATATATATTTTTTGAAGAAGAATTAGTTACTTCTTCTTTTGTAGTATCAATCCGGTGAATTGGTTTGCAGCAACAATATCTTGCATTTCGATCTCCACCCCTCTCGATCGTCCTCTTCAGCTCAGCATAAAGCTACAACTCATGTCCTCGAATACTTGCGCAAATAGTGGGCGCCCTCTACAGTTTCTACCCTCAACCATCCCTTTCCACAATGTCGTGAAGACCATCGTGGCGCATGATGTGACCGATCCATCGGGCTTGCCTCTCCGAGATGGTTCTAATACGATTGCGATAATACTTTGTCAATTATTGCTGATACTAAAAGGAAAAAGATAGGATACTTTCAAATTTGATTTAATTACAAAAATTAATTGAATATTTACGTACAACATGTTTTCATACAAGACTATTTGTAATACAGAACAGCCAATTTAGAACATTGTGTTTCCTTGGCAGCCGTAAACAACAATTCACTCACCTGAAGTTATTATAAGTAGGTACTAACGTAAGGGTACTGAATATTTAGAAACAAATTCGATTTTCGAATAAACTATTTCAATATTTGAATTTTTGACGACTTTTTGTTTATCGAATTAAAATAAATATAACGTATTAATTGTGTGTGATATACAGTAGAAAGAGTTAATTTTCGAATTCAATTGCTGGTCGGCTTCGGATAGTATTATATTATAATTTTATAATTAATTTTAAGTAAAAAATTAATAAATTAAAAATATTTAGTTTTTGATTCACAATTTATTTTAATGTTTACATGTTTCGGCCTTCCTGAAGACCATCTTCAATAATGAAAAAATTAAAACAGGCCGTGGCTTATAAAGGTATGGACAAGATCCTATATTAGTACACACATATTTACAGGTTGTATATGTGTGCGGGTAAAACAATTGAAAAAGGTTATTTTTAAAATTGATTGGTATGTGATTAGTCTTAATGTATTGAGATATTTTTTTTATTATTTTTATTTTTTATGTAAACACATACAGGAGAATACCGACAGATGGTGATAGTAATTTTTTGTCTCATCTGTGGGAATTCTATGACGCTTACCATGGTGCATATGGCTAAACGCGGCGTGTGGGTGTTGATCCGCCAACGTCATAGACTACAGCCCGAAATTCACTCATCATCCTTTATTATTGCAGGAATCTACTATGAATGGGTGGTCTTCACAGGATGACTTTTTCTACCAATTTTTTAATTGGATAGGCTTTGACTGACATTTTACGGGTGATGGATCAAATTCACACCAACCGGGGTATTTTAGAGCTCAGAAATCGATTAAAAATCCTTTTTTTTTAATCTCCATCGGGGATCAAACCCACGACCTTTGGCTTGCAAAGCAAACGGGCTTTACCATTGAGCTATGACAGCCAGCATTATACAATAATATTTTTTGCTTTCAATTTAAAAAAGATATTATGAAATAATAGGTATTATATTTTTAATTATAATTAATTAAATTATTATTAATTAAAGTATTGTCGGTTGATAACCTTAATGTTAGTATTATATCAATCCATTTTAGTATCATAGATGATCATAGATGAATCCCACGCCACACTAAAGATCTTATCTTTAAGTGGTGTGGTGGTAAAATGTTAAAAAAAAAAAAAAAAGAAAAAAAAAAGATTGGATGTAAATTGCTGTGTAAAAATGTATCTTTTATATTTGATTAAATAAAAAAAAATTAAATATATATTTTTTTTTCAAAAGTAATTTCAAAACGTAACATTCACTGTGAAATCAATTATGCCACCCAAACGAAAAAGCAATAGGTCAAGAGTACACCTCAAGCATGAATGAAAAAAGGGCATCTCGAGCTTCAGAAACAGTCGAGCAAAGGAGAGCAAGATTGGAAACAGATCGAGTACACGCTGCTCAAAACCCGTTCATCTGGACAGATGAGCAACGGGAAGCAAGATTGGAAACAGTTAGCGTACACACTGCTTAAAACCCGTGCACATGAAACAGATGAGCAACGGGAAGCAAGATTGGAAGCAGATCGAGTACGCGTAGATCATACCCAGACGTACTCTGCATGCTGATTTAAATCATAGTGCTTTCCATTACGATCCTAATTATGATTACAGTCTGCACCCAAGTATTGTAATTGGAAAAATTGATAAATTATGCGTGTATTGTAGTGCCTTTAAATTTAAAAATGAAACACTAGGAATGTGCTGCACGGTGGAAAATTGAAATTGCCAGAATTAGATTCACCCCCCGAACCTTTATTAACGTTGGTATCGGGTGATACAAGTGAATCAAAACACTTCTAGACAAACATACGAAAGTACAATTCTTATCACTACCACTGCCGAACGCAAATCATTCCTTATCGTACAAATGGTCATGTTTAGCAAGTCTCAGAAACGCATCGATCGTACGATGGATTACAATATCCGATTTTATTTTGGCAAGGAGAAGACGGATACCATTTCAACATCCCGTTGAGAAATCCACAAACAGATGAGGAAACGACTAAGAAAGTCAGTGCCATGAATTACTATTCATATCGATTGATGATTCGTGAAAACGCTGAAAATCATATCCTAAAAGGTCGAAATTTGTTCTATCAATACATGTTCGCGAAAATAGAAAATGAACGACTCCTCTACATTTGATTAAATCAAACCAAGTTGCGTTCCGCAGAGTATATTCATTTACGCGATGCAGTTGTAAAATGATGGCTGAAAAAACAAAAAACATTGTGTATCCAAAAGCACTCCAATAAATAAAAAACACATACGGGCGCCACTGTCAAATTTAGGTAAAAACAACATAACCTTAGTTTATTGTTTCTAATTGGCTCAGTCACGCCTCAAGTCCAACTTATCCAATCGGAAGGCGAGAGGCTCCCGACGAGGCGTTTCCATAAAAACTCGCGGTTTTTTTTTTTTTTTAGTGGCATTGCAATGCATGCCGGGTACAGGCTAGTCTATATATATAAAAATGAATGTCTGTCTGTCTGTCTGTCTGTCCTTTATACATTCCTACACCATTAATCCGATTGCGATAAAACTTTGTCGAATTATTTTTTAGACTAGTGAAAAGAAGATAGGATACTCAAAATTTGATTTGATTACCAAAATTAATTGAATATTTACGTAAAACATGTTTTCATACAAGACTATTGCAATACAGAACTGCCATTTTGGTCAAATATATGTAAGAAAAACATAATTTAAGTTTATATATATAACCTAAGCTTCTAATTGGCTTCGGCCTTGCCTAAAGTCTGACTTATCCAATCAAAAGGTGAGAGGCTCCCGACGAGGCGTTTTCATAAACTTGCGGCTTCTATTTTTTGAGTAGCATTGCAACGCATGCCGGGTACACGCCAGTTACTTATAAAATATGCACCCATTTAAAATTATTCTATCTTTCCGTTACGTTATTCATTGGAGAGAAAATTTACTGATTTGAATTCTGTACAAACGAGACGAGCATTGTACAAATTGGCTGTATGGGCCGCGGCACAAAGCGAATGATACCGCGCGGTCGGGAGGGAATCATTATGGCCCGACAATGATTTCAGATTGTCACACATATTGTAAAATATACATCAGACGGCCCCGCAAACTGACACAATCATGAAAGGAAATTAAATCAAATAACGCACCCCGACGTGGGCCAAATTAAAATACATACATTAAAGCTCCCGCAATCACAACACTGTAACGCAAATACATCACCATAGACGAGGACGACTCCATCAATCATTTAAAATTTATGTAAATATCAGCCGATTGGTTATTCACAATTTTTTTCCGGCGGGATAGCTTTTGACGCTCGCGAATTCGATTTTGTATTTTCGAAGTATGATTTTCATTGCAATTCGAATACGTGTTGTTTGATTGTACACTAAATTAACACTCTGATTCATTCGACCATATAAAAGTATAACAATCGGGCGATGTATGTACTTCTGCATAATTAACATTGTTTTTTCATATTGGGTTAAAATATGACGCATATATAAATACAAACAGTCAATTCCGCTTAATTGGGACACATCGGGACATTTTGTCCCAATTAAGCGGTTGTCCCAGGTAAGCGAATTTAACATTTTTTTTAAATTCACTTATTTGGTTAATTAATTTTTTAATTTTTATTAGAATATTATTTTATTATTTCAATATTCTAATCTACTTTTATAGATCATTGACTATATTACAATATTATCATTACTTAAATATACATACACTATACATAAAATATTTTTGTGCTTGGATTGACGCGTTGAAAAAAGAATTTTATGTATAGTGTATGTATATTTAAGTAATCACTTATTTGGTTTTCGCAACTAAAGCCATTAACCAGTAATTCACAAATAAAATTAAATAATTCATTTTTTTTCAATGATTTTATTTTATAAACTCTTGGAAACTGTAAATTACATATAATATATTTGTTTTAACTAATCTCTCTGGCTGTTGTGGAACTTGTTAATAAAATTTTCATCAATGGATTCTAATATGTAATTAACCAATTTTCCACGATACAAAATTTTTCTTAAAAAATATATTACTCTCATGTCCATTGGTTGCACTAAGGATGTGGTATTAGGAGGAACACGCATCATATCAAGTTCTGTGTACATATTTTTTCTTGAGAATATGTGTGACATAATATGTGCTTTGATCCTAAATTTACCGTCCCAATTAAGCGGAATGTTGTCCCAATTAATCATATAAATTTACTATTGGTTTCTTGGTTTGGTTTCTGTTCTTTGAGATTTGTCACAAATAAGCGGCTGTCCCAATTAAGCAATGTCCCAATTAAGCAGAATCGACTGTATTATCTAACGATTTTTAGGACTGAAAACATTTATAACCATGTTTTTGAGGTACGAAAATCGTATATCCATATTAATTAGACGTAACATACGGGTTTCTCTTACTCTGTAAACCTGATAATACTGAATAATTCAATTAATTATTCATTTTAGAGAAATTAGGTTGTGCTGCTTTTAAAGACTAAAAAATAAGGGCCTCAACAACATAACTTGCGATTTATAAAAAATGCTAATTAAATAACACCTAAATATGCCTCAGATATAATAATGCCTTATTTTCAAACTTGTAGGACCTAATAGTGGTAGCCACTGGTAATCTGAATAATGTGTATGTACGCGATGATGCTACAGGTGTAGAGATCTATTAGAACATGGCAAGGATAATATCTGCTGATAAATGAGATGTAATAATTGTGATGCTACAGATGGGAAAAAAAGTAAAGAAAAATAGAGAAATTAAACTTCTGTATTTTAAAGTGATACTTTATTGATATATACTATTTTATTTATTTATTTATCCTAATTAAGTTATTAGGCATAATGAAAGTATCAAAGACTTCACATTTATATTGTTTGTTGTTTATTGGAAAAAATAAAAATATATCTCCGTCGTCTCTATTTCTATATGTGCGGTAACTATCCATTCAACTCAATCAATTCCGTACATTATCCATTTCTTTTTCTTCTAGGGATGCTTTCATTTCATTCGTTAGAGTCCCGTATCTTTTTTTTTGAGGACATTTCGTGCTTTCTATTAGGGCTCACAACGGCTATTCAGCTTAATAAAAATTATCTGTTTAAATAAAGCATAAGTGGAAAAATATTTCATGCATTTTTGGAAAAAAATATCATTTCGTCCCCAGCACAATAAAATAATACGTATATGTACTATTTCATATTGCTGCAGAAGTTCGACGTAAAAATTCATGATCGGAAAATACCATTCTAACACATATATTTTTTATTTCGTGTTGTTAATTTAAAATCTGCGGTTTTCGTTTTGTGGGGACAGATGACATGTCGCAGGGAAATGACGAAAATGGATATTTCATCAAATCCCGAAGGTAGATGCTAAATTTGCTGAAGATATTTATCAAGTTACAAATCTGTGAAAAAAAAATTAATCATAAAAAAACGTGTAAAAAATTTGCGCGTAGAGATGATCAAATCTTTGTTATAAGTTGCATTTTATAAAAAAAATATGTTCATTAAGAAAACCCACGGAGTTTTAATATTAAAATTTTCCCGTCTTCGTTCTATAACTTGAGCAGATTATCTCCATAAAAAGCCGCTAGACAGCTCTGTAACCTCTCATTGTCCATGAATTATCTCAAAACATCTCTGCCAACAGGGTTCCATCTAGGAACATATGATCGTATGGTTTCCATTGGCCCCTCCGGTGTAAGCCCGGAGACTTGAAGGATTACTGCTGTAGTATGCGAGGCATACATTAGATGGTTTATTTATATTTAAATATATATTTTTTTAAAGAGAATGGATGAAGAGCACCAACGAAACGAAGTAAGCAACAGACAACCCATCCAAACTTTTGTGCGCATCCAATGTTTATGCTTAACTTCAGTAGTCTAACGAAAACTGCGCTTATAATGTGCTATTGTCGTTGGTATTTTTTATGTTATTATATGCGCTTCTTATCCAGACTACGTCATTTTGTGTCTTCTCCTAGTTTTATATACTCCAGACAGAGGATTATAAACTTAAACGGATCATATTTTATGCGCACGCCGCGCTAATCCGTCTTACAAAGCGACGCAAAACTCCCCTGGAAGGATATTTACTCCTTCATCCTTCATGTTCTTTATTTACGCTAAAAATATGCCAGAGATTTTTAACTGTGAAGGGAATAATCACATCACTTTGTCAAGCTCGATAGGAAATATACAGAAGTCGTGATATACTCAAAACCATTCACGGTGCATCCTGTAATACAGTTATTAATGTAATTTAAGATCTGTTGAAAGGTATTTTCAATTTTATGAGATTTTAATGAGATTAGAGAACAGATGCCTACGTAGAATACTAAAGGTACAATGGTTTCAATTTTGTAAGGAATGACGAGATGAGAGAGCCGACCTTCAATACTGCAGTTGATCAAGAGGTGAAGGTGTACCTGGCTGGGACTTGTTTTAAAAATTTCGCAGGAGAGCATATACTAAAGCTGCCTTTTTTCAAGCTCCCGGTATCGCGCCATCCTTGAAGGCCATCCGAAACTATACAAATAATGTACTCAGTGGAGCTGCGGGAGGTGGAGCTGGCATGAGATGAGGTGTAGATAATGGCAGCTAACATAGCTTTATGGTGACAGTACGTGAGTGTCATATTATCCAGTTAAGGAGCGGACATGGTATGATGATGATGGGATTCATCAATATTTTGTCAGTGAACACAGTCGTTTAGAGAAAACCAATTAAAATTTTATTAATGTAATTACATATGTGGTTCTCACAAGCAAATGTTGCACGTGCACAAAAAGCTACTTTTTACAGAGTGACTGAAGGCCTTTCAGTGACTCTAGCTGCATCAGTTAGATGTCAAATAGACTTCAGTCTAAAGCTGCGAAATTAGTATACAACAGCAAGTCTCGAATTGCCATCTTCGGTAACACGTTGCTAACCACGAAATACGTGGGAGAACGGTGGCCTGTAGAGAGAGCTAATTCCACCATTTAGGACTACAGCTATACTCACTAACCTGTCTTCTCTTCAAGCCCCGGGCTCTCTAGCCATCCTGGAATAACAGAGAACTGTCAGTTTTAGGTACTTGGGTGAGCTAGGGAAGCAAACCTAATATGTGATAAAACGAGAACCTTTGCGGCTGACAAAGCTTTGTGCCAGAAGTTCGTGACAATCGAATGCTCTAGTTAAAACAGCTGACATAGTGACAATGATAAAGTCTTCTTTTTGAAGTAGTAATTAAATATACACATACTATACATCAAATTCTATATACGCATCAATTCATTCAGAAAAAATATCGGCAAAAGCGGGATGCGAACCTGCGAGCCTTGGAACCAACAGTTGCTCTTGTTCATTACCCTAATCCACTCGACTATCTACTGCCCGAACTGATGCGAGGAATAAATTGTATTTATACCATTGTTACCATCATATAACGATAGATGTCTCAATAGTATATATTCAGAGTGTGTATAAAATATATTTTTTTCAATCAGTCAACAATTATTCACAGTCTTCTTTTAGAATAAATAAATATTAATTTTCGATCAACATAACACAGATAACATACAGAGGTCCACAATACCCTCGTATCTTAGATAGAACAGACTGCAAGAGATGCGTTCAATACCGATATACAATTCCATGAGTTCCACTATTAGCCTTTGCTCTAATTATTATTGTGATTGCATTGCCTCTGCATCAAAGGACAGCCTTCATTAGAAGACCAGGCGTTGCTAAGGTTTCAACTCTGGCATATGTTGTAATTAATTACCGGGATCGCGTCAGAAGCGACACTCTTATTATAATATCATTTAATTAACTAACAGGCTATTTTAGATACAACTGCGTGATACTATTTTCATCAAAATTAAATTATTACACAAAGAATGCTACTTTCACGTGACATTTTAATAATTTTATTAAAGTTAAAAATATTTCATTTCCGCATTTATTTTAATTAATAAATAAAAGTGTTTTGCTGTTTTAAAAATAACTTTTAAATGACTTTTATTTCATTTATATAATTAATTTATTTTACTTAAACAATGAAAACATCTTAATTGTAGATTCTATGTCAAATAAAATGATTTAATGTAATAGCTGTGAAAAATATTTAACTTTTAAATAAAAAAAAACGTTACCTAATCATACTATTAAAATAATAATATACGAGTTTATATTATAGATAAATCGTATGTGCATACATTTGATTTAATTGAATAATATATACTACTAGTAAAAGTTTTTTTTTATAAATTTCATTATCATCTAATATTCACCAAACAGACTATATTTTTTTGGGAATTTTTTTAAAAATATTATCATTTTTATATTTTCATCAGTAATTTATGTTGTTTTAAAAAAAAAGTATGTAATCGCATGCAGGAGTGCACAACTGGTCAAGACCAGTGCACTTTATGACGCTAAATGCGTGTGGGTTGGAGAGATTGCAAGTGTATATTTATCTGTTTCTTGAAGAGATCCAGATTGTAGGAAGGAGGAAACATAGACGCTGGAAGAGCATTACAAAGCTAACCGGTGGCATTAAGAAAGGAACTTTGGAATCTGCCAGTTCTTGGTCGACACACATTAACCGTGTATGGATGTTCGGCAAGTGTAAGACGAGTTTGTCAGTTGTGGGTGGGTGCAGGAAGAATTAGTTCTGTAAATTCCGAAAAGAAGCGACAGTGGTAATAACGGTAGAAAAGACTAAGTGAACCAATCTTACCCCTGTGTTCCATTGATTGCAGGTTAGACGTAAGAGTGTCATTGTTTATCAAACGAAATGCTCTTCTTTGAATGTAAGAATTAAATGTTTTTATAATGCAAAACTAATCATTGTCAAATATAGAACAGCGTCGGCGCTATAGAACGTAAAACTTTTAAAATTATTGTAACTATGTCATTTTATGATACATTACTTTTATATACACTTTTATAATTTCCTTCCTAAATACGAACACACACGTCTAGCAACCGCTAACTACTAATTTTCCTGTCAGCACATTCCTACAATCTTCGTCTCAAACCTTTTGACAAAGATTCTTGTTTACGTTGTGTTTATCAAAGCATGCACTCAATGACGACATGAGCCTGGGGAGTTTAAGAATAGGCGCATAAGCTCAAGTTCTGCTACGACAAACACTTTATATAGCCAATGCAATCTGGAAAACACATTCCTAACTAGACGAGGAGCACCATTTTCATTTGCTGATTTCTTATACCATAGAAGCGTCTTACGATAGTGTCATACATTTAAATGTGTTGATATACTCAAGAAAATTTATCATGACTTTTTTTTAATTATTTTTTATTTCTATAACTTCTAGCTAATAAACTTCTTCTATATAAAGGACAAATCCAACCTATACGGCAGTCACCTTTGGATTGGAGCTCCAAAATACCTTCTAAACTGAATAGACTCAGATAAAAGAGGAGCAATTCGTTGTATAAGCAATGAAACTCTTACGTCTAACCTGCAATTAATGGAACACCGGCGTAATATTGGTTCACTTAGTCTTTTCTACCGTTATTACCACGGTTTCTGCTCTTCGGAACTTAAATAACTAATTACTCCTGCACCCACCCACAACTGACAAACTCGTCTTACACTTGCCAAACATTCATACACGGTTAATGTATGTCGACCAAGAACTGGCAATATCCAAAGTTCCTTTCTTAATGCCGTAAGCTTTGGAATGCTCTTAAAGCGTCTGTGTTTCCCCTTCCTACAATCTGGATCTCTTCAAGAAAAAGATAAATATACACTTGCAATCTCCCCAACCCACAGAAAAACACGAACACAACACACGTTTCCCGCATGCAGCGTCCAGCCTCCCTGGCTGAGCGTCATGGAGTGCACTGGTCTTGACCAGCTGTGCTCTCCGCATGCGATTACATAAAAATAAAAATAAATTACTTGGATCCGGGTCTTACTTGGATATAAAAGTTATAATAATTAAAATAATTTTCAAGTAAAATCACTGAATGTTTGTATAAGTTATTATTTATTAGGAACAAATATTTTTAATATTAAAGATTATAATATAAATTAATTATTCATATATTTATATTTTTTTATTTATTATAATTATATTTATTTATTTTTACTCCGGGATCATGCTATACATTCACAATTAAGGTAAGATGATTAATACGTATATTTGAGTGTAATACAATCATTTGATTATTACATTTATTTTCAATTAAAATTATTACGTATTAAAAAAAAAAAAAAAACTTTTCCGTTTCCAGTTCCAAATCTGGTTGTCAAAGAAAGAGGGTTGGTAGGTAAGTTTATCGTTACTCATGGTAACAAAATCATCAAGTTAACAATTCGGTAAAACAAGACTTGGAACACATTAGATCACCGTGATACCACAAAAATACTGAAGAAAAGTAGATGGTAACTCTCTTAAATATTTGCAGGATTGACGATTAAATAAATGTATAATTCTGAAATAAGCTTCATCATCTGAATCAAGAAGTTTTTACTGAAGAGGTTATGCGTGATCATGTTTATCTAATTTTTATGTAAAAGCTCATAAAATATGGAATTACAATAAGAGATGCGTAAAAGCAGAAGAATGAGAAAATGAGAAGAAATTACTGACTTTCCGGAATAAAAGCTCATACACCTATGATATATAAACATGAAATTGTCAACAATTAGACTTTCTAGTTATAATTTTATAAATAATATTTTAAAATCTTGCGAATGTTGACTGATTTAATAATAAAAAATATTAATATACATACTCTGAATATATTCTATAGAGACATCTATCGTCATACGATGATAACAATGGTATAAATACAAGTTCTAACGCGTGTCAGCTCAGGCGGATAAATAGCCGAGAGTGCTAAGCGGTATTAAAAACCTGGGCTACGGTTGGTTCCAAGGTCAGCGGTTCGCATCCCGCTTCTGCCGATATTTTTCTGAATGAATTGATGCGTATAAAGAATTAGTATGTGTATATTTAATTAAAAATAATTTTATTGTGCAGTCAAGCAATCAAGCGTGATTATATGAAACCAAATGATTGATTAATCACTCTGAGTGTTCTCATTAAAACTGATAAGTCAAATGCACCGTTCATTATTGCAAAGTTTCCTCGACTGATTGGCCTATTGAGGGCGCCTGGGATCATACGGAGCGCCGGCTGCAGGAAATCGTTAGCTAACCTGTAATACCCGGTGGACAGGCTTCAGGACACAGTAGGATGCATCGTAATTGCCAATACGCATTAACTGTAAATAACGACTAATGCGAGGCTCGGTACTTCAGTGAATTCTGCACAACTTCCCTCACTTCCAATATATCGCAACCTGGGTCGCAAATTCTGGGATTGAAATGTAAATTTTCAACGATACCTGGATTGTGCGGAAGCAAATAAATGAACGCTTCGCATCATCTACGCATTACATAATCAGTGTCAATATTTACATCCATAACATATCACAGTAATCAGTTATATAAATACACTCAAATATGCATGCATAAATTACAATAATAATGATGACAATATTTGAGGAACGAAAATTTATCAATTCTACAAAATATTTCCTCTTCGTCAAAAACACTTCCAATTACCATAAAATCATACAATATAATGCATACTAATATAACAATAATTAATATATTTATATATTGAGTTGCTATGGAGATATAAATCAATATCGCTCATAAAAAAATATATAATCTGAATAAATCAACTCAAAATCAAATAAATCATACATCCTGAAGAAGACCTCTGCAATGGCGGTCGAAATATTGGTTAAAGGAAGTTCGCCACACACGGCTTAATCCAAAAGCCACAATATCAAATTTGGCCGTGAAAACCTAAGAATTTATTTAATTCACACTAATTTAAAAAAAATCGTGGTTAAAAGTAACATTTGAAGGACCAAAACATGGATGCGTCACCGCCTGTTGTTTACCGCGTATCGTTGGTTGGATTAAACCGCTTATTGTGACCGATGGCTAAGGCCTTGGATCTTCTTGAAAATTCTGGTCAAACAGCCAAATTCTTCGGATACTGCAGATGGTGTGTCTTCAAGATATTGTGCTCTCAACGAAGAATCCGCTGGGAATCATATGTATTCCCAGGCGAATATCCGGTTCCAAAGATGTTATGTGTAATCATTTTTAATATAATGAAAAAAAAAACTGTTTCAAAGCTTCGATCAAAAAACGGTCACAGCTCTACAAAAGAATTATGAATAAATATATTATACTTGATTCATTAAAAATAATGTAAAACGTCAAGAAAATCGCTTCAATTAATATTTTACCATTTTCATATATATTTTCCCCTAGGAGCACTGTAAGACGGGTGGAAATGAGGCATAAAAAATCACAATCCTGTGCTTAAATTACAAAGCATATTAGTAAAAGGTAATATTTATGATTATTATTCGTCAAAATTTAAATTATTGTCTTAGAATTTAAAATTATGCTTCACATACAATAAACGCATGAAATGTATAATATAAAAGATATCATAATAAAATGACAATTCTTCTAAATTATTAAATTTTATTATTAAATCAAAATATGCCTAGAAATTCGATACAAAAAAATCAAATATAAATTATGTAGACCATTCTAAGACACAGGATAAAATTATTCATGAGCAAAAATTACGATTGAATATAATACACACAAAAGAGATATAAATAAATGAATAATACAAAATTCTGTACTTTTCTGATCACAAATATACATTTGATGGAAGAAGTGTAATATGTATTAATTTTATTAAATAGCTTCAAGTAAAAATATTTAAAAATATATTAAACACATACAGGAAAATACCGACAGATGGTGAAAGTAATTCTGAAGTCTCATCTGTGGAATTCTTTGACGCTTACCATGCTGCATATCGCTAAGCACTGCATGTGGAGTGTTTGTCCGCCAACGTCACAAACTACAGCCTGAGATTCACGCATCATCCTAAATTATTACAAGAATTTACTATAAATGGGTCGTCTTCACGGGACGACTTTCGTCTACCACCAATTTTGATTAATTATGACTGGCTTTTCACGAGTGAGATATTTAATTCACACCAACCGGGGGGGGGGGTATTTTAGAGCTCAGAAATCGATTAAAAATACTTTTATTTTAATCTCCCTTGGGGGTAGACTCACGAACTTTGGCTTGCAAAGCAAACGCTTTGACCATTGAGCTATACTCGCTGGTATCTGAGATAATATTATCAATTCATTTATGTCCCTCTTAAAATAATTAAATAACATTTTTGTTACAAGCACGTTTTTATTGAAATAGTTATTATTTTACAGTAATATTATTTTTCCATTGAAGTGTCAAAAAAATGTTTCTTTGAAAGTGGACGTATGTAGTTTTCCGGGCTCAAAGTAATTTCCACTTTGGTGTTTGACATTTTCAGGATTGGAAAAAACCTCTTTCAGGGAAAGTGCTGTTTTTCGTTTGATTGTTTATGTTCAAAACAAGTATGAAATATTATCGAACATTGTATATTGTACACTCTAACTGCCTATCATAAAGCATATTCTAATAACAAAAATGGTATTTTTGCTTCATTATATCTGGATAATTATTAATAAGAAACCAATTGTAGAAAAAAAATCCATAAATTACTTTAAATTATTATTCATTAATTATTTATATAAAATGTGCTTTAAAAAATGTTAAAATTGTACTCCATTTAAGATTTGAAAACATTTTATTTCAAGCAATGTGCTCTAATTAAACTTATAATTAATCATTTATCCAGACGAAAGTATCAAATTGAATTTTTTTATGAACTTAACAATAAAAAAACGTAATGAAATTCGAAATAACATGTATTTTTAAATTATTAATTACTTATTTACAGTCTCATCAAAATACGTTATGGAACAATATCTTTAAAATGTAAAAAAATATGTTTTTTTTTAATTAATCTTAATTTAAACTAGAGGATACATGTACATAAAATTATAAATTAAAGTATGAATATTAAGTTTACAGAAAGAGTTATCTTTGACTTAAGTTACATTATTTTATTGATTAATATTAAACGATCACCTGGAATGGCAGAACAAAAAGAGAAGTCAACAGTCGCATACATCAAGCAAGGCTAGCTTTCAATAAAAAAGCAAAATTTCTTGAGTCAAAGAATATTACTTTAAGGCTCCGCAAGCAACATGACAAAACACTTGTTTGGAGCATCTTAATGTACGGCTGTGAGACATGGTGCTTATCTGAAAGTGATAAAAAAAGACTTGAGGCCTTTGAGATGTGGTCGCATGGAAGAATTCTCGGAATTTTCTGGAGAGACCACGTCACGAACAACGAGGTTATCAGGATAATCAAGGCAGATAGGCATCTCAGAGAGGCGAGTCCGATGGATTGGTCACATCATGCGCCACGATGGTCTTCTTCGCGATATTGTGGAGGGGATGGTTGAGGGTAGAAACTATATAGGGCGCCATAGACGGGAGTATTTGCAGCAAGTATTCGAGGACATGAATTGTAGCGCTTATGCTAAGCTGAAAAGGGATGCGGAGGACCAAGAGGAATGGAGATCGAGATTCAATATTATGTTGATGCAAACCAATCCACCGGATTGATACTACGAAGAAGATTAAATAAAATTCCCTAAATCACTAAGATATATATTATATAGAATCCTTGAAATGTATTCTATTTTTTACATGAGCAAAAACTTAAGCCTAGATATCATACCTAACACTAGACAATTTAAAAAAACAGAAAAAATATGGTTGTATATAAGCAAATATAGGATTATTCCGAAAGACAGTAATGAAGAAATCTCATTTGTGGATTCTATTATGCCTGTCTAAAGCGATGCATGAGAAGTGTTAATCCGCCAACATCATTAGACAAGAGCACAATATTCACACATCATCTATTTTTACCGGGACTCACCATTCAAGGGTGGTGCTTACGTGGCGTTTTTTTTTTCAGTCATCTTTTTTATTGATGGGCTACGACTAGTATTTAACATATTAATCAAAGTGATCAAATTCTGCCGTTTTCTCACTCACTGAGCGATGAAACTAAAGACATTTTATAGAGTTTTGATTGTATCAATGCATTAATACAAAAAGCTTTTTTACTTGCATCCTACTGCAGTCAGACGTCATTTTGTCGATAAAATTGATCTATAATTATTTTTTATATGTAAACACATACAGCAGAATACCGACAGATGGTGATAGTAATTTTGAAGTCTCATCGGTGGAATCCTATGACGCTTACCATGGTGTATATGGCTAAACGCTGCATGTGAAGTGTTGATCCGCCAACGTCATAGACTACAGCCCGAGATTCACGCATCATCCTTTATTATTATAGGAATTTACTATGAATGGGTGGTCTTCACGGACTACTTTCGTCTACCACCAATTTTAATTATTAGGCTATGACTGGCATTTTACGGGTGAGGGATCAAATTCACACCAACCAGGGTTATTTTTGAGCTCAGAAATCTATTAAAAATCTTTTTTTCTTTAATCTCTGTCGGGGATCGAACCCACGACCTTTGGCTTGCAAAGCATACGCTTTTACCATTGAGCTATGACCGCCGGCAAATACAAATGGTCGGATCGCAATATGGTCACAGCTCTACAAAAGAACTCTGAGTAAATGTATTATGCTTGATTTCAATAAAAAAATGCAAAACGTCAAGAAAATCGCTTCAATTCATATTTTAACAATGTGATATTTATTTTCCCCTGTGAGTACTGTAAGAGGGATGGAAATGAGTTGAAAATACTCAAAATCCCGTGTTTTTATTGCAATTAAAGTACATAATAAATTGTTAATGTTTTTCTTAAAATTTAATTCAATGTCTTAAAGTTAAGAATAAAACGTTATGTCGTGGGTGTCACTTTCATCACGCATACGGCATAACCTAAAAGTCATAATGTCTAATCCAGTCTACTTTACGGAAGAATAATTTCACAGTCAATAACTAAGAATCCGCACATTGTGTTTTTTCTCTAGATGGCGATAATGACTTGAATAAAAAAAAACATAATGGCTTGTATCATTTCCATTGCTAGTAGTGTATCAATCGTGATTGAAGGGAAAGGTTGCCAGATCATGGCGCTTTGTTGTTCGGCGCATTAATCTATTGTTGAACCTACACGTAGCCTTTCAAGATTAATTGTGTGAGCTTTTATTAAGGGCTTTTATACACCACTTTAGCCCATACTAAATTTCTTATATATGTTTGCTTCAATACATTAATACGTATCATATCATCATGGAGCATTTTCACAAATAACATAAACAATAGCACATTATTATATCAGTCTTCGTTTGATTATCGATGTTAAGCAATTTTGTACGCTGACCAAATCTTGGATAAGAAATTCTGATGGTAAACGCATGTCATTGATTGGGTCGATTCGCTCCTTATGATCAAATGGCTTAAGACAGGGGTTTCTTATCTCATGCCCGATTGCTGCATTTAAAAATGTTTTCTATTTAAATTTACATGCATTTTATTATATTTGAATTCGTTTCTTAAACAATAATATCAATTTATGTAGCCCGCCGCCCTGCCAACATCTAAAAATATTCTCTTATGTACTAAAGGTTTGTACCCTCTGGTTAAAGATGATAAATGTCTGGCTAATGAACGGATTTCCTTGAAAATCTCAAAAACAAAACATCGAAAATCTCAAAAACTTCAAATATAGCTGCCATCTTTTCATGTCCCCGAACTAACCCTGGAGATCATCGGGAACCATGTATGTTGTTTTCAAACAGATCTAGTGCAGATATGTTTTAGGACAAATAATGGATAATGACAATTGACAGAACTGTGTCAAATTTGTGGTGAATTTATGCTCTAGATATATAACTGATATGAAAAGGGAACACTTTGATAATTACATGAGTTAAAAAATATATATTTCAAATTTATTACACTTGATCACTCACAAATCAGACAAAAAGCAATTGATTCAGTTGTCTACGTCGGTATCATTTACCAATTCCATCTAAGGATTAGAAGCCTTCCCACGTTTCTCTGCTATGGATAGGTTTGAATAGTTTTCCTGTGTTGAATTACATATAATAAGTCATAAAGGCGTTGAAAAAAAAAATTCAAAATATTTTCATGTCTATTTAATTAAAGAATAAATCCAATATAAATGTAGCATTTTATGCAATACGTTATTGTCACTTTAATTGGATTTCTACCAATATTAAAATGCATAAATTTAAACCTCCTATAACGAAAGAAGATATGCCACTCGCATAATTATGGGCTCATTTTTTTTTAATCAATTATTATTAGGTGTTAAATACATTAATTGTTTGGTTTGGTGTCCCACAGGAACGCTTATACTGAAATGCAACTGTTGGTATATTTTATATTCAGAGTTGCCGCCGCATAATAATGTTCCTAAGAGTATAATGTTACGGAGACTTCAGACATTTATAGCAAGTCCTAGGTCGGTATAAGCACTTCAGACCTACTTCAGATTCTACACCACCTCCACCCAGCAGAGCACGATTAACTCTAAGCTTCTCATTCCAAAACCTGACAAACTTCCAAAAGCACCCTATTCAAATGTCGATATCTTTCTGTATGCTTACTTATTTAACTTAATTGAAATTCCCTTTCAGTTGAAAAAATATATATTATTTATTTACTAACTGCAAAATAACTTTTCAATTTTAAAATATGATTCTAATTAGAGTTACTAACTTGCAAAGTATTAACACAAAATTTAGTAACGTTTAGGTCTGTGATTCGCAAAGTGGTCTATATAGACCCCCAGGAGTCTATGAAGACCTGCAAGAGGTTTATCTATGGCAACGGGAAAAAAATTGGGGTCTATGATTTGAAAATGGGGGTCTAGCAAGAGAATCACACTTCGGCCCCGGTTCAACAAGTTTTGTCCCCTTTCAAGGGACCTTAGACACCCTGTTTCCCGCCGAAACCGAAGCAATGACGTTTTGAAACCATTTTAGGTGATGGATCATCTAAGAAGATGTCGCCCTTATAAAACATATAAAGATTTGGAATAGTTTCACAAAGCTCAAAGAAAAACTTAAAAAGAGATCTACATACCTACGCTAGACAGAATTTTTGTACTGGTATGCATGCGAAATTATATCCACTTTTGCTGCCTTTTGAATTTGACACTCCTGATGTAGAAAAAAATCGCACAAAAAGATCTGAGTGTACTTGCATTTCATTTTAAAAAAATAAATAAGGACGACAAGATTTTTTTTATTGTTCACTATGCAAAAAAATCCTGGCTAGAAGGAGGGTCCACGAAAAATAAATCTTGAGCAGAGGGTCCACGAAGAAAATGCATAATTATAATTTGAAAAAATTACAAGGTTTTATGCATTTAAATGGCACGGCGTTAAACTGAAAAATTACAATACAGGAGTATATACTTACAAATTTAACATGATCTTTATAACTTTGAATAAAATAATATGTATTTAATGGAATCCGCAATTATGCACATGTACATAGATATTTAAAATCACTGTGAGTGGATAGATTCTAGCTATTAATTATTTCTGATAATCATTTTATAAATATAAATTATTCAAGTAACTACTTAGTTATCTTGTTACATTTTTTTAAATATGGTGTACTTTTTACAAATCAAATCGTGCAATGTATATTTTTTTATGCTAAATTTAATAATATATTTTACCATAAATATTACAATATAATGAGGCTATTTTTCACCTTAACATAAACCAAGTATGGTGACTGAAGTCAGCATATTCCTAAGAACCAATTACGAGTCCAAAAGTCGGTGCTTCTTGAAGAGTTCACGAGGACCTGGGTATTGTAACATTTTCTTATATTGCACTACCTCAACCCAAAATCAGATGATAACCAAACTTGTTTTTTTCATCGACTTTTCATTGTTTACTGCAATAAATTTATTCACATTACACATTTATTTTCCATCAACTTAGCACAATTAAGGAGTATTAATACAATTCATGTTTGATTCGATGATATTGGATTATATTGCCAGAATGATAAACTATTTATCATATAAAAATATGAATATTTAGAAGTATTACAGATTTTTATTTTTCGTGACATATTACGGTTACGTCGAGTATCAAGTCCATTCTATAATAATTAGCCAAAAAGTGTTGTTAAAAATATTTTATTTATTTATTATTTATTAATTGCCTTTTTTATTGATATTATTTATTTTTGTTTATCTAACTATCGATCAAAAAATCGAAAGAAACGTATTATATTAAATAAGTAATATAAAAAAGAATTCTATGGTCTAATACCTATAACATGTCCAAAGGGTACTGGCAACAACGATGATTCATTATTACGCCTATCGCATCAAGCAATAACAGTTTGCATCGAGTCGTTGTGACGACAAGACGTGAGATATCAATCAATTTTGTCCAATTTTTATTTCACCTATTGTAACTTTTATACTACTTGTATCCAGTTTCAATTACACCTATCATACTTTTTATACGACCCTTTTCAAGATAATGATAATGGGTTCATATTTTTAATATCCAAAAACTATTTTCGTTTCTTTTCATGATATTTTTTTAATTTCATTGTATATTTTGAGATCAAGACACGGAAGCAAGTTCAGGCCTTGTCGACACTCTTCACTTCTATCTGTAAGTATATTTTATATATAATATAATAAGTTTTTTTTTCCCTTTGAAGAAAATAAGTCTTCTTTTTGTTGCAATGTGAGATGAAGCCTCGCAATGCAGATGTTAGCTTACAACATAAGTAATTCGGATAATTTATTTAACACATAAATAATATATTTATTATTTGGCATGCTTTTTCTTCTTCGTGTCAGCGACGTCAAATTGTGTGTCGGTTGGTTGATTGCCTTACGCATTTCTTCGACATTTCATTTGGCATGCTTATAAAGCATGAGTTGATTAGAGCAATAGAAGTATGAAATTATTATGTCAATGAATCCTTTTTTTAATTCAACTGATACAAATCATGTAGTTTATATATTCTGCTAACAGATCAAAATCTTAATGAGCGCAACATCAAGGAGACTTAACTGTCCTCCGGTGTGATTCGGGTGTGAGGTGGGTAGAGTCCATTTTATATTCCGATATAAATCACGTGTTTCAACTAACCTCGGAGCTAGGAAAGTTATAAAGCGGATTATTTTATCATTAACTTTCATTAATATAAAAATATTTTGTGTTTAGATATCCGGACATCAATAATGCACAAAATTAAATTCATTCAATTGTGAAATTAATATGAGTAAAGCTCTCAATGTCCGAGATACGCTAGGTAAAAAAATCATTTCTTTTTTTTTACTAGTTACAATGTCGTCGCTTTTATTCCATATATATTCACGTTATATATAGTTGTCATATATCCATGTTAAAATGTTCCTTATTAATTGTTAACTTTTTAATTATAGCAACATACGTTTCTGATCGGTTGAATTGAATAGCTAATGGTATATTAAAGGTAGCAATCTTTTAATTTACGGTTAAGTCAAACGTGAATCGCTCTCTTGTCATATAATATTTACAATGTGCTGCTGCTCGTTGAATAATTCCAATTTTTAACGTTTATTTTTGGAAAAAAAATAGCTTACCCAAATCCTACCCGGCGTCATCTCTCGTAATGATGGCTTCAGCTTGTGGGTAGACTATGTAGTGTGGAGTATAGCGCCGGTTGCTCCAGCTCGGATGTTGACAAAAAATTAAACTTATCCATCCGCGAGTTAATCCTCGCCTCGCCCCGTTCAATGTAATTTATTGCAGTGCAGCGCAAACACCTAATCTTGTTTCGCATTACGCAAAAAAAGCAAAAATACGGGGCGTCGACGCGGGGATTTCATATTTTTAAAGATAATTTAATTTCAGAGTTAATCTGACGCCGTTCTCGGTATACTTTATATTTGTATATAACTGTCTTATTAGTGAGAAAATTATCATTTTACCGGCTGATTTTTTTCCAAAGCTGAAATTTTTTTTTTATTCAAAACATTTATTTTTACCCTATGCAGCGTTTAGCTCATCAAATCATCACAGAATTTACAGAGCAGGGCTACATTTTCTGTATGAATAATTTTGAATAAAACTGTACTTTATAACAAAATATTATAAAACATTACTTAAATGTTGTCTTCGATTATTTATATATTATTAAACAGTTTAAGTAGATTATTAAAGTAGTACTATATTCATTGAAATTAGCGATACACCTGTGTGACGGTGTGTGAGTTTTTATTTGTCTCCTGAATATCTTATTGATAGGTATCTACAAAAGAAGTTGAACCGCACAATCATTCGTTACGCCACTGACGGACGGTAAAAATATTATAGAACAATAACATTTATTGAATGTTCCCTATGATTAATTTTAATTATTAAACTTTTAAAGTAGATTAATAAATTAGTAGCTTACGTTATAAATATTGGTAATTCAACGAGAATTAAGGGTGCAAAAGAAGCGATGTTAGAAGAGTTTTCATTCATATGTAAATATCCACAGAAGTATTGATACCGCGAAGTCTATCGTTACGCCACTGACGGACAGCCATGTTTTTTTTTGAAATTCGTCACTCCAGTTTTTTCGAATTATTTTCTTAGCGGAAGCGCATGGTGATTGCTGATTCGCGGATGAGAGACATGTAGGATATTTTCCGGGATCATCTTTCTTAGATTTTTGGGGTAGGGTCCCCAAATACGCGGCAGAGCCTCGTAATAAGCTTCGGTAACAGGTGTCGGCGTATTGAAAATCGATCCGCGGAGTGGCAAGTTTCGAACCCGCGAACGTCTATAGTGCGCATGCGCCACCACCAGTTGCCGCGCCGCCGCCGCGTCAGCCGTAGAAGGGAGCGGCGCCTCGACAGGGAACCACGCGCCGCCCGCGCTCTCGGCCTGGGCATCGATCGCGCGAACACCGGCCCGCTCATGGCGAGCACCGGGCACCGCGAGCACGCCGCACGCCGGTGAGTGCCCCGCGCGCCGGCCCCAGCGCGCCTGCCGCGCCCGCGCCGACTCTCCTTACCTGTGGATCCGACGCTACTTGTTGCTTGTGCCCTCTGCGGATAACTTGTTTGCCCTAAAATATCACCTCAGTCATCACCTCTCCTGCGTACGCTCCGGAGTCCACCGCCTCGCGCCCCAACCAGAAAAAAAATCACTTCATCAACTTTGTGCAACTTTTAAAAATACCGTTCTTCATAACAACTTATTTGTTTAAAACCTGCAGTGAATACTTTTTATCACCTGGTAAAACATCAATCTCCGTTCATTCACTATGCGGCACTTTGAAGTTATAAATTCTGCTTTGATAACTTCCGCAACTTTGATAAGTTTGCAAACTTTCTTTCTGCTCGTTTGAATCGAGCTCATCGTTTACAAAGTGTAGATGTTCCCTCTTAGTTATTTATTTTTATTGAATTGGTAACTTTAAACTCTCAAAACTTACAATATTGTTTTACCGCGAATTTGTCGATAGTGAAACTTTAACGGATTGTTAAAATTTTTTGGCCGTGCTACGGATCTAGTGAATATTTGTATTCCTAGTGATTCTCAAACTCTCCCTTGGAGTCTGAAGCTCCCCTCTGCTTGGGGTGCACATATCCCGGGGGTGGTCAGCCTCCAACCCATAGAATAATGTGCGGGAAGTCCATCCCCATGCCTGGTGTTATTGTCGCTAGACTCACCCTAGCACAACCCTTGTTTTGGGAACAACAATCCACATACACAATCATCTTTATTTAAAGTAATATTTAATATTTTAATTAACATTAAAATTTTATTCAAATATGATTGATAAATGTGTAACTGAATTATTGTGGGGACTGGTCTAAAGGCTGCGGCTGCGGTGGCGGTAGCGGAACTGCATCTAAACTCACCATTTTCCATTAATCAAATGCTTTACTACTTATTTACATTACTAAAAATGTATCACGTCCCATTATGTTTTAAACGCGGAATTACTAACATCGCCTTAATATGTTTAGCGTAGAACTATATCATAAAATACATTTTATTGTATAATTTAAGTAAAATTCTCTACCACGAACACAGTTTTATTTACATACGTCAAAATATTTATTTCGTATTTACCTTTTCTAAATGTATTATTTTATTTTATTTATTATTAATAATTTCAATATTTAAAACAAAATATATAATCTAACATTAACTCCTATAAAGACATTACACACTTAATTTCCTACTTCACAGAATATCGATCTGAGTATTTAATAATTATCAATATTTGTTTTGGTCAACAGTTTACACAATTTATATATGTATTCAAGAATTTTATATGTGTTTTGTTCAATCAATCTTTAATTTTAATTAATAATAGCATTTGTTATTCTATTTTCCGTTTTTTTTTATTCTTGACACGTACATAAAACACACAATTATTCATTTTATAGTATTTTGACACATAATTATTACGAAAATGATGTTCTTTCTTGTTCTTATATGTTTTATTCAATCACTAAATTTGAAATTTGATGCGCGAAATATTTATGCTTATATTTAAATCGCGGGCAATGTTGATATTCGAAACCTCTGGATTAATATCACGAAAAAAAAATGTTTTTATGATTAAATAAATAACTTGCATTACATTTTTTTTTGCTCCACAATGCCTTAATGTAAATATTTCGTAATGAGATGTCATCAAAAACTTCTGTTAATATTTAAATAAAATAAAAAATGTTATGTACATTTTAGTGTTAATAATCCAGAGAATTTAATAGTATTTTATCGGAAACTACACAACTTGCTACATTTTCCAAGGGAAACAAAGTGGGCCGATGAAATGTCAAGGTTTTCTCTGCACTTTATTTGTTGCGTGCTTAACAACTTGAGGCGAGCGTTTCAATAATATTTATTTTTATTTCAATCCTCCTTCGATAGTCACTAATAATGATTTTATTATTTATCCCGTATTAGCCTGGCGGCTCTTTAAAGAACCTAAACTTTAATCAGTGTAATACTCTTAAATGCTTTGAGTAACTTGGCGAAAAAACTTTTTATGTTGAAAGTTTATGTTAATTATACAAAACATTATTATAAAGTGATACGGTTGTTTCAAAAATCGTAGATTTTTTTCTATCATATCAATGTCATTCATTTTTAAAACTATACGGTTTTTTATTTTGGCAAAATTAAATGCATGTATACTAATATAAATTACATGCATTTTAAAAATCATCATTTCTTATTCAATTAATCGTAAAGATAATAAATAAATTTACTATCTGTATATAAACTGGAGGACATTAAATTGTTTAACTTAGTTTATTTTAAGTAGAATTGTAATCATTTATATAATAAATCATCTCAGGTAATAATGAGATTAACGAATTTAATTAATCGTAATTATTATAGATGAAAAATAAACTATTTTTTAAAATAACTTTCTTTCAATAATAAACATATAACGTAAATTTATTTTATTCACTCTTAAGAAATTGTATTTTTACAAACAATTTTATAAAGATCTAAGTTTTACTTTCTAAATAATATAGTCACTAAATAATCATATAATTTACAATTTTGATATTGATTATTACGTTTTTTTTTTAATTATATTTTTTATGTTAGTATATCTTCGAATTAGAAATTAGATAAGATCAGATTTTGCCTTCACTCTCTGTAGAATAGATATTTTAGGTATCTTTATCAAAGGAAGAATGGCTTCCTATACATTTCATATAAATTATATCGCTGAGACAAAAGAAACATAACGTATTCGATATTATGACAAAAATTAAACTAGATTTATAGCTTACCTCTGATATTTTTTTTTCTATTTTTATCAACTTAACATTAAAATTAACCTGTTTTATTAACACTTTACACTCCTTGAACTCAAAACTAAAATAAATTAAAAATAATGTTGAACTGACCCGTAATCTTAATTCAAAATTTACGATGGTGTTACAGTATGTATTCCATATTTATTACTTATAACTAGTATTTATTCAGAATTCAAATTAATCTAGGACTTAACAGTGTTTCAACGCCATATTTAACGAACTATATTCATTTTATGTTTTCTTTTAGGTGATCTCTTCTAAAGAAATTGTCTTCACAGTGTATGACCTGTATGTCGTGTAATTAACCCGAGTCGTCGACTGCAAACATTCAACTACTGGTATAATTTTATTTTTATTTTTTATATTTTTCACATTGATTGCATTCAATCCCATATTTATGCTTAACAAGCTTGTATATAAATTACGTATCATTTTGCTTAAAAAAGTATTTAATAGTCCAAATATGATTTCGTTTAGACACATTCAATAACCTTAAATAAGCATAGATTGCTTTGAAATATTCATTATACGTCTTTATAATAAATAACCATATTATTAACACTGTTCAAATAACCTGAAAGTGAGCTTGGTCGACCCCTACACTCTTTAATCTCTCTCAACTGTACTAAAATTTGTTTAAAATTACTTGAAAATCGTGTGCATTGCCTTTTCAGTTAAGTATATTATAACTCTTGTCGACATTCATAACTAGATAGGTCCACAATTTACAATTCAACGAGAAATAAATTTTATGTTATTTGTTTTTCCTTAATATAGACAATATATGTTGATATACTATACATCAAATTCTTTTTTCAATGCGTCAATCCAAGCACAAAAATAACGGCAGAAGCGGGATGCGAACCGCGGACCTTGGAAACCAACTATGCCCAGGCATTCATACCGCTCGGCAAACTGCGCCATTGCTATGCCTAGACTGACTCGCGTTGAAACTAGTATTTATATCATTGTTATCATCGTACGATAGATGTCGCTGCGACATCCGCGGTTCGCATCACGCTTCTGCCGTTATTTTTGTGTTTGGATTGACGCATTGAAAAAAGAATTTTATGTATAGTATATGTATATTTAAGTAATAATAATATTGTAATATTGTCAATGATCTATAAAAGTAGATTATAATATTGAAATAATAAAATAATATTCTAATAAAAATTAAAAAAAATATATAATATATGTTGATGTTATCACAATAAGCGAATTTTTTTTTCCAAAAAAACTTTCTACAGACTGATACAGTTATGCCGCTAAATTTTGTTTGTAACTACTGAAAATAATAATCTTGTCATACCAAATTACTACTATTTACCTACATATTCATACACATCCTTTTTTCCTCACAAAACCTTCTGAGAAGACATTATCTTTTACAATATACGTTATCACCATTGACATCGAAATTTTGGTCCGAAAAAACAATGTTGTCCAACATGTGTTAAAATATTCAACAGGTATTCAAATACTAGAGATGAATCACAGTTCAAATCATTTTAATGAGATAAAAATCCAGTATTTTTTAGGTAGCTAATTTACCTTTAAGCTCATTTATAAACAAAACTCATAACAAATTCAATAGATTAAATAATATTTATATAAAGTTAAATTCAAGCGCTTTTTTATCACCCAATCTTTTCTGTTTGTACTGTTTGAAGATGCTTAAAAAATTAAATCTTCGTGTGATCTTTAATCTGTATTCGAACTTACTTTAATGATACATTGTCAATATCACCAAACTAATTATATAGCGTAATTTTGTCAGTTAAATTATCAATTAAATTTTAATCTTCCTAATGGTTTAATAAGGATAATGTCCGACATTTGCAAACTCAGCAACCGACCAACATAACTAATTAGTTGTACGTACAAAATTGACCACGATAAACTTTAATACTTTTCAAGTCATGCTGATATGAATATAAGACATGAAGATATTTTTTTTATTGTCAAAATTTGGCATTATGTCTATGAATTTACATTTCATCAAAAATAACCAAAATTTTTGTTATTTATTCATTAACTTAACTCGCAATTTATTAATCGCATTTTGTAGATTTCGAGTAATCAAAATGAAGCCACTGATTAAACCAAAGCGTATCATTTTTATAGACACATGCACATTATAAATACAAATTTAATTTTATTAAAAGTATTCCATCTTAAACAAAATGACCTTTTAGATGACATTTCCAGTATCTATCTGAACTAAAAGAAACTTAGATATCTACTTTCTCGTGATGGAATTTCTGTAATATTACTCTCCTGTTACGATTCCTCTCAGTAAATAATAAAAATATGTGACTTTACTTCCAACTTCCGCTCTCGATTCATCGGTAATTCCGAGAAATGTCGCCAATAATTCCATAACGGTTTTTAAATATCGGAATAGACCATTTTAAAATGTTCATGACATTGATAAAACTTAAGTTTTAAATGCCCGTTTTTCTGAGAATCGGTTTTTTTCTTCACTTATTTAATTTATTTTCATTAAATTTTATGCAAGTACTCAATAACTACAAAACTCTAAATTTAGTACTTAATAAGCAATCTAATTGATAAAATAATCATAACTTTGTTGATCTCTCAAAGTCATTAGTATGTTTTTTTTTTATTAAAATCATACAGGAGAATACCGACAGATAGTGATAGTAATTCTGAAGTCTCATCAGTGGAATTCTATTACGCTTACCATGGTGCATATGGCTAAGCGCTGCACGTTGAGTTTTGATCCACTAACATCATAGACTACAGCCCGAGATTCACGCATCATCCTTATTATTACAATAATTTACTATGAACGGATGGTCTTCACGGGACGAATTTTTAATTAATAGGCTATGACTGGCATTTTACGGGTGAGGGATCAAATTTATACGGACCGGGACGACTTTCGTCTACAACCAATTTTAATTAATAGGCTATGACTGGCATTTTACGGGCGGGGGGTGAAATTCACAACAACCGGGGGTATTTTACGAGCTCAGGAATCGATTAAAAATAAAAAATAAATCTGCGTCGTGGATCAATCCTACGACCTTTGGCTTGCAAAGCAAACGCTTTAAACATTGAAATATACCCACCGGCAAGTGGTTGGCTTTGCGGTTTTTACTTAAACAAATCGAAACTAGAATAGACATTGAATATGAAAGTTCACTTTAAGTATATGAGTTGCATTTAACTGGTGAAATGCCATTTCAGAATTGACATAAACAAGAAAGTAAATCCTGACAACCCTTAATAAGGCCAAGGTATGTCTGTGTGATACTTACTTTGCCAGGACAACAAATCCGTCTATCAACATAATTTAGATGGGCTCAATTTCCGCAGTCTTAAAATTACATTTTATGAACTGTGATGTACTAAAATAATCAGTAAAAATCATAAGAAAGCAAACAGGTAGCTATGCTTTATAAATACTACGTGGTCATCGTAAAACTGTATATTTATTCGTAACTAATTCCTTCAAATTATCTGTGAAATCATTGATGAAGACTAATAACGTTTAATATATTACCATCCATACACTATGTAAATATTTATGTACATATTATGGAAGCTCTGTGAATACCATCAAAATTAAGCGCGCTGCTTACTTAGCCGAATCATGATTCTAAATTCAAGTAAATTATTAGCATTTAATCTTGAATTTTACTTATACTGCGCGTGATTTTTACGTATATTTCATATATAGCTTCATCGTTGTTTCATAATATAAACACATTTGTTTTCCTTATATTGGAAACATTTGAGATGTACAATTACTTATCAACAGCTCACATTTTTTTACTTTGAAAAACGTTTAAATACATTTATAACAAGCTCCATCTCTCTTTGATTAAATTAACATACAACATTTTACCTACTGTTTTATCGCAACACACACTTTTATATGCGACAGTATACTCAATTAAATATGGACAGTTGAGGGAGAGAGGAAGATGTCGTTACCACATTAATGAAGCCAATTTAAGGAACGAACAACTTTTGGTTTAAAACACGAGAAAATCAAGTTTTTTTATAAATTAAGAGGCACTAAAAAATGAGGATTCAGCCGCCTCTTAGAACAAAATGATCCAGGCCTCCGAAGCGTCGGAAAAAGCATCCGATTGCCTTACAAAATCCGATAACAAATCACCCAAAGTAATCCGCGGGTACTATAGCCACCCCCTCTTCAAGTACTTTTACTTTTACTTTGAAAGTTGTCGAGAACAATATATGTTGCCAATTGAACCTTCAGGTGCAGATATGTCCTAGAACGAGGGATTGAAAGTGGCAGCTGATAGAACTAAGTGACGTTTCAGATATGGAACGAATATGGAAAGAAGAAAAAATTAGATTGACACGAAAAAAATATCACCACCACCGAGACTATGCTATTCTATACCCTAATATATTTTTTTTTTATTTTACTACCTTTTGTCAAAATATCATGCGTATAAATGTATTTATAAATATGGCAGATTGAATATTGCACAACCCACATAAGTCTGCTGGAATAAAGGCACGATTATTATTATGCAGTTTGAGGAAGTGGATTAAAAATATATATTATATGTAAAAAAAAATGTGGCTTTTGGGTTTGTGTGTGGCAAACCTCCTTCAACCAATATTTCGACCGCATTTGATATATAAATATTGGTTGAAGGAAGTGCGCCAAACAAAAGCCTTAATATCAAATCTGGCCGTGAAAACCTAAGAAGTTAATTATGTAAGAAATGATTTAAAATCCTGCGTTAAAAGTCTGCCGCGTCACCCTGCATATATAGATTCGTGTGAGTATAACAATTTTCTATTTCAGATAACCTCTTTCGTGGCCAAGGGTCTCCACGATGCCTCGCTGCTACATGGTGAAGAAGATATGCGGATCCAACAAATTCCAGCAACAGCAGGAGCACCGCACTTGGCGGGAGAACGAGGGGGCCCCAGCAAGCAGCGCCGGCGCGCCGGGCGACCAGGGGGCGCCTGGTCCCGTCAGCCCGGCCGAGGCTTGCGTAGCTCCACCGTACTACAGCCCAAGCTCCACGCCGGCCGCAGACGATGGTAAGTACCATTTCTATTTATCCTGCTTCTTATTCTTCTTCGTGTCAACGACGTCAAATTTCTGCCCAGTATCTGGCAACAGCCCGTGTGTTTCCTAGCATAAGTTCTTGAGATATGCAGCTTATTGGGCTTATGGACGGTTAATAGATATTGAAAAAGGAACAGGATAAACACGGGAAGCTATAACACGAATAGATAAGAGAATAGTCGTTCTTTAACCCTGATCGCGCTCACCCCATTACAACTGTTTTCCGCTTAACTACGCTGTAACTCACTTGGTACGGAATTATTTTGCAACTTAAAATGTTACATACGAAGAAGAGTCGACTTCTAGAGGGATCACCAAATTTTTTGTTTTCTCCATCTTGCACATATTCAAATTATATTTTTTTGTTTTTAATATTTTGAAAGTTTTTTAAGATGTTTGGCATCTCTTCTGATGATGCATTGATGCATTTCCATGCGATCCTGGAAAATAGCTGACTCTTTAACATTGAAAAAAAGGGACGTATTCTATGTTGTCGTATATGAGTTAACGCCATGGTTTCGGAAGACCTAAACTGTTGCCTATATGTTACGGTCCTTTGGTGTTATACTCGTAATTGAAATAACTACAGAACAATAAAAACATATTCAGGATAGCACGCGCGATTAATAAGACTAAAATAACATATATTATCAATTTTATTTCTCCTCGAATATTCTAACAATGTATTCAATTCACTGAGTACCCCGTGCATATTTTTATCTACATTTTTTTATTCATTTAAAATAATTAACAATGTATCACAGAAATAATGTAGCATGAGGATTTCAATCGCCAAAAGGCTTTTAGACTCGAGAAACTTCATGATTATCAAAAAGAGTTTCCGAGGATTAACTATTCTTTCTCGTACTTTCGATGAGAGGCGACTTCATTGGTATCGATGAGAACGGGAAAATTTCCAGTCCAATCGCGGGAGTAGTATCTCTAATAGTTAAAGTCGTCTGCCATGCCATACTATATATACATGTACCATACTCGTAAATACCCACGATTGTTGTGAAATGGATCCCTCAACCCTAAAATGCGTTACATAACTTTATAACTGAAATCGATGTTAGACGAAAGTCATTCCGTGTTTACCACTCACTCACAGTTTGTAACATATAATAATCAAATGACCTTAACGAATCAAAAAAAGCTCTACATAATCACCACTTATTGTGGTTACACAGTTATATCAGTAGCCACTATCTTAGTCTCGTCACAAATCGTCTATTCACGTTGAGATTTTCCGAGTACGTACTACGCTAAGTTACCGTAGGAAGCTTCTTTGCCGTAGAAGAAAAACATGGAAATATTATTATTACTAAAATGCCTTACGAAAAATTTAGGAAAATATGTATTTCTTTCACTTACAATTATAGGACATCGATTTAATTATGGTATACTGATACTTTAATTACTAATCATACAGTCTTCAGGTAAACTTATTCATCGTTAAATACTTCTTTTCACGTGATATTATCAAGTTTTAGAGAAATTTGTTTCATGTTTCAGTTTAACTTCAACTTTTTTTATATAAATATTTGCAGAAAACACTACGACGAAAGTTGCAAACCTTAAATGAATAACAAGTTATATCTGATCACAAGCTCAAATTTCATCCAAACTTCGCCAATCCAAACTCTTTCCCTTCCATTTAGAACAGTTGTATTTTGCTTTTCGGCATTCACAAACTGGTACAAAATATTTCACGCACCGAAAGCAATAAGATACTTTCAAGCATTTCTAGAATACTCAAATTATAGTGAAATTTAGAAATCCACCAAAACTTTTATTAATATTTTTCATGGATAAACAAAGTATGCGCCGCAGCTGTTTTTTTTTTCGGACAATTGATCTATTTATGCTCTTAGACCATTCTTTTTATAGCAAAAAAAGAATTTTAAGCTCTGCGAATCAAAATATTTTTATTGAACAGTTTTATTATTATGAGAAAACTTTTTTAAAATTTGCATTGGGTGCAATTGAAATTTTGTTTATAACGAATGTTTTCATCATGTTACTTCTTCACACTAGATTATTTCAACTCTTAACCCTTTCATTACGGCTCGTTTTGAATATAAATTATACTGTCAATTATAAAACTAGTATTTGAAGCATAAACGCACATATCTGGTCTATTTTCATATATGACATCGGATCTTGTATCCTTCTATCAGATGATGCATAAAAAACTATTCTAAGAAAGTAGCAAAACGATATATCACTTCAAACGATGTGAACGGTCGGAGAATCTTATGACGGCATATGCCGACAACCGATGCGAAAGGGTTAAAAAAACAGATATAACTTATTTAAGCCAAGTAAGTTTGACCTTTTTCGGAAAAAAAATACGCTGAAAATACAACTGAATATTTTATTGATCCGCTGCGGCAATCGCTAAATATTTCATTGATTAATTGCCAGTTCGCGAAGAGCAATCAATCTTTTAGAACCGGTGCAGGTCCGTGTACTAAAGGTTGGGAAACATCGATATAAAGAACGTCACTACATTCTCCAGGCGGCAATTTTCATCAATTCCTATTTAGGTCACCAACGGCACATTTAACAAAAACATAAAATACTTTCAGGGACTAACCTACAACATTGCGAGAGGTAAAAACATTTTAAAGTCTTGTCTGTTGACGCTGCTTTAGATGGATAAAGTCATTGTTATTTTAATTTATTATTTTTATTTCTCTATCATTGCGTTCATTTGTTCATGTCTGCTTCCTCTACTGGAACATATGGACATCATAGCCAGCGTCATAAAGCTCTGTTAGCTGCCTTAATTCTCGGCTCATTCGTGACAGCTCTACCGCCCGTAGGTCCGCCGAGTATATTCTGTATATAGTTCCCAACGACCTTCCATGAACGCCAGGGCTCGGGGGCTTCGTAATACATGTCCCAGCTAGGTCCACCTTGGTCTCTTGACGAAAGGTAGTATGGAAGGCTGCCTCGTCTTCTCTCTCAGATCGTCATCCCTAACAAATTCAAAATATTGTTCCCCCAGTATTCTACGCAGGCATGTGTTTTTAAATCTTATCATACGGCTGCATTAGCTCTAAGTGAGATACTAAGATTCGCAAGCCGCAAAGAAGAATACGGACGATACAGGCGCTGCATAGCCAACACTTGGCAGAAGATCAATTTAACGCTCATATTGAGTATTTATAAAGGTTATATATTGATAACAAATCATGTGGTCGAACCCACAACATTTACCTTTTTTGAACTAGCGCTTTAACTTAAGCGATACTAAACGGCAGATACGACGTGTTTGGTTTATTGGATTCCTTGAATGAAGTTTAAGATTGAAGTTTCTTCGCGGCCATCCTGTCGTCAGTGCGCATATTTATATAGACCTTAGTTTTTCGTAAGAGCTGGCAGGCAAACATTCAGACCTAGCTTCAGCCGTTTGGCTTGTTGCCAGGCGGCCTGGCCGAGCGTGCACCCAACCGACATGCTGCAAAACTCTTCCCTCGTTCGGTCACCATTTTTACCCTGAGAACGTTCCATTCTATCAGAGGGCTTTTTGTCTTCGAAATACCTCAGCGAAAAAACGTAGAAGCAAGTGAATCCAGTACATCATGCTAATCGTTGACGTGAATGAACGACCCAGCCGTTATGCTACAAAACTGTTCTGTCGTTCAGACACCATTTTTACTCGAAGAACGTTCCATTCTATCAGAAAGATTTTTTTCTTAGAAATACCTCGGCGAAAAAACGTAGTAACAATATGAATCCAGTTCATCATGATGGTCGTTGATATGGTTGACCACCGTCAGAAATGATCATGACCCTTTATAGGACATTATGACAATATCGATATTGTTTTTTTTTACTTTTGAATTGATTAATCAGTCGCATTAAGCCTTTACAATCAACCCACCTACTACATTTTCATAAGATCAGACTATTAGCTCGATGCTCTCGAACCCCTGATTACTTACTCCTAAGTGACGGTTGAAATCATAATTTATTTTATAGATATTTCAAACAACGGTATTGTTGTTTACAAAACTGCCGTAAACAAAATATGAAAGATCTTGGTTACATAGTAAACAAAAGTTCGTTATGAGAGTGTTGACTGTAGGTGAATAATGTATTTAGGCGTAACGGCAATTAATTAAAACTCTATTATAAAATTACGATTATACAATGTCGTCCATTATTTTTGAATTCCACAATATTCGTTTAAATTTAATTTCAATTCAACAAAATACAATAGAAAGAAAATTAATAATTGTTAGTGGGCTAAAAGCAATCAATTTTTACTAGGTTCAGGTTACGTATATTTTGGTTCAACGGATGGACAATACTTTGATGTTTTTTTTAACTCCCAGACAGTGTGGTTGTCAAGTACAATATTATAGTGACATCAGCATGATATAGCCCCTGCTGACTGGTAACGATAACCTCGATATACAATCTTTCGTCTCTTATTTCTGTTCCGGCAAGTCCGGTCACGGGTGTGACGTTAGTTATATACATAGCTGCTGTCATTGGTGCGCCGTTAATTCTGTAAATCGCCACTTGTGACGGTAGGCGACAGCCCATGATGAGCGCGCTTAGTCGTTAGTTAAGTCCCATTCGACCGAGGCGAAAGTAACTTCATGATACGGTGGAGAAAGAAAACCAATTCTTTATCGAAAATATATGTCAATGTGCTTCGGAAAAAGTCTGTGTGTTGTTAATCTGCTCCTCATACTTTCACAAATGGACAATCGATAGGGACAATCTCAGTATATTTACAAATATATGAATGTATTGTCCTCTTAGTCATATGTCAAAGATATATTACTGTTTTTACCGTGGCTCTTATGACGGCGGTTTTATTGTCGTAACCCTAGTAAGAGTATCATAATGTTGGCTCGAGGCGCTGTTGCACTTATTTTTCCTAGCTCTTATGCCGGGGCGCTTTTACTAGCAGATCAAAAATTGAGGTACCTTCATATAGAAATATCGTATGATTTTCAACTAGATGATCTAAGAGGAACAGTGAGCTGTTGATACGTTAAATAAAGAATTAGCTTTTTTCAAAAATATTTGTGATGTTCCGTGAAAGAGAGTATATTATTAACTGTTTCTTTTTTAATTTAATGTAATAAATTCACATAAACTGATCATATCTGATCATATTATTTTTCGCTGTCACGTCATATTCAAATAGGAGCTTGCGCGAACCCCTTCAACTCTCAGCTGTCTGACAACATCAAGTATATAGCAAAAAGTGTCTAGATACGAATGGCAGGGGACCTCGAGGGATATAGAGTTTTTTTTTTTCAACAAGTGCTTATTTCGTAAATGGTAACACTTAGCTCATGTCTGATTTGACAGATAATTAGTTTTATCCTTCCGCCAAACGAATATGGTTGTGTATACGCTTGAACAACGCTGGGAAATATTGCGACATTACTTTGAAAATCATGGTAATGTTGCAGAATGTGTGCGAAAATTGCGTAGATTTTGGAAGAAGAGAATCACCGTCAGCTCCGTATGTTCGTTATCTTGTGAAAAAAGTGAAATAAACTGGCATCTTCATCGATAAACCAAAGCGTGAAAAGCCAAAAACAGTGCGTACACCCGAGAATATTGCTGCTGTGGCAGAAAGTGTGCGTAAAGCGCCATCAATAGCGCTTCCATGCGGCGCGGCCATGTTGAACGAATTTTTGTCCATAAAATTGAAGAGGAGGATATTGGCAACATTTGGTTTCAACAGGACGGCGCTACGTGCCACACAGCCGAAGCTACACTCGATGTTTTGCGCCCTGTTTAAAAAAAAAAGTTATTTGGCGGACCCTTTACAACATCATGTACGCAGTCGAATCGGTTTCGAACATATTTTTCTTTGCTTCCATTCAAACTTAAATGGCCTTTGAGTACTAATATGGAATTTTTTAAGTACATATTTAAATTATTGTTGGTAGTATTGGGATCCATTTGAATCATATGTGCGGTAATTTTCCACTGCTTGGCAGTATCTTATTCATAATACAATTTTTTGTTTACATTAAAAATAGTGTATTTTGGCCATCTCAGTTACTGAGCTAAAACTTCAGCCGACTGAGTAGGCAATATTCGAGTAGATCCTCGTACTCTACTCCCGCTCGCTCTAGTACTAGGTATTTCTTCACCAATGGCAAAACTCTGCTTTAACGATTCAATTTAATTTCCCTTGATTTAAAAAAAACAACAATAATTACAAATAATTTATAAAAAAAAAATTATAGACACAATAAAATAATCCGGATTACAAAAGATGTTTAAATTTCAAACACAAACCCAGAGTTGTACTGATAACAATATAATTCATTTATATAAAAAGAAAGGCAAACAACTTATCGGACCAAACGGTAAAATTCACATTGTTATTTTGTTACCATTGTAAAACTTTTTATGTTAACATTGTTAAACTTTTTATGTTAACACGTATAGAAGAATACCGCCAAGGAATGGGGGGAATTATGATTTTCAATGCTTGAATTCTTTGTCAATGTTTTATTTAAAATTGCAATTTTTAATTCGACATAATACAAGTAACATTTTCGGGCTTAAATTATGAGATGAAACATTTTTTATGAAATAAATATATCATTTACCCTTAAAGCATCAATATTCACTTATAAAATTTTGAATTTTTGCAAATATATTGTTGAGATAAACAATTGTGTATAGATAGTATGCATATAGACTGAGGGTCAAGTAATAAGTTAACCTCAACCATACTCTAGCAACAGTGGAGACTTTTAGTCTCGTATAAAATCATTTATATAAAAAATCCTGTATCATAAGTAATTGTTATTTTTTTCGTGTCATGGAAATTACTACCGAGTGCAATAGTCCTTTAAAGTATCTTCAGACTTGATCATTCATCTTCATCTCTCTTTATCATGGACTATGTTAATCGCTTCGCCAAAAAAAAACTTAATAACATCTTTATTACGGTCGTACCAATTTATTATGTCGGTAAATGAGCATATATTGTAGAAGAGTATTAGGCAAGTTGTTGGCTTCGTCCAAGTCCAAGTTTCGGGCAAAAAAACACTTTCTAAACAGAAATCTGCCGAAGAGACGACGGTCGGTGTTAACGTATATAGGAAGATGATGATTATAGTGAATACCTGAACTGAAAGGTGTAGGTTTTGTGAGCTTGGCTTTCTTTGACTGGCTTTTACTTTCTGTATGGAAACTCTTTGTGAGTGTAAGCTGGTGGATGATCGCTGACCGAGCGCGCGACTCCCCACCTAGCTGGCCTAGCTTCCAGCCGCTGCTTACCACGGCCCAAAGCTCTCTGCGAGTTAATATGGGAATTAAATTATAATTTGACCAGCAACCTATAATTTTCAAAACGCATAAGCCATATAAAATACCACAAATACCTAATATCAATCATGATATAATATTATTCAAAAAGCATACCACTTTACACAACTGTATCTTAATGATTCGCCATTGCATCACATACAATTAGATGTCATTTTTAATTTGTGTTATTGAGATGTTACATTTTTTAAGAAATTTTCTCAAATATTCTCGTGCACTTCTTCTTTGTAGTATCAATCCGGTGAATTGGTTTGCAGCAACAAAATCTTGCATCTTGATCTCCACTCTTCTCTCGATCCTCTGCAATCCTAACTCAGCATAAAAGCTACAACTCATGTCCTCGAACACTTGCTGCAAATACTCCCGTATAGGGCGCCCTCTACAGTTTCTACTCTTAACCATCCCCTCCACAATGTCGTGAAGAAGACCATCGTGGTGCATGATGTGACCGATCCATCGGGCTCGCCTCTCTGAGGTGGTTCTTACTAAGTGCCTATATTCCTTGATCTCGTACACTATTTATCTGTATATTGTAGAATAATTTTTTTGTCGTTTTTGAGTTAATAATACGTAAAAAAAATATAAGTAATAAAATTTCTTCTTACTTTTTTAACTACTCGAAATAATTACGATCTGTAAAAATATTCCTTCAGTCCGTTTCTTTAAGTTACTGGCAGTACCGTTGTCATATGTCAGAAGAAAATTTGAAATATGTTTATATAAAAGCCAGTTAAGACCGAATACCCATTTCATATCTATTTCAAATACACTTGGTTACGCCAATCAAATATGTTTGGAGCATCGAATTGTAAAGAGTTGATATTGATTATGCAATTGTTTGTCTAGGGAAACAATTGCGACATGTGAAACGTAATATTTTATCAATATACTTACATTCCATCCATTGAGCTTTATTATTAACGAGATTAGATATCATAGTAAGAGGAAAATATTTGTAGATATATATAATTAATCATTTTAAAAAAGGTAGAACAGCGTGCGTTAGAGCACTTGAGATATATTCAATCAGTTGCGGATTCAAATCCCAACCAAGTAAATAAATATGTATAAACTTTTACTAAAAAAATAATTACTCAATATTTTTTTGAGGGAAATGACCAGGTTTTGTGGATCTTCTGTGAAAAGATAAATCATACTAGAGAAACTAATTGTATTTTCATCTTAAAAAATGCAAACAAAACATTTTTTATTCACTGAAGTATCTGCATAAATATCTAATACATGTAACAACACTGTCGCAACTAGACCTATATTATAATTATATAGATAACACGTTTTTTTTTTATTTTAATATGCACTTCGAATGTCTAACAACTAAATGGCAAACTAGTATTCCAATTTTGAATTTTATATTTACAAAAACATCTTAAATTGTTAAAATTACTTTATTAATACTACCAACGAGAATATTGCTTAAAATATTGGTGAAACGTTCTTACATTATATTTTGTTTTTTATTTATTGTATATGTTGACTTACAACTATTAATACATTAAATGTTCAAATATAACTTTTACCTACCTAAATGAAAATACCTAAGAAAAATATATATTTCACCGATAACCAGAAAAAATGTTTCAATTTTAAAAAATAAATAAATTATAAACTATTTTATTATTTTCTTTTGGTATGTAACTTTTTTTGACAGTTAGATTAAAAAAAATACTGGAGAGAATGTCATAATAAATCCCCGTTCATCTCGGAAAACGATCATATCATTTTTCTAGCCATTGAAAAAGAAAGCTATTCATAAAAGTATCATCTCACTTAAAATTAATTAATTCGAATTACGCATTATACATACCTACCAATCACGTTTCTTATGAGTTTGCCAGTATTTATTAAATTCTATTATTGTTCTTCGGTTGTATTTTTTGGCAATTTTAATATTTTTAGTTTTAATGAGCGTAATTGTACTTATTTTACTCAATTCATCATTATCGCACCACGACGAAAGACAGTGAATTATTGGCATAAAGTCATTTTAATCACATTTAAACTGATAGGATCAATTTCATATCAAGACAACAATGACTAGAGCAGTATTCATGAAAATATGAGGTAATTTTAATAGCAAACAAAGTGCAGGTGTTTCACCGTTAATACTGAACTTTCGCCTTGGCCTGATATATAAGTCTCCTCTATCGCTTGTCGCTGACTGCGATCTCAGCACTAAAAGGTCCGCTGCGTTCTTCCCCACACTTCACTCAAGTGGAGGAAGATTGTTAAGCTCTCAGCTCGGTCTTGCACTTCACATCGACATATCGCGAGTCAAGCCATTTCTATTGACGACGAAATACACAGACGACACGAAGCCTTCTTTCGCCCATCTTACATTCCTCTCTCACCCTTTATATCTTCGAGAGTAATAAGATTGACATTGTGTGCAAGTGCTGGGAGAATTTCAAACCATTTGCAAGGAAACCACAATAGCAGAAAGTAACTTTTCAATAGGCAAAGATTTTTGTTTAAGTTTTACACTGCTCATTCAATTTTTCTACAACAGATTTTAAAAATATAATTTCAAGATATTTTTAATGTTTTCGTCAGAAGCTATTTGTTTATAAAAATTAAATAAAAAAATTGTATTTCGTAAATTCATGATTACTTTCAAAGCTTTAGAGTAAATATTGATTATTCTCCTTTTCAGTAATCTTAATATTTAAAACCTTTATAACCATATTTTTTTCATAAATTTTACTAACTATTTATAAATAAAAATAAATAAATAGTCTTAGTTATATGTAAAAAAATACTGTAATAAAATAATGCATTATTTCATAAATTTCAATACTAAATGTATTTTTTTATTCTTATTTTACAGACTATTGATTGAGTATCGTCATTAACAAAAAACTTTAAAGAAATTTTCTCTGATGACTCTGCGGTTCTCAGTTCAATAAGTAATGGCTAACGGATGGTAAATTTGATCAACCTACTCTGACTACAATCTGACTCTTTATGTAAAAATTTTGACAAACAAAAAGAGTAGCATTCTCTGCATAAATTGTGATAAAATGTACACATTTTCAAGGTAACGTTCAAATATCTTATGCAAAGCATAGAAAAAAATCAATGCACTTTCTTTCATCCACGCACTTTGGCCGCTTGCGCTGCGAGCTTATCCATTAATTCCTTTATATCGTGACCCACCCACACGCAATAAAGTCATAATGTTGCCTTTAACGAATATTTAAGTCGTAAACCTCCATGATATAATTATTTGATCCATAGCTGTAAGGGATGTGAATACGGTATGAGTAATTATGATTATAACATACTCTTTCGTTTAAGTATTTGGTGTGTATATGCAATAAATGATATTTCAGGCCACTAATATAAATTACTGTATTCTAAACACTACAGACGACTATTAGTGAAATTTATTAAAATAATGAATAAATAATTGTGAAAACAAACAAATCAGAATCAAAGCTTTGAATTTAATATTTAATCACAATAATTTAAACACTATTAAACCAATTTAGTTTTTCACTTAAAAAAATATATGTATTTGTAATTTAAAAGTTTTTATTTTAAAAAACTATCTTTAAGCTTATATCGTTCGATTTTTATCTTCAAAATATTATCTTTTCTTGTGATGAAATCAAATGAATAATTTATTAACTGAACTTGAAACAAATTAAATATCAAACAACAGTAAAGCAACTACACAATAAAAAAAAATCTAAAAAAAACGTGTAAACACCTTGTATAAATGTTTAAATATTAAAATATACACGCTAGACTCATAGGTTTTCAAACTATGATTCGGACGGTTTTATTGATGAGGGTACGCCAATTTATACAGTCAAAAAATATTTACTAAAATGCCGTTTTTATTTTTAATGGTTGCTTGAAGTTTGAATACTTTCAGAAAATAAAAATAAAAACATTTCTTAGCATGCATCTGTCACAGTGAATTGAGACCTGTAGCGCAGAGATTACGAGTAATAGTAACAATATCTCTATTGTTTGAGGCGCTCCAAATTCAACGTGTTCTTAAAATTATGTTTCATGGTCTTCTTCTTCTTCTTCTTCGTGTCAGCGACGTCAAATTATTTTTTCCCAATATCTGGCAACATCGATAGCTCTTGTGTTGCCCAGCATTAGGTCCTGAGATGTGCAACTTGTTGGGCACATGGAGCAGCATCGTAGGTGTGAGGCGGTTTGCAGGTCTCCACAGTCGCACAATAGTGTCTCTCCCTGCCGAAGCATTCCCCACCGCTCGAGGTTGTCCTTTATTCTACCAACTCCGGTTCTTAATCTGTTTAGGGATTTCCAGGTCGGCCAGTCAAGGCTCTTGCCAGTTGGGAGGCCTTCCTTTGGAGTAATGAAATCCTCTGGTGCGATTTGTTGCCAGAGTTGGAGTCTCTCATTTTCAGGTCCGGATGTGAGAGGTTGTGTGGATTTCAGAAAGCTGCTTCGAGACTTCAATCTTGGTGTTGGGGTATCTGATTATACAAGCAGTGGGACGGTTGGTTGATTGCCTTACGCATTTCTTCGGCGCATATGAATTTGCGTCTTATGTTCGGTGGTGCGATACCAGCCAAGGGATATAGTTTAGAAATGGGTGTTGGTTTGAGGCAGCCTGTGACGACTCTGCATGCATCATTCAGGGCAGTATCCACTTGATTACAGTGGGCTGATCGACCCCACACTGGTGCCGCAGGTTTCATGGACACTTATTACAAGACGATGCTTACTAATAAAAAGACGGTATTGGTTTGTTGTTCGGAAAGATTAGTTGTCATGTGCGTTTATATATTATCTAAATCGATTGTTTCTTTCTTCTTTAACAATACTTCCATTTTCCTGAACATTTCGCACAGGAAGCATTGTGACGTCGTGGATTATTGATGACTAAATAGAGAGTAATTATTAATATTTATTTTAATTTTAAATAAAATAATTTAGTTTTAATTTTATTTACATACAGCAAATGCGTACAATTATGAATAAAAAAAATAACCAAACAATGGAATAAAAGCGTTAAAATTCAGTAGAATATCTGAAAGTTAGCCATACTAACTTGAATAGTAATGAAATATAGGATCCGCAATGCATTTTATGCAGTTTTGTTCTCAGTCACGAATCTATGAAACCTTCAACATACAAACGTCACATGGAGATGACACATTAAGGGATTAAAGTTTTGAGACTGGTTAATAGCATCCAATTCCAATCATCACATTATATTAATTAATAAATATTTATAACTTAAAATATATACTCATTGTTTTTTTTTTATAACCTAATTATGAATATTTGATTCTATGGTGGTCATGGGTCATATCGCATTTATAAAAAGGGATCTCCATCCGAAAAATCTTGGGAATCTAGAGTCTTTTAAAGTACAACTTGCTTTACAGTAGGCTTGCATTTTTTAGTGGATGTTTTTTATCAATATTATTTGCAATAAAATTTTAATTGTTAACAATTAAACATTTAAACGCATTTCATTGATGTACAATATAATATTACAGCGCATACTGATTATTTTTACTACGGGTTTATTTTATATTTCTACTGCGTATATATTAACACAATCCAGGCATCAATAACACCAGGCTTTAGGCAATCCGCTTTACACCAGCTATCTCATTGTAAGCTTGACTCTTTCCATCACATCCACGCCAATTTACCCTAGACGTCCAAATATGTTTAGGATGTATGAAGAGGTGTTTTAGACAAGGTTTAATATACCTATATTTTACATTCATTATGGATCTTTAAGTGAATACTATGAATGAATTAAAAAAAAAGGTTTTTCCGTGACAGTTTATTTTAACCTTTCGATCAATTTCGATAACATATCTTACAAATTAGCCCTCAGCTCACATAAAACTTATTGAAAATTAAAAATAATGAGTTCGGTTTTTGTATGATGAGTCAGTATTTATTGTACTTACGATTATAATACTCTTTATAATATACATCTATTTTTATAAGTAAGATACTATTATAATAATATTGTACAACAGTATTATGGTATTTCGCATAGTTTTGACAAACGCATATTTTACGAGTCGTATATCTTTTGCACGCCAATTATCAATTTACCATTTCCAATTCCCATCGATTTCCCTAATATAATCTGGATATCTTCAAACGGATTTATGTACACTGATATTATGATTAAAGGGGGAGCTGACTGTTTATATTTATTCCCAATATTTATTTATAATATTGGGAATAGTAATGTTAATAAAATTAACTACAATATTAACTTGAATAGTAAGCCTGAAATGCATACTTACGACCGAGTGAAGAAGTTCTAAGAATGATCTCGTATTTCTTTCGTGGAAGGCTACAGACTCTCTGTAATTTTCCAATCACTATGACTATCACTTTATTTAGAGGCAGGAGAATAGCCTAGTGCTCTAATTGGCTGGCGTCATAGTATCTGTTAGAACTAACGGGTCAGTGCGTCTTGCTCTGTCACTCTAGCTATGCTTTAAACAGTGCTATGTTTTCTTGCGTTTTCTGACATGCGATTTTCTACTTAATTTTAATTTCCCAATAACATTCTATAACCGATCTTTTTTCGTAGAAAGTACTTGATAGATCTAAGTGAGGTCGGTAATAATACGAGATATCTTTAGACAAACACCGTACAATCTTTAAGTTCCTGTAATAGAACATTCTATCATTCCGCAAGAGTTTTGTAAGTTAACGTTTTATCACAGAATGTACTATCGTGAGTACGTTGTGATGAGCATATTATGTTGATATACATTTTCTTTGTATACTTTTTAACTTTAAACAAATTATTAGTTCAATTTAAGTAAATAAGTGAAAATACTATTTCATTTCAACGATATATTATTTTAATTCAACTATTTACAAACCCAAACGATTTCAAAACCAGTTTTCAGTTAATGTAAGCAGCAGGTCAGATGTTCTTATTATGAAAAAATAGTTCGAAGAACAGTTTTTAAAATTTTCAAAAATAGTAATACAGATAATCAAATATTCCAAAAAAATCATGTTACTTATTCGAGCATCCGCGAAAATATTATGATCCAATATTATAAAATAAAATGTAAATTTAAGCCATTCTAAAAAATAATTATTTTTCGCAGTTTAGTGATCATTTAGAATGGTGTGTCACCTTAAATTGTCGATCTAATAAAGTAAAAAACAAGTTTTCTACAAGTTATCTTATTATTTATTAAATTATGATAATACTAACGTACGAAATATAAAAATGGATGTAAATCTTACTCGCATGTAAGCATACATATTTTGAAGAAGTGAGTGCCTTTAACCTTTCTCACGGCAGTTATTTTCCACCTGTCCCTGATATTCGATGTATGTACCGTGATACTCTCTTGGATTATGCCTGAATGTACTTCCTGCGACGTACCACTGACTGCTTCAGCTATTCCCGCAATAATTTACCGCCAGATTGTTCGGAGTACTTGGCTTGGAATTGCCAACGTTACTAGCCTCAAACGTATCAAAATAATTTTTAAATGAATTTTAATAAGTATAATGGGAAGCTTAAATACTCATTTGATTTATATATAATGATTTTGAACAGTTTAGTATCATTTTAATGTCACAATTTACCATTCAAAACATCAAAGAAAACTTTATAATTTTTTGATTATGTATTTACGTAGTTGTACACCTAGGGGGTCCGTGGCATGTTTTGACAATGTAAAGAGGTCCGTGGGTCAAATAAGTTTAGGAACCACTGATATAGAGCATAATTGGGAATATACATGTTTTTTATATCCTTATTTATATAACCTTTAGCATATTTTTAATAAAGTTGAAAGATATGACAGTGCATACTTATAACTATCTAATAAGATATGTTAGATAAATATTGTTAAGGCTTTCGTCAGTTTAGTTATACTAACCGTATCTAGAACTTTGTTCACAATGGCGCAGAAGAATCAAGAAGCCGAAGAAAAGTTCAAGGGTACCAAAGTAAAATTTTACTCCAGCCAAGTTAAAGAGTTTCAAGCTTGCGTGGCAAGCACAAATATATGTGAGATATATTTCAGGCATTTTTTATTATTCTTTATATCAAATTAGATGATAATATCATAATAGTAACTGTTTTTCCGGACGAAACATGTAGAAGCAACTATGGCGTAAGATCAAAATCAATCTAGTGTATTTGTGCTTAAATTGTTTACATTTTTACAACTCATTTTTCATGTGTTAATAATATTCGTTTTATTTGTCCCGATACCTATGATTTTTCTTCTTTGACTTCGGCGTATGATGTTCATAGTTGATCAGCACGGAATCCCCGGCTGCACCCGCTCTGTAAACAATTCTACGCCTAGAATTGTAGTAAATAAAAGCAAATAATTCCTCCTTTGCAAGAGTTTGTTTATATTCGGCACAATCTTTTAATTTTTCAGTCGTCACTTTTGCAGGAACGTTGTCCTTATTTAAATACTATATTATACTTCATATAAATAAATATTGAAACTATTAAGCTTGCCTATATTTATATTTTAATTTACATTACACATTTTATATGAATCTACTTTAATATAAATAACACTGGTAGAGTTATATTTTTGTGGGTTTTAAAAGAATTTTACTACTTGCTTTGAGCCATGTGACAGTTTGCTCTGCAAAGCGTATAACAAACGCTTAAATGCTCTATTTTTGAATTATCTTAAAATTCGGTTGTAAAGCATACTCGTATTCTTCACCATGAGATAAAAATAGTTTCGTAAAAAAACAACTTTAAAACAGGGTATAAAGTATTAATCTATTTAATTAGAGATATTAGCTGTATTTTTATTGTAATAAATATATTTTTTAAGTATTTATGGACAGGAAAAACGGTTTTCATATTTCTAAATTTAATCAAACGTTATGTTTTGAATGAAACGTGTTCTAACCTCGTGCGTATCGATTTCCATCAAAAGTGTAATATTTTAGAAGTAATATGTTTTTAGAATACCCCCTCTCCAAGCTTGGTCATGCAATCGACTTCAGTACAGGATTACGGGTACACACTCTTTAAATACGAGTATTATCGTCCTCTCAAATCGGTTCGTGTGAAAAGCTTTCACATTCTTCTTGTATTTTCACTGAAATAATATATACGAGTATGTACAACCGAGTACGAAAAATCATATAACCTGTTGTGGATATATTTTAAACACTTAGTATATCGAAGTTTTATATTAAAATTGTATTAGTCATAAATTGATAAATTGTACTATTCAGAAGAGAAATGTTAGTGATTTTTTAGTTGGCTCTTAGAGATAAAATATTTTTTCTGACTTTCTATAGTTTCTGTTAAAATATTTCTAAAAGGAACAGAAATTTCAAATAATAAAATGCACCATTGACAAAATGGCTTTGATATTAGACTAGTTTTTTTTAATAACATTGGAACTGAATCCCTGCCCCTTAAGACTAAACGGTCTCGAAAGCATAAGAATAATTATGATATCTCGTTTATAAATCAGATTAACAAATCACCGAAAATATAGTCCGGATACTATAGCTGCATTCTCGTCAAATCCCCAGCTTCTGACCAGGATCTCACCAGGAATTACATTTGTTCCCAGGTGGATATTCGAATGCAGAAATGTCTTGGAGGTAGCTGACAAAACTCTTAACCTTTTACCTCTAAAACTTTTTGTCTAACATTTTGCTCCATGAATTTAGACCTATGGTGTAGCACACGGTTACATCTCTCAACATGTTCATGTAAATCAGTTCCGTGTTTTGAGAAAGATTCAACAAATAAATATGGGATCGATTTTGTAGATCAATAAATCTTTTTTCATAATTAAAGTGCGCAAATTAAATTAGTAAGAATCAAGTTTCGTTAACAACCCATTCTTAAGTTTGTAGTCATTTTCAATTACGATTAAGTATAAATATAGTCGATATTATTTAGATCAGTAAAAGTCTGAAGGTTAGAAGAATCGCGGCAAAACTTTTTTATTTAATGACATATATTCGTTTCTTGCGTAATATTCTTCTTCGTAGTATCAATCCGGTGGAATGGTTTGCAGCAACAAAAGCTTGCATCTCGATTTCCACTCTTCTTGGTCCTCTGCAAACATGCTGCAAATACTCCGGTCTAGGGCACCCTCTACAGTTTCTACCCTCAACCATCCCTTCCACAATGTCGTGAAGAAGACCATCGTGGCGCATCATGTGACCCATCCATCGGACTCGCCTCTCTGAGATGGTTCTTACTAGGTGCTTATCTTCCTTGATTATGCTGAGAACCTCATTTTTCGTGACGTGGTCTCTCCAGGAAATTCCGAGAATTTTTCTGTATGATCACATCTCAAAGGCCCTATTTCACTATAAATTCATTAAAAGTCAAGCAACCTGTTGGAGTGTACTTTATACAAGCACGAGTATTTTTGACTGAGTATTATATAGTTTACGAGCGGTGTACAATCTATATATAAATTTTATCTTTACCAGTTTTGTAGTTCCCGTGCTAACAAAAAACTACGCTGCCTTTGTCTAAAATAAACGACATTTCTGCCATGGTTATCGTCCCTTGTTATTCAAATATAGTTTTGTGAGGCCGATAAGGAAGTGTTTTTTTCCTATCCAGTATTATATCAATGAAGACGAAGCCGGCTGAATATAAACCGCCGAAAAAAATCGATATGGTAATACCGTAAGTTTGACAACTTTTCCAATATGAAACCATTAAGTATAATTGTCACTTCCAATTTGAAATAAAAATAAAGTTTTCATTTGTAAATAAAATAAAAATATGATTCGATCCTAGAAATTGCTTTATAGCACATTTTTAGCGCGTTTCTCGGTAAATAACTGAAATAAAACTCATTATATGTCAACCAAAACATGGATGGCTTACCGTCACTTAAGAGCAAATCATTCAAACGTTGAGATCCACGAACTAATCATCCCATCTCCTTAAAAATATTAACAAATCACCCAAAATTCGCCTCAGATACTACAGCTTCCGTGATATGGAATTAAGTGATTTTTTATACAAACTATTGTATAATATACCTTTGAATATATTGAAATTGTTTTTAACTAAAAATACATAATAAAATAATAAAGTAAATTGACAATAAAGCGAGAAAGCCAATTCATGAAATTATAATGAACTACGTGGCTAAATAAACTAGTGTGTTTTTCAGTTTTTTTTGTTTTTAGATTATATTTCAATGCTCTAATACTTTATAGAAAATTGATATATACCAATATTTTTAATAAATTGATACATACATACGAATCTACACAAAATATTATATTTAATGACATTTCTTTTGAAAAAGTAACGGCAGACGCTGGGATTCGAACCACGAACTATCCTATACTATATTATTAGTACATTTTTGCCTGTAAGATATGTTTATATTTGCCTGTATAATTATGTTTTTACTCATTGTATACAGGTGTCATTTACTTCCACCGGTACAATATTTTTACACATATTTTATTATTTATATGTGAAGGTTATAATAATTTTGCAATCGATACATGCAATGTTTTCAACTGACACGAAACAGTTCGCGCTTCTACGTTATTCACGGCGCAAGGTAGATAGATACTCATACTTGTGGATACGTATTTGCAGTCATCTCCAAGTGACTCGAGAAAATTCGCGTCATCAGTTTCAGAGTGCAAGATAGACAGTAGAGCTTCCAGCGATATGGAAATTTCAAGTTTTTAAATATTGAATACCTTATTAAGCCTCAAGTCTAAAGCCAGACTTGCGACCAATAAACTAGGTTTGCTTTTCATTTCAAACATTATGTGTTCAAGGTACACCTACCAAATGAATAACTTATAGAGGTACTCCAAAGAGAAAAACATGTTTTATTTATTTTTAAAATCAATATAATATGAAAAGATTTTTAATGAGAAATGTGAGCCTGATTAATGAAGCACAGCCTTTACTCGCTCTAATAGCTCTCACCCATGTTAAGGTGTATTATCTATCACAAAACTTGACTTTTTTCCGCGGTACACCAATTAATGACCACAGAATAGTGCTTAAGAGTATGTCGATATTTCGCCGACAAACTATTAATACTTCTATATAAATGAAAATCAAATCCGCCTTGTCCTCGCCTACGGCAGTCACTTTAGTTTTGAACCCCGAAATACCTTCTAGATTTATCGATACAGCTTAAAAAAAAACATTGTGAAATAATAAAGGCACACTCACTTCTTACATTCAATATTTCCAGCATTACTTAGTTTTTTCTACTGTTATTATTGTGGTCGCTGCTCCTCTGAACTCACACACCTTATTTCTTCTCACAATTACTACACATTCATACCGGCTTAATGTTTGTTAACAAAGAACCTGCACTTTCTGAAATGTATTTTCTAAAAGCGACAGATTAGCTCAGAAATGCGTTTTCCAATATGTGTTTCTTTCTTCATAAAATCTACATTTTTTCAAGAACGATATCAATATACAGTAGCAATATTTCTAAGAGAGTCGAGTCAAGGAATCCACTGTTTGTGGATTCTATGACTCAACACACTCAACCAATTGTGCTCACTTTTAATAACAAATTTGATGTTTTAAGTAATAAGAATTAATTAATTTATAAACGGAAACGAAATAATAAATTTTCATTAGTTACATTAAAAACAACTTACGTTACTTAAAATAATTCAGTACCTTGCAAAATTTCATAATATTGAGTCAGTTTAATAGTATCACTGTTCTTCTGCATAGTGCAATTGACTTTTAATGTGAAAACACATAGCGTAAAATAAAATGAAATAAAATACTAAATACCAAGATTACTTACATATTACTATTGATGATTTTGCGATAGTGATTATAATATTGATTTAGATCTAGTTACAGGAACATCTTATGATCGATACGAAAAATACGGCAAACTTAATTCAGTGCTACAGCAGTAAAACACGAAAAAATCATGATTCACCAAACTATGGCTCACGAACCGGATCTCTCTCGCCAAGGATTTTTATCAGGATCATAGGAAGTTTTTATTTTTGACTAAAAGTTTTTTGGTTAGGTTAGAACTTTGATTCCCAAAATATATTTTTTTCCTACAAAAACTTAGATTCGTGTAAGAGAGATAAATGTATCATCTGATCCACTAGTTAGACTTATTTATTATAAACTTCAATCTGGCATGAGGCTAGCAGAAATGTAGTCTGTCCAAATGTGAGAATATTGGTCATCTTGTATTCGTGCATTATATTTTTTTTACTAAACATAATTTAATTACAAGACCTAGATGCCTTTAAGACGACACTTTTAAGACCTTAGAGCACATTATCATTGATAAAAACATTAAGGATCGCTGGTGCAGACCCTCAGTAACATACACACCAACATACTATCGATCAAACAATATTTCTATGACAACCGTACTTTATTTACTTTAATTTTGATTCACAGGTTGAGATATCATATTATGGTTGAGTAATATAATGGACAATTGATTATAACATATAAAATAAATTATGTGTATTTATAATAAAACAATATCCCTTATTTTCAGGTAAAAAGCAATATTTGCTTACATTGAAAAGTTTTTTCATGAACAAGCGAACAATCCGTTTACCTGTAGATTATTTTTTAATCCGCAATATTCACTCATTTCATTATATTGTGATACACTCCTACGTTTTAACTAGAGAAATATTTCCGTATAAGAACATAAATAAATGCTGCAAAATAAAGCACTGAATTCCCGACATTTTAGAGTCTAGATCAAAAGGTCAAAGGTAGGTAGTCTGCTCGTGCGAATTCCCTGAAGTTAGAGATCTGATTGGATTGATATTTTGAGATTCTGCATTTCTTTGTATTTGGCTTCTTCCAAGATTAACTCTCGTCTTCCTTGAAGAGAGTTGTCAACAACATTATATTTTTTACTATTAGATACTTTTGTCAAGCCATTCAAACTAAGCGACGGGATTGAGTAACAATTCATTGCGTGATAGAATCATATTTTTATTATTTTGATTAATTGTTTGTTAATAAGATTAAAAACTTATTAATTATCTATTACGCTCAGTCAAAGCGACTTTACGCTGAATCTGGAAAATTTATGTCCGGGTTGGGGAGATTTCAAGTGTTCATATATGCTATGATAAAATATTAAATACTTTCATTTATATATGTTATTCGCTAAAGATTCTTAAAAATACATTATCCCTTAAGTAGTGCGAATTAAAAACGTTACTCCTTTTTACTATTATATATTGAAACATAATTGAGGATTAATTTATACACGAAACAATGTAATAAAGTTTAGAAAAAAGTCATTTAGAATATGTGAATAAATGGATATCTTCACCTCTATTCAAGCTTGCAACTTATCACGTGACATTTAAGCATCTTAACTCTCTCCAATACCTCTCGTGAAATCCTATCGATGATGTTCATATGCCTCAAATCGGTAATGAATTTAGCATATACGGCGTGGATGTATAGACATAGATTGAATCGCGTGGCATGGTAATTCCAGTTAACCTAAACCGTGTCCCTAGACCAATAGACGCTTTGCGCAGGAACCAGATGGGATGCAGAAATCACTCCGTATTAATGTGTATGCTCGTACCCCAGCAAGTGTGGCGTATCCATCGTCACAGATTATACTCTGACAGGTTAGTGAGGAATCCGTAACATCTGTTTGAAACACAGACAACTAGAATTTATTAAATCAGGTGGCAAAATACAGGCGGACCTCGACTTTCGTACATGATTGGGTCCTGAAAATGTATACGAAAGTTAAATGTCCGAAAGTAGGGGGATCATCATCATCATCAGCCTGTGTCCGTCCACTGTTGAACGTAGGCCTCCCGCATTAGTCTCCATCCTCTTCGATCCTCCGCCTTCCGCATCCAGGTCACTCCCGCTATTCTTCTTATATCGTCAGTCCATCTTGTAGAGGGTTGGCCAATGCTTCGTTTGCCAGTTCTTGGGCGCTAGTAAGTAGAGGGATGTACAAAAAAAAAAACTCAAAAATTGTACTTTAAAATGTTTATTTATCAAAAATTACAAACTAAGTATAATACATATTAAATAAAAAATATATTCTTTTAATAAACTTGTCAAGGGTTAATTGTATTTTACTACTTTTTTTCTTTTCTTCATAGAGAGTTCTGTAGCATGCAGTACTATTATGGATCGCCCTACGCACTTAAGATATGCGTTCTCCATTGGGATCACATATTTCCATAATATTCAAAAATGTCTCGAGATGCTTAAAAGCTTCGTTCATGTTTTTTATTGTTAAGGTCTTGATGATTTTTTCTGGTTCTTCTTCCTCACTTTCAAGTTGTATACTATTTTCGTTCTCTTGAGATTCAATTATCTCATTAACATCTTCACTGTTAACATCTAGGTTTAGTCGTTCATTAGATGAACTATTTCAAGTGTGTCAATCACTCATCATTTTTGGGCATAGTTGTTTCCATGAACCTTTCATTGCTGACTCTTTTATTTCAGCCCATGCGTCTCCAATATTGTTAATAGCATTCCATATGCTATAATTCTTTCAGAAATGTTTTAATGTGGGCCCACCTTCCATGTCAGTTGCCTTGATTGCCTGATTCATTATCAACCGCATATAATATCGTTTAGACGTAGCTATCACCGTTTGGTCCATGGGTTGTATGAGACACGTAGTATTGGGGGGAAGAAACACAACATTGATTTCTGGGTATAAATTTTGTGGAGATTTTGGGTGTCCTGGAGCATTATCTAAGATTAATAATGCTTTAAATGGTAAATTATTTATTAATTATTTTTAATTTGTGCTTGGATTGACGCGTTGAAAAAAGAATTTTATGTATAGTATATGTATATTTAAGTAATGGTAAATTATTTACTTCATAATAATGTTTTACTGCTGGTGCGAAATGTGGAGTGAACCAATCTTTAAATATTAAAGCAGTAACCCAGGCTTTTTTATTGGATTTCCAAATGACTGGAAGCAATTTTTTATCTTTCCCTTTTAATACTCTAGGATTTTCTGCTTGATAAACTAACATTGGCTACAATTTTAAATCACCAGCTAAATTTCCACTAAGAAGCAATATCAATCGGTTTTTACTGCGGTTTATGACCCGGGGCAACTGATTCGTCCTTTGATAAGAATGTACGATTAGGCATCATCTTCCAAAATAAACTAGTCTCATACACATTGAATATTTGACTAGAGGTATATTCTCCATCTTCAATAATTTTGGACAATGACGAAATAAAGTCTTTTGCAGCATCTTCATCCGCATCAGCTGATTCTCCAGTGAATTTAATATTGTGTAAAGAATACCTTGTTTAAAATTTTGAAAACCAGCCGTAACTTGCATGAAACACCGTGTTAGAATCTTCGTTTAGTCTAGCCTTCCAATCTTTATGCAAACCAAGTGCCTTAGCTTGAATTATTGAAATACTCATAGGGATGTTTTCTTGATTTTGATTACTTATCCAATAACACAAAGATTTCTCCATTTCATCCATCACTATGCCGTGCCTTTGGAAATAATTTTCGATGTTATATTTCGTTTTTTTTTTTAAATATTCTTTAATTTTTTATCTTTATTTTTTAATATCGAACATATCGTAGACCTTCTTATATCGTACGAACGGCCGATTGAAGCATAAGACTCCATTTTCAGACCGTTTTATTATATCCATCTTCGTTTCTATTGTATGAAGTTTATGGGTTCTTGATTTTTTTTAGCAATATCTACATCGCAGTTTCTTCGTTTCTCACTTATTTTAAAACGGGTAGGGAATATAAAAAAACTCGTTTAACAGTGTACCCGTACAAGCGCTGGTCTGACCTCGATACGCAAGACTAAACGTATCGAGGTCAGACGAAACTATGTACAAATTATTACATACAAACGCACGTTCGGACTCGCCCGCGCTCGTATGTTAAGGCATATGTGCGAACAAAACGTATAAAATTTTTACAGTACGGACCTCGTTCATATTCATTACATAGTGCGACAGGGAAACAACTGCATGAAAACAAAAACATTTTGAATTTTCGCCAAAAAAAAAAAAATATTATTTTTCAAAAATGTACGAAATAGCGAATTGTACGAAAGTCGGATGTACGAAAGTCGAATTCACGAAAGTCGAATGGACGAAAGTCGAGGTCCGCCTGTATGCTCAAATAATTTACTACAATTGACTTCTATAGCCATCAAAATCCTACATTCCATTTTTTAAGTCTAACTGAAGTTTTAGAACAGCTTAGAAAACTTATAGGGTTCATTAGTGTGTAATATTATATTAACGGTCATATTATAGTGTAATAAAATATGGTTGGTATTAACCATCATGGAACAATTTACTTATATTAATTATTATGTAAGCTACAATCAGTAAGTACATTTTTAGGCAGAATTAAATTACATCATTATATAAACGAGCATCTACTAGAAGTCTTTATACTTCTAGGTTAAATGCAAATGTCAATATTATCATTGTCATCAAAACATAAAATATATTGATAATATAGAGGTCGGGAGTCTTAGCAAAAATAATAAACGATATTTATAACCTTACCCATATATATTTATCCACAACATATATACTGCATTGGTCACCAAACTTGTTGATAAATAATTAAATAGTTTTTGATGAACATGATTGGCTAGAATAACAATATAACTGTTGTAATTAAATAATTGGTTTTTTATAAGGCGCTCTAACAAATATTTACTTTAAAAGCTTTATACCCTGCCTTAATTATTTAAAGTAAATGCATAAACTAAAAGTAAAAAAAAAAAAAAATGTTGTTCATTTATTGTTCACTGAGTAATTTTAAATAAAAATTACAATATTAAAAATCACTTATGAAAATACAAAATATTCAGGAAAAATTAAATTTAAAAACCGACACATTGAATCAAAATGAATTGATTGCCCTTATTCTAACGGGAAGCAAGGGATACGCCATTGTTATACAATGTTTTTAATATGCAATGAAAAAGCAAAACATATAAAACATGTAGTATTGCAGTTGCTCGGTTATTTAAAAATATGATATTAATACAATTTGATATATAAAAGAATAAAATGTATGTTTCATGAAAAATAACGTCAACGGCTTACTTTCTGTAAATATCAGATCCTGTTTTTAAACCTCAGTAATTCTTAGTTTGTTGCAAATATGTCATTATATAATTATTTAAAATCATAAAATTGTAACATTTTCCGGGACAAATTCTTTAGATTGCGATAAATAAATGTATTTAGTAAATTTAAGCATTTACGGTTTTCCATCAATCGTTATAATTGAATAAGCTAGTTATTTTGCTTGATCGTACTTTTCTTATTACGAGTATGTCTCAAAACAGTAATATTTTTGTCGATAAAACTGATTGAGATTAATCCCGTAGTTTTCTTTAGAAATTTGACATATTTCGTAATGTAGTGGAAGTAATAATATGGTCACTCTCATCCTTGGATGGTTAAAAATAATCTCTTATCGGAATTAAAAGGAATTATCATTGTTTCGCTCTATAGATTTGTCGTGTAAGTCGAAAGATTCAATGATATTGTTGTTTGTTGCAGAGTACGTGGAGCTGGCGCCCTGCGCCGGGACGCCTGAGCGCGGCTTGGCCGGGCTGCTGAGCGAGCGCACGGCGGCGGACACCGAGGCGGCGCACGACCTGCTGTCGCTGGCGCAGAGCCTGCCGCCGCTCAGCGCGCCCGGCGTACTCACCATCCTGCACCCTGTCACCTACTTCTCCCCCCGCCCGTTAGAAGTGCAAGGCGCCCCCGCGTACGAGGCTCCCACTGAAAACTGTTATCGCTCTGCCTCGCCACTCTCGGTGGCGCTCCCCGTGTACCAACCGACGCAACTATTCTATGTTACATCTCAACCTTCCTCTCACAGCCTCCTTCAAGAGTATTCGTCCGATGCTGAGAATTCCAATCGAACACTCGAACAGCAAGACGTCCAAATGGTCGAGGAATCCTTAACCCCTGACTCCGAGACTCCCACGGTGATCGTAATCGAATCGGTCCAAGTTGAGGAGTGCGTCGCCGACGGTACGAACGATGCGGAGCCCGAGGACGCGACGGAGGACCAGGAGGCCGAGGCCAAGCCGGCCGAAGCGGACGAAGAGCCCGGAGAAGCTCCCGGGCGCTCCGGGCGCTACGCGTGCACGGAGTGCGGCAAACAGTACGCCACGAGCAGCAACCTGTCGCGGCACAAACAGACGCACCGCTCGCTGGACTCGCAGGCCGCCAAGAAGTGCATCACGTGCGGCAAGGCGTACGTGTCGATGCCGGCGCTGGCCATGCACGTGCTGACGCACAAGCTGGCGCACGTGTGCGGCGTGTGCGGCAAGCTGTTCTCGCGGCCGTGGCTGCTGCAGGGCCACCTGCGCTCGCACACCGGGAGAAGCCGTACGGTTGCGCGCACTGCGGCAAGGCCTTCGCCGACCGGTCCAACCTGCGCGCGCACATGCAGACGCACTCGGCCGACAAGAACTTCGCGTGCGCGCGCTGCCACAAGTCCTTCGCGCTCAAGAGCTATCTCAACAAGCACCTCGAGTCCGCGTGCTTCAAGGACGGCGAGGCGGACGATGACACTATGGATATCGAAGTAGAGTAGAAACCCTCACCGAAAACCCGTTCACTGATATTCAAAATTAAGTCTGAAAGTGAGTTTGTTATGTAATCTTAAAATATTACGAAAAGAAATAAGGGCCTCAATGAATAATGATTTGGCAATAAAAAGCAATATTATAATAATATAGCACCTTAGAGCGATTATTAAGAGAAGCTTGGTTAGCACTAGACGGTCTTAGATTGAGCTTAGAAGGGTACACCAGGTTACCATCTGCGAGGAAATTATTCAAATATATTATAATAATAATATACATACATATTTAAATCATTACGAGGTTAAGTAATTATTGATAGCTATCAAATTTGAAGTTTACTTTATTTTTACTATTCGCAATTTATAGCTATAAAACAATTTTGTATTAATCTAGATTATGGTTAATGTTTTTGTACTTGTTGTAAATTGATAATAAACGAAGATGATTAATTTTTAAAGGATTTAGGTTTTTGTGCAAAATTATTTGTATGTTTAGTAATATTCACATAAATTTCTCATCTTCCAAATATTTATTAGAAGATAAGTACAATAAACAAAAAATATTTCACAGTGTGAGAACTTATTATTCAGTTGTCAATTAATATAAAATTATGTAGTAATTCTTATACCGAAAAAAACAATAATATAATTATTATCAAATTAGAGATAGGTATTATTTTCTACGGTACAACCTTTAATATTTTGAAACTTAGAGCTTTTTGATACTTCGAATAAAAATTATATTTTATTTTATAGTAAATATATGAAATGTGTATGTCGACCAAGTTAATTCGATTGGCCAATCAATAAGCAACGAATATTGCGATTTCCCTATGTTCTTCTATACACCTTTGAATGGAAATATAATAACAAATAATATTACTTAATTAATCAAAATGATAATATCATTCAATTAAATGCATGTCGTACCTCTTCGTTTCATACTACTAATGAATATTATTAAGAAATATATTTATTAAAAAAATTAAGAATGTCAATTTAAAGCAAGGGCTTAATGCCATTATAAGCTTTGGAATGTTTGAACACGGAGTTTATAAAACGGAAGTGGAAGCCAAAATCGGCCATCGAAATAAATGAAAGCATTTCTTGTTTTCATTAAGATTATTGACTGATTGAATACTTCCTGGGACTCTCCTATTGAGTGAAATAAATAACAATTTCATAATCGTCAGCAATAAATAATTAAATGAATGCGCGGATAAATTTCATCAAGTATTTTCAATTGGTCTTAAAAGTGTAGATGAGTACAATATATTATTGTGGTCTACAAAACTGACTTGAATACCAACGCAATTTCAAATATACGTATACGTATGGTTTGTTCAAAATTCTTATTCTGTTATCTCCAATATATATATATATATATATTTTAATTCACTGATTTTATTTCAATTGATTCAATAATATAATATTGCTATTTTAATACTCTTAGCTGACGATTGGGAAGTAGTTTTTCATTTCGCTCAACATTGCATGATGAATATTAGATATAACCAGATATAACATTTCATTATGTAATGAGACTATACAATTATAGAGACTGAAATGTAAACATATGTACGTTTGTGATATTTCATTGCTGTTGCACCTTCATTTGTTGTTGATACGGCAATAATATTAAAACTATTATGTTTTGTTGTATTTTTCACCGATAATGAACGTAATACTCTATAGAGCTTTATAAAACTCTATGCATTTTTAGATACAATAATTTCTATAAAATTATATGATTTAAGCAAATCGTTTTTTTTTTATAAATATACCCATGTATAACTAAGGGTGTTTAACTCATAGCAGTCAACAGTCATTTCTGATTTCTGATTTATATACATTTCTGTCTTATGTCAGAAATTATAATTAAGTATTTGGTAGTTATCAATAAAAAGGTCACAGAAATTTTAACATTTTTTATTTTTTTTGATAGTGAACTAAAAAACATTTTTGCAGTCCACATGAACTCCACTTTTATTACTTTGGTCTGGGTTAGCTTTTGAGTTTAACACCCTAGGTGTAACATTGATATTATTTATACCTCTTCAATAAAGTCTACTTCATAGTCGTTCGTACTTATGCCTATATTTTCTCTATATTGTGTAGATAGTAATTATACTGATATTTATGAAAAAAAGTGAAAAATTCATGTCAAATTATGTTTGTATCAATTATTATATTACTAGTAGGATTAACATACCCCTAGGTGTGAAGTCATTATATAAATTAGTGATAAGTAATATTAAATTGTTTGTTTGATCAGTTATTTCATTATAGTAAGCAATGAAAATATGCTTGTATAATGATTATTATTTAATGTAATAATGTAAGCCATTAATCATAACATTTGATTAAAATCAGAAATATGCACTAATATGCACTAATTTGTAAGTGTAATTATTATAGTCATTTATAAATATTTTATTCTATTTTTTTTAAGAAACATTGAAACTTGTTTTTTTTTAATGGATTAATTTTATCCATATTTATTTCAAATAAACAGAATGTTTGTCATCTTTATGTAAAAGGTATTATGTTTATTCGTAAATCATATATTTTAATTTCCGATGAATTATTATGTGTTTACGATTGAATGTTTATTATTTAAAAACACAAATTTTTGAGTCTGTATATTGAAAATCCTTGGTAGAATTTCACAATTTCAATGTTGTAAAAGAAAGAGGTTACCAACATGTTCATAACAAGTCATCGGTGAAAAACCATTCTGAAGTGCGACAATATTGTGTTACAAATGAGTTTATGTAGTCAATAAGAAAGGATGTGAGAGTGTATTAAATTTGAAATAAGTAAATAAATTTAAAATGTGATTAGCGTGTATTAATGGGGTATAATTGTTCCTCCATTACTACATTAAGAATGGCTTCTCGTCGAAGACTAAAAACGTCGTTATTACGAGTAATAAAACTGTGAAGCCATTACAAACACCTCTTTCATTGGCATCATTGAAACATAAAATTTCGTTTCATATATTTAATAAAAAAACTTATTCAATTATATGTAGATAATATACTTTATTAATTATTTATTGCACAAATGGATTCAGATTATTAAATTGTGTTCTCTTACAAATAAAGATACCAAATGCATATTATTATGATAGCAACATTATTACGTAATAAAAATATGACAAAAAAACAGCTGGACGTAGAAAAATGTAGTTGAACTTTGTAGGCTTAACAGGTGTGGTAACTTAATGTTCGGAGACATAGCATATTAAGTTGCTTAGCAACGTAGGTAGCGGAAAAATTAAATGATATTTCTGCCTACAAAAAGCGTCGGACGTCACGACATAAGTACTCCTGTATCCTGACAGATTGCTGGACACTACAATGAAGCGTAAATTTATTTTGATTTAATAAAATTATAAATCGTCGCTTACGATTGAATATAAGTGTTATTTGAATACCGACAGGGTTTCGTTCGTGTAAATCAATCGAAAGTCTTATTACAAAAAAAATACCACTTAAAAATATAGAGTTTCGAAGTATTTTTTTTCCTGTAATGAAATTTAAGTTATGTAATCCAACCTCAAATAATGTTAAAAAGCAAGGCTCAAGACACTATCCCGGCCTGTTATAGGCAAATACTGCGTTTTAGATTTACAACATTCTTTATTATTCACGTAATTTATCTTTTTTATTACGATCGTTTGAAATGCAAGACGTCGTAAGGTCGTTCTTTGAGGAATACCTCCATGCATGTTTCTTATCTAAATGCAGCGATATCTATAAAAGACATTATCATAAAAAAAAAAAATATACTCATATTAACAATGCATTTATTAACAAATGACTTCAATTTTTAAAAGGCTTTACATAAAGGTTTGTTTATTTATCAATACATACACTACCACTATACCTTCTTCACACCAAAGAGGACCAAAACCCTCTACCGGTGTTCTTCTGTGGGTTATAGATGAAAATCATCTGGAGATTTAATTCTAAAATGTTAAAAATCATGAAACAACATGATTATTTATTTAATTTATCATTTTTAAATTCAAATACTCCACAATATACAAAATAATATCTAGGTGACTCAATTTAATGCAAACTCCCTTCTAAAGTTAATTATGTACTCTTATATAATTTAAAAAAATGTCAATTAGATTTAACAGAAATTCGATAATATCTGATTTTTTAGAAAAAACATTTAAATAGTTGATGTCTTTAATGCTTCATCGCATGTAATATATATTCTCAAGTAAAACAATGAATTTGTCCACTTCAATAAAATATTCAATATGCAATAATAGTTATAAAATAAATTAGGTACACACATTATGCCTAAATAGGTAGGTATAAACGCAATATTAGTATTAAAATGTTCAAATAATAATATATTAAATTCGTTTATAAAAAACAATTTTTCAACCTTTAATACCATTTTCTTCATCCGCATAACATTGATGAACAGATTTATGAAAAAAGATTTTTATGGGATGAAAAGTATTTGTTGATACTTTCACAGTATCATGCCTTTTGGAAAGTAATATAAAATAATATTAATATTTTAGAATGATTTGTACAGTCGCTCTAGACATCTATGTACATGATTCTTTGCCAAAATTCAAACATGCAAACTACAAAAAACGAGTACCTTTATTTACAAAATAATTAAATAGTCTTTATCAATACGTAATACATATAACAAATACTATATTCAAGATGTTAATTACTTATCACATTCCTTCGGCCGCTAGCATATCAGGTAGAATAAACAAATCGCCATTTGAAACCGATTAATATATTTATTGGTATATTTAATAATCACCCAACCCCTACTCGCATGACAATGAAGAAATAACCACATCTGGGGTTCAACTCTATAGCGGCCTAACCATCTGCTGTGATCTAGGATTGCTTATTACCAAAAAAGGGATAAGCATAGACATCCTTTAAGACTTTCATATTTTAAAAGTGGTGGCTGATAATTAATATAATACGAGAAAATTATTTTTCATTGATTTCTACGTTTTTATGGCAATATTAGTAAAAAATTATTATTTTTGAATTATTTCAAATTTCCACTTTATTTCTACTTCCCAATATAATTCTAATGTGGCATATCAGCTCCCAATTTGCTCGTGACCATCACCAACAGCAGATATTTGTCCAGTCATCAAACGTTATACATCGTCGTCAATTCCTCAAGACAAGGAAATACCTGAACTTAGAATTCAAATCTGACTTTGCACTATTTGGGCAACTATTCCCTATTTGGATTATAAAGTATGGTAATGACGAATAGATAACCAAATCTCAACTACAATAGTTTTATAGTGACATTGGTTGATGTAGGAATATTATGAATACTTCTTAGAATGACCACACTCCAACTTTAAAAAATAAGTATTTAAAAAGTCCTTTTTTACTATTTTGTCAAAACATATTAAGAATGTTTTTTCTCATTGTAGCCTTCATTGTGAATACATTTCATTACAAATACACAATTCATCAAACATTACCATAAAATAAGATTCTTTTTACTGCAGTAGATACGTAAAATATAAAAATAACATATATATATATATATATATATATATATATATATATATATATATATATATATATATATATATATATATATATATATATATATATATATATATATATATATATATATTTATATATATATTATTTATTTTATATATTATATATATAATTAAGTTAATTATATATATATATATATTTCAGCACTGTTCTTATACGGTGAATTGATAATATGTTAATTGTATGTATACTTATACGCTTACATAATATGTAGTGTATTATATAAACACATAATAAGGCCGTCATTTATATTGCAACAGTGAATCTCTAAATGCATTTGATAAATGAACTTTAACTGCATTACCAGAATATTATCTGTAATTACCTTTATTCATTTGTAATATGAAATAACACCAAATTAATTATATTATAATAAAAATATATAAATCGTAGATTACTCTTACGTCGTAGATAGCAATTCTACAGTAAGACTTTCAACTCTGTACAAAAATTATAGCGTTTTCTTCATCTATTGATATGTTATTTCCAAATACCTATCTCATATCCCGTTACGACTTACATAATTATATTATTAATATCGAAATGATATTAAAAATTAAAAATATAAGAACATTATATTTAAATTACTTAATTAAAATTGAATATTTCCTGTAAATTAGTCACCGACAGAAAACGTTCCCCCAAAATACACTTTCCGAATATCAACTTTTTTGTTGGATTATTAAATAAAAAAATAAAGCAATTTTAGAAGTTTTCAACAATCGCAATAATTGTAAGGGTGGTAAATATATTTATAAAAAACAGTAGATAATCTACTAATTTTATAATATTTACCTTACTTAGATTTTAAAAGATAGAAAAAATAAAAAATACGATATTATCCAAATATCTGAAAACTATTTAACTATACATATAAATATTCTAACAGACAAAAAAATATAATTGTACAGCAACCAAACACAGTAAAATATTTTTTTCGTTTATTATTTAGTTTCATTATTTCTCCCTTCAGCTCGTCCTCAGAGGGATATGAGGTTCATGTTGCCTGAATTATCAGAAAGGTTAACACTTTATCATAACAATTAGTTATATAGGTGTGTCTCATTCCGTGTGCGAATTTGTGATGTGTTGTGCGTTGTCATGAGAACACAGATAGCTGTAGAAGTATTATTTTTTCCAATAATTTAGGCAACATACAATTGGCTTCGCTCATACGGATGGCCTATTACGTTACTTTATTTTAGACAGTTCTCTTGTTATTTTGAATACAAGCCTATGATTTATTCTATGTTACCCTACTACGAATAAAAACTTCCATTGATTAGTACGTACATACTTATGTACTTATTATGTAGAACATATTATAAGGTTTAATAAAAGTACATAGTGTTAAAATTTGATTGAATGCGTTCAATTACAAGTAAACGCATAGTAAATTATTTGTTATTTTTTAATATTTTTGATAAAAACAATACAAGCACCATAATATACATTAATTATTTATTTTACAAGGAAATAATAAAAAAAATGCCTGACCATTGAATTTGCCAATATAATACCAAAGTGAATTCCTGAAGGGAAAATATATATCATAACGAGACTTTTTGTTGATTACTACAAAATCAAGGTAATTGTAGCAGAGTATTGACCTCCAATTTTCAAATTTATAGAACATTAACAAAAAAATTAGAGGCTTCCACCCCCTACAGAAATAAACCACTGGTTATATTTATAACTTTTTTTTTATTATTTTATTTGTGCTTGTTGCACAAATAATATAAAATAGTGTGTAAGCTATTGAAAAATATTAGCATGAATAAAATTAGGTTTCAAAGCTCTCCCGACAAGTTAAAAAGTAATTTGTTTTTATTCTAATAAATATTTTCTTATTTTATATTTGTGAACTAAAAGAAAAAAGTTTTGCCATACCCCTAGCAATTTTTTAGAATATAAAATTGTAAAAATATATAATGTGACCTAATAAATTGTGAACAAGATGCCATTAAATCAGTTTTTTATATCTTATTGATGAAAAACGCAACAAAAAAATCTCAGGAAAGATTATTTCAAGACCATTTGTTTTTTAAGTAGTGAATTATATACTTATATTATAATTTATTGATGAAACACGAAAAGAGTATAGAGAATCGAATAATTTAAATACGCAAGAAAAAATTGTTATGTAAAAAAGTACATGATTGTTTATCAAATGAGTAAAAAACCTTCCAGTAGTGCAATACAATTATTATTTGTCAAAAAATTACTTATAGAGTAAAAATAAAAAAGTTTTTTTATTTGTTTCTTAACTTTCAAAACATCTGTATTGAAGATTTCCTTTGATTACTTAAATTCATTTTAAAATAATGTACATTTTTGGCAACAAGTATAAAACTATTAAATTATTGTATTAAGATAAATATCGATTACAGTTTATTACCAATCGTTATAAAATCTTAGAAAGGTACCCATACGAAAGATACAAATAGCGAAATTTCTCAGAAACCTCTCCTTTCTATGAGGGTATTGTTAAGTTTTGCAGTATCGTTCGCTGTCATGGTAACATTGTGTTGAAAAATGAGATAACCTATGGAGATTATTATATTTGTATAACTACCTTTTATGCAATTTGTGTCACTCGTATGAGTATTTATTAAGAGCAACGACAAAAGTACCAGAACATTGCAAAAATAAAATGTCTTACATTATGTTTAACTATGAGACTGTGAGAAAATATTTTTTCCTCATGAATATTCAATTAAATATTAATATTATATATTTTATTATATTAATCATGTTTAAACAACGACACAACCTATATTCTTTGTTTACACTGTTATTGTAACTTATTTCATTCCATTGTAATAGTGAATTCAAATTTTGAGAAATCTGGTAGAAATGGACAATAAAAATCATTGAGAGCATGTAGGAGACTTTTGAATCCGGACAGAAAATTCTACTTGAGGTTAAGCCGAGAAGTTATTTTACAAAACCCGTAATTTGATATAACAAAATAACCCAACAATTTGGTCAAAGTCATCCCATCAACACCACCAATCACTGCTAGTCTCGTAGGGAATATTTGCTTCATGTTTTGTAGAGTATGGGTAGTTCAATGATACAGGTGGATCAACCTTACATATATGGTGTTAGCCATCCCTAAAAAAATAAACAATTTATTTTTCTTCCTACAATGGTGTTTGTTTATATTCTTTACAATATAGTTATACCATTTTCTCTAATGGAATACATTTACAGTTATGTAAATTTAAAATACCTCGCTTAATATCAATTAAATAATTGAAACATTGGTTCAGACAATATGGTTTTCTTTTGGATGCCAACTATGATGATCAACTGTGCGGAACTACGGCTAAAATGAAACTTAATAATTCCTTATAATATAAATCTCTTTTTTATTTTAAAAAGTGCAATAGGCACCTTCATTAAAAACACATTAATTATGTACTTACTTAATTTAAGAAATAACAATTTTCATAATGTACTACTCAAAAGAGTATCTTAAGGTAGAAGGTATTATTTTTGGACTGCTCTGGAATACAAGTAATACTTACATGTAAAGTTATTTCTAGGATATATATGAAAAAAGCAAAACAAAAATTTATTACATTTATTACCTGGCTTCAACTTTTCTTATATACCAAGTAGATTATTAAATACTTTTAATTTATAAATTAAGCTTCAATTATTTCGATATGTACTTATAGATTTAAAATAATTGTACCTTATACTAAATTATTATATGGTGTACTATTGTTTATTATGCAATTATTTGAATAATAAATTACTAAGCATACAAGCAATAAAAATATTTTCAACCCATGTATTTCATATTTAATTTACATAGATAAAATAATGAACTTTTTCCCTCATAATTTCCCATGCGCCTATAAAAGTACCTAAAGTAGACAAAAATCAACATATGATTTCTCTTTTTTACCCTCTGACACCATTCATCTATAAGGTAAATAAAAATTAATTTAAAAAATAGTACTTAATAATGAACTATATATTCTGCTACCAGTTCAAAATAATACTTAATTTTGGTCACATGTAAAGCTTAGTCAACCTAATATATCACGAAAGAGGGCTAAATTCTAACATTAGGATAACAAAGTAATATTATTTGTTGAAATGTTGGGATTTCAGAAGTTAAATTGACATTAAGAATAACTATAGCTAAATACCACTTTCAAATGTTATATTTAGACAAAAAAAAATGCGATGTATGATTATTTTCAACAAGAACTTTTGGGGAAAAAATGAAAAGGGGTGTATAACTTTTTTCTATTTATTTTTCCATTGCTTCTCAAGAATAAACTATTTCAGCAGTTCTCAAATATTTTAACAATGAAATACAAATTCTCAGATATTAACAAAACCCTTCTTTGTTGAATTAATTGTCTGAATGTCAATCTAAGCATATTTAAATTGTACTCTATAAACTATATTTTATAAGTCATTTACGATTTACAGGAATAAAATGTTTTTGTTTACCATTTTTGATAAAGGTAGAATAAAAATAGTTAGTAATATTTTGAATTCTTTATTTAAAATATAGTGAACTTGTTTGAAATAAAAATAATAATAATTCAATGGAAAAAAATTACAATTTTATAGCAAAGATTCACAAGATTTTATTTGATGAATATTATCACTAATATCATTGATTTAGTTAAGCATGGTATGTCGGTCGTAAATGTTTCTTCTTTGTTCTAAAACCTGCCTCTTCCACCTATCTTGCTGTTGACCGACTCTATTAAGTACATTTCCTCTAACCCCCATAGGATGAGCAGAACCTCCGGGACTTATTGATCCTTCATCCTAGAAAATAAGCAAATAGAATTACACTCAACTCCCAATATACATAGCGAAGGTAGATAATTTATGATCTATGAAATCCTGTGTAATCAAAGGTAATAAAAAAGTATCCTAAAATCAAGAAAATTAGAAATATTTTTTTATTGAAAATTAATTTAGAATATCAAAATGTAAGATACATTATTTTCTTCATCATCAGCCCGTGTCCGTCCACTGTTGAACGTAGGCCTCCCGCATGAGTCTCCATCCTCTTCGATCCTCCGCCTTCCGCATCCAGGTCACTCCCGCTATTCTTCTTATATCGTCAGTCCATCTTGTAGGGGGTCGGCCAATGCTTAGTTTGCCAGTTCTTGGGCGCCAATCCAGTACTTTTCTTCCCCATCGACCGTCGTCTCTTCGACAGATGTGTCCTGCCCATTGCCACTTGAGTGTGCCTATTCGTTGGGTAGCATCCACTACTTGAGTTCTTCTGCGTATTTCCTCGTTTCGGATTCTATCTTTTAGCGACACTCCGAGCATGGATCTCTCCATAGCACGCTGGGTGACTTTTATTTTATGGGTAAGACTTGCTGTCAGATTCTGCGTCTCTGCACCATAAGTTAATACACGGAGGATGCATTGGTTAAGCGCATTAGTTTTAAGGCATTGCAGAATTTTCGCTTTAAAAATGTACTAGTTTTCCAAATGCTGCCCATCCCAGTTGTATGCGCCTGTCGATTTCTATTGAGAAGTTATTTCGCCCTAGTTGTATTACTTGTCCCAGATAGGTATAGTCGTTTACAACCTCTATTTTTGTTCCTCCAATGGAAATAGGATCAAAGGTCTGTGAAATATGACTATTAATCATGGCTTTTGTTTTATCCATGTTCATTTTCAGACCAATTTTGTTCGACGCTTCATTGAGGTCGTAGAGCATGTCTTGGAGCTTGTCAGATGAATCGGCTATTAGCACTATGTCATCTGCAAATCGGAGGTGAGAAATGTACTCTCCGTTAATATTTATTCCACATTTTTTCCAGGATAGCAGTTTAAAAATATCTTCTAGGGCGTTTTTTAAGAGTTTTGGAGATATAACATCTCCTTGTCTAACACCTTTGTTTATATAAATATTGTTAGTGCTATCATGGAGCTGGACCATCATTGTTGCAGATTTGTATAGAGATTTTATTATCTCTATATACCGATAGTCTATTTTGCAGCGTTGTAGTGAATCTAGCACTGCCCAAGTCTCGATTGAGTCAAATGCCTTTTCATAGTCTCCAAAGGCGAGGCAGAGTGGCTGATTATATTCTTCGGTTTTCTGAATGATTTGTCTTAGTATTTTCTTTTTGGATCACATAGTATTTGAAAGAAGCTTCTGAGCCAGAAGATAATAATTTCAAAAAGAATGATACATTAAGATGACTTTCTCTTTCTGAACCTATTGCCTTTCGTTGTTGGCGGGCATAAGTAAAAGTACCTGATAATTCCAGAAGTGTACTTTATTACTGATAAAACATGTTTTGAAGTAAACCATCCTTCTGCATTAATCAATTGAAACGCAATTGAATCCCATACCAAGACAGGGTGCCAATATCTTGGGACGTAAGTGTTCAAGCACAGATACAATGCTTCACTAAGTTTCAATTTAAAGTGATTCATAAATATGGATCAGATAACCATCTGATCTTACGAAAAAAAAGGTTGAAAGAATTGCGAAAAAATACCTCTTCATTGGTGTGTTCCTGGTAAGATGCTTTTGCTCTTTTGTTCAATAGAGGCTCTAAGATTATCAGGAAGGCCATGTAGCTGCACAACAGCATTATGGCCCATATGACCATAATGACAACCACCTGAAACATGCAATCCATCAAAATAAATACAATTTATTCAATTAACTAAGCCAAAGCTGCCAGCAACATATAGTCTATTAAACACCTGAAGATAAAAGTAATTAAAAAAAACAAACTTACAAATAAAATGTCAAGTTCAGATATGTACAATGAAATTATTTTCTATGTTAACAAACCGAAAGTTACTAAATCATAGATTTTACATCCTCTATGATATATACAAAGATTTTGGATGATCTATATTCTATAACATAAATATTTTGTTGCGGACATCATACTTTCGAGTATGATATGATTAGATTTACCTTTATAATGGTAGTATTGCGATTTTCATATATGCATTCGCATCGAGGACAGAATTCTTGCTCTTTTCCTTTTATTTGATCACCAACTCGAGGCAAAATAACTCCTTCACAGTTGCTGTAAATATAAATATACACTGATATTGAAACACAAATATACGTGGCCTAACTGCACTGACTTAAACAATATCGATTTTTGGATGTGTTGATTATATGATATGTGGATATGTGGATATCGTACTTTTCATAACAAATTATTTCAGTGGATTTCTGTCAGGCTACTAGAGCACTTGGAGATAAGCTTGAATATTTAAAAATAAAATTGCACTGATTTCCTGGCGCCTATTATATAAGTTATATATTATTTAACTACAACTTTATAATAATTATCTATTAATAATGTTTATCCACGATATTGGCTTCTTGTCAGTGTACTTACCATTTGTTAGGAGGAACATTGGCTATGTACAGCTTCCTGTCTGAGTGAGAGCCTTGAGTACTGTTAATAACAGCTGATGGACTTGGACACACACATTTGCAGCGTTTATCATCATATGATTGACCCTAACAAGAAAATATTTTTAGATATAATAAAAGAAAGTATAACATAAACATTCAATGTTATAAGATTCTTATAAAAATATAATACTGTTTTTATATACAAAACTAGAGTACCCATCATCATGTTATATAGTGTTGTTACATTGATTTTTACACCATAAATATAGATTTTTCCAACACACAATAACAAAGAATGTATTTAATACAACGAATGTGCTTTTAAAATATAGGATCAGTGTAAGTTACAAATAAACGGTTTGTGAATTTTGTGTTATACGAAATAGCTGAAAATTATTATTAATTAAGGGATTATCGTGTTGACTTACAGCTGCATGACATATGCTTAGCAAAGTAATCCCGACGACAAATATAAAATACTTATTCATTTTTGGTATCGTATTGTTTTCTCAGTATAATTGCGTATCAATAACAAGGTAAAACATAAAATGTAACATAGTACGAGAATATAAAGTGTAAAGATAATGACAGTTCAACAACAAGAAACAAGATGTCCGGTGTTTTGCAAAATAAAACGTCAAAAATGTTAGGTATGTATTAAATGTAAATATGTACCTAATAAATATTATTAATAACATAATAATCAATTATTATATCATTTATATATATAAAAATATATTTGTGAAAGACAATCATATATATATATATATTTAATCTAATAGTTGTTGTCTAATATGTTGCTGACAAAGATACCTAAATAATCAAATCGAGGTGTAATTATTTATTTACCATGTTTAAAACAATATTTATAAACAAATGTATTATTTAAACTAAAAAGGTGCATGTGGCTAATATTACTTGGAATATTTAATATTCTGATTTGTATTGCTTATTACGTAAACAAATTTCAAGTAAAAAATATTGTACATTTATTTGAAATACTTACTGTAAAACTTTTTCATTTAATGAAGAATAAAAAGCTACGAAAACAATAAATTATCATTTTGACAAAAAATATATCTGTTGGTTGTTTTTTCGGCGTTATGTTAGCATTTTCGTATTTTTGTTGATTATTAAAAAATGAATAATGACTTACAAAATCGCTAATTTAATACACATAATAAATGATTATTTTCTTTATTTTGATCTACATTATTTATTTTTAAAGATGTTTTTTCTTTCTTCTGTAGACCATTTTCGATTATAACTTTAAGCATATACAGGGAACGGCAAAGAGATCTGATGATTTTTTGTGTTATTTTGATTTAATTTACAAACCGTTCGATTTTTTTGCTGCTCCCTGTATAACTTTGTACCATAAACCAGCATTGGTGATTATATCCTTCATTAAAAATATTAAATAAATCATATCCTGTTTATTTGTTCCTTTATTTACATTTCAATTTATAAATTAAAATCAATATCTACGTCGCAATTTGTAAATACAATGAATAAATCTATTTGTTATATATTACATTGAAATTTGCAATACACTCGTATATAAGATTGCCATTGAATAGAGAGAACGAATTGCTGTAGACGGCAGTTTGCAGGGGCGGCATTTTGTCTGTTGAGCACATTTTTTGAAGATATCACCCAATTTTTTGAAGGTATGATATTTTGTGATGTCAGCTAGGAGCCTTCTTTTTTGATTGCTAAATTTAAGGTAATGTAAAATTGCGACGTGAAATATTGTATTTTATGGAGCTGGTAAAGTTGGAGCTCGCCTCGGACGGTAAAATCCCTAGCTACACCACTGCTTCTGTGTGTGTTTACAAGGAAACGAAAAACAAAACAAAAAAAAATGTACATACTCGCAGATCACAGTTTTTTGGTGATAAATATCGTGTAAGGGCCAAAATGCTAAATATTTTAGTTGAATCAACTATAATTTTTGATATAAATTATTACAATATATTTTTTAGATGCAATAAAAGAAAATATTGATATTTAATGTTTTTATTTTCGCATAGCCTCGGTACACAATAATATAAATGAAGCAATAATTTTACAGGTGAATGTTTTTGTGGAAATAAATGCCAAAATGTAGAAAAAAAACAATATTGACGTAATAATAATACATAATATGTACTCATATAAGCTACAGATATGAGGTAATTATTTACACACGTATTTCACGCTAAAAGTTAGTGAATAAAAACCTAGTTTTACCAATTTTCGACTGCCATTGCAAGGGTTTTTTTCAGGTCGACGAATTTTTAAAAACACAAAGTCGTCGAAATATTGGTACAAAATAATTCGCCACTCGTGGCTTAACCCAAAAGTCACAATACCAGTGACTAGGGTGTGCTTGAACATTTTCAAACATACCATATATATAAAATTAATCAGGGTAAGATATAAAAATGCATACACGTACGTGTGGATTATTATATGTGGATAACTGCTGAGCATAACTTCCAGTTAAAATATATAATAAGAAATAAAACAACATATTTTCATAATTTATATAATTAAATTACAATTACAAATATGTACATCGCATTTTCTTAGAGAATTTTCAAATAAAAAAGTTTAAGAATAGTGTTACAATATTTATTTTGTGGCTTACCTGTGGCAAAAATAATCATGATATCACTATTAAAAAGAAGGCATATTAAAATAAATTAGCATGGAATTTTTTCTGCTTATTTTACATCTCCAATATCAGGTAAATTTGGGTTAAGCTTCAAAGATAAATGAAAATGTAATAATAAGAAACAATATAATGCGCTTAAAATTTAACATGCTTACAGGTATGTGGGTTATGGACATATTTTCATTATTATCATCATCTTATGTTTTCTCTAGGACTGCGTTTTGATATTTATATGTTTCATAAATATTATACATTCATTAATATTCTTCATAAACGCACAATATCAGAAAATATTAAAGTTTTTTATTATTATTAATAATAATAACATAATTTTATTTATTCAGCCACCAGAGCCATAAAAATTAGAATTTTACATAGGCATATAAAAAAGAAAGAAAATACAAGGTAATAACATTTAACAATTTTAAATTTTAAGCAACTACTGACCCTCAGTGAGTGGAGCACCGGATCACCTCTGGCTGTTGGCTACGTGAAGGCGCATCCAGTACCCCTTTAATAAGATTTTCTTTAGGATAATCAATTATTAGTACATTGGATAGAATACATTGAAAATAAAAGCAAACGTTAGAGTGAATGTTTGTTTTTTTATAATTAATTCTTCGTAATAAGTTATGGATTTTTATTTATTAATTAAAATGTAGGCACAAACATGTTTAATTCATTGTCAAGATTATTGTGTCGAAGGTCAATTTATTTGTAAATAACAACAAAATAAATTACGTAGATTCTCATACAAGCGGCTTTAATCATTAGTGCTGTTTGAAAAATGATAATATTATCGTATCATAAAAAAATATTCATAACCTTTGAGCACTTGTTAAGTGGAATGATTGCAGGAGAGAATTGGCGACCAGTGACCGAACCAGAATTATTTTTGGTAAAGCCGCATTGAAAAAAAAACAATCTAATATTAAGATTACCTTTATTATTATTTTCAAATTGTCTATAACGTTTCTTATCAAACCATTCTGTCATCACCTACCAATTGATTTGAATGAATCTAAAGGCTCATGTGACGACTAAACGGTCCATCCACAAATGTATGTGATAGTAAATGTAAGTCATATTTTAATATAGCTTACATTTGTGGAGCAAAAGTATCATAAAGTTTAATAGTAGTTCTGCAACAATTCTTTATGTTATGTATTTGTTTATTGCTATGTTAGTAGAAGATAGTAACTATCAATATAAACTGATTTTTAGGCACACACGTGTATTTATTTAAAAGGGATTTTTTAAAAGCTCAACACTCGTATAGAAACGAATGCATTCTCTTTAACTATTATAAAATAAATACGGCCTACAATATAAGAATTAACTATATTAATATAAAGGTTTTGACAAACTTGCGATCTTTGGAGATCTCGTGCGATGGTTAATATTGTATATTTCATGAGACATATAGGGCAAATAAGCATACAATTAAATATTTAATATATTTTAATGGATATTTAGAAAATCACCTGATTATCAATTGCAGTGATAACATTTACATTCGAATTTCGACAACTTCTGTTGGAAACATTTTCTTCCCGTAGAGCTTGGCCTAAGTCGACTAAATATAATATCAGGATCTCTCATTGGTCAGTTTGAATATGATAGGAGTCAAATTCGAGAGCCGGGGTTACAGTGTGACAGATTTTTTTATGGATATTTAAATTTACAAACATGATTAATAAATTATATCGTTCACAAAATAGGATGTAATAATAATATAATAGTATTCTATAAATATTTTTTTCTAATTTAATGATGTTATATTTTCTTGCAAGCATTAAACACGAAGGAAAATAAAATAAAATATCAAATACGGACCGTAATAAGCTATTTATATAATGATTGCTACTATATATCGGAGAGGTCTAATCTTGCGCTTTGAGAGTAAATATGAGATGTACATTTATTATCTTAAAAACTCATGATTATATAAATAGTAAATAGACAGATACGTATGTCATTTTTTATTGATACGTGAATTTTATATATGTACTTTAATTAATTTCAGTCGTTTATGATCAGGGCTTAATACCATAAACATATTATCTAATTATGTAAACATAACACATACTTTAGGAAATTCCTTTCATGTTTTAATAAACTAACTGGCGTGCTGCGTATTTGATCGTCATTGTCACAACAATATTCCATGTTAAAGCAGATAATTTTCGTTAAATCCCTAAATTAAGTGCTTTTATTATCGGTGCTTGAATAAAATATCTTTGGTTGACTAGGTTTGATATCAATTGGTGACCCGAGCTATGATATATGTATAATATATATTACTTGATTAATTTGATAAGACTTAAGTGGTCAACACAGCTGGCGGCGCAAAGGCGGACTCGCTGGCCATGAAGTCTCTCCACCGCCGCTCAAACGCTGAGAGAGCGTCTTGTCGCTCCAGGGCGGGCATGGCGGAGTAGCTTAGGGTGTTGAGCGCCAGCTGCTTGAGCATGCGAAGGTCTGAATGACGACTCGCCAACCCGACGAAAGCGGCGTACAAATCATGGGACATCGGCAACGCTCCCCATAACCCTGGATCGTCACTTGAAATGATCATGGGGAAGCCCTGCGCCAACATTATGGCCGCAGGATGATTCCGTAGATCTTGCACGAGCATGAGCACTTGATTTGAAAGCGGATTAACCTCTACAGCGATGTCGTTGGCACGAACCATATCAGCCACGACCGGGTGCTTCAGCAAGGCGTATGCATGGCCCAGGCGCTTAGCGCCCAGCAGAACTGCGTCGACCAAGTTGTAATCTGATGTCGTTCCAAGCCAATTTGTCTCGCCCGCGTGGTAAAACACACTCATTTCATCTGACAGTGGCAAAAGCTCTGGCAAAAAGTCTTCAAGTGGTCGGCCGAGATCCTCTTGCCCGACGAGATCGAAACCCGCCATAAAATCACCTAATTCCAATTTCAGTTGCCGAGCGATAACCACATACCTCGCCACCGTGGCAGGGTCTACGGAGCGCACGGGAGCGTAGATAAGACGAGCGCCGAAGGAGTCGGGGAAATCTGCGCGGAAGCGGTCGCTGACTTGTCGCAGCACGCGCGCGCACGCAGCAGAGTCGTGTGTCGTTCCGTTTAGCTCGTACAGAGTCGGCAGCGTAGAACGAATCTCCACATACATCAATCCGTCCTCTCGATACTGGCGAAGAGCTTCGTACATGTAGTCTTCCCACACCGGTCGATATGTGAGCATGGGAGTCACCGTGCCGAAGATTTGGGAGAACCGCATCCAAGTAAGATTGATGTCGGTATACACTTCCCCGGGATTGTCGATCTCGAGCGTGAATCTACGGGCGAGTTGGGCGTCGAATGCTGCCACGTCGGGGGCAGAAGCACGCACTTGAGACATCAAGCGCCAGGAGCAGTTGGCTCCCACTGTCGGTGGCGAGGCCGCAAACACTAACTGTAGATTATCTGGTGTCTCGCACGCATACAGTCCTGATCTGTACGTCAGGTTCACCAGAAAGTCGCCGCCGATAAGAGCAGTGTCGTGAACGTGAAGAGCCGCACCTTTGGGCATGCGGCGAATGAACTGGAACACTGGCGAAGCTGCTATTTCACGCTTGCGCTCGAAGAAATGATGTGCCGGTGAAAAGACGCTGACGTTATGGAATCCCGCGCCTACCTCTTCATTTTTAGCAACCATAAGTTTAGTATTGATCGCTTCCTCGAGAGGTGACAGTTCCAATGACCCACCCACAGAGATGGACCGCTCCATGGCCAGTACGCGAGCACGTTCCCGCTCATGCTCGGCGGGCGTCACGGCTCCTGCCCCCAGGCCCAGCAGCACCAGCAGCGCACAGAGCAACTTCATATTCCACTTATAAAAGCAGACTGTGGTCCCGACTCCTTATTATCGCACGGAGAGCAGAGCGAGCGAGATACTCGTACTACTGTGCAATAAATATTCTCTCGTGTTTATAAGCAATAAATTAATATAGCCGTATCTTTCGATTTGACGCTGAGCGATATTATCGGAATCGTGACAAAATTATTATAATTAATCTGTAAAAATATATTGATAAGGAAAAATTCCAAGTTATTTTACAGTCGTAGTAAATAAGAAAATATTTGTCTTACCGAGATTTTAATTATATTTAAAAAATTTAAATTGTTCGCGATACGCACTATTCTAAAACGTATTTCAACCTGTTTTATAGTTTTGATATTTTTTGTTACTCGATTAGTAAACAATGGGTGATCAAATACGACAGGACCTTAACGTAAAATAAATATTTTTGCACAAGTATGTAACCAACGATTAACTTTTATAACATATTTTAGCCACCCGTATGTTTCATTTGTCTAGTCTTCGAAAGCGTAGGACTAATCAATCGATATCCTTAAAATTTATGATTATCAAAAAATGTCTCGGATACTTCAACTGTCTTCATTTCAAGATTCTTCCTAGATAACCTTTGGGAACTGTGCATTATTTGTACTCGGCGTAGCATCGGGCGAAGATATGTCTTGGGATGAGGAAAGGAAAATAGCAACTGACAGAATTGTGTTGCAACAAATTGCGGTGACTTTATGCTCCGGCTATGGACCGATGACGAAATACATCTAGAATGAGAAAAAATACTTTGGTTCGAAACTGTGTTTGACTAGTCAATAATACTTAAACATATATTGAAAAAGAAAAATCTCATGTACCCAAAAACGTAGTTACCGGAGCAGTGAAAAATACTGGACCTTTATTTTATACAGCCATATTACATGATTAAACGTTGTCTTGACATTATTTTACGGTTAACTAATTATTAATAAATTGCATTGCTTCTCAAAAATACTGCGAATTTGGTTTGTCTTGCTAATTTATTGGTTCATATTTTTCTGGACTTTGATTATTATTGAGTATTATTTTTACAAAGGTGCTAATCCTGCAAAATCATAATTAAAAGTCTGACTAGACTGTGAGAGTTGGCAAAGAAATGTGCAACTCTGTTTGTATTAATATAATTTTATGAACTCTACAACACGTGTAAGGATGACATTCTTAACCATTTGAAATAAATTGAGTTATTTTCACATTTTTAAGATGTGTCATTTTTGCAATTTCGGAAGTAAACGTCAAGCGAAATTGTATTTAAAAAACGCTTCAGACAGTCATATATGCAAGTACGAGTAAATATGAAAGGCCATGCAGACTATGACACTAAATACGTTGGCCCTTACAGCTAAGTAGGAGTAGACCGGATCTAAGAACCCATTCGATTCGGAAATATTGTCTCAAAGGAAAACACGCGCCCCCAGCGAGGTACTCGTAAGTTTGTTATGGTTTGTAACGTCTATATTTTCTAAAACCATACTCAGGTAGGTAATATTGTATGTAAGGAAATATAGAATTTATTCGAAAAATCTTTAGTTTTGTGTGTTACGCATATGTGTTATCGAATTGCTAATAATTTACCGTACCTATACACTTAATTATCATATTGATAAGTGGATGACGTATTTGAGAAGAAAAACACTGTGTACAATACGTAATAAATATAATATATTTCTTGGGAAATACATCGCGTCACGTGTAGACATCTAATATGTACTATTTATAAATTATTTGTTGCATTTAATAGTCTCTACCGCGATATGCAATAATGATTGAATAAGCGAAAGCGTTTTGTATTATGATGTACATATTCGTATGTACTGCCTCGTTCAGTGTACATACTCGTATGTATGTACCATGACGTCTTCCAACCTTTTTGCTACTGGGATTCCTAAAAATATATTTTATTTCCCGTACCGTATATTTTTTCCATATATGTCATAAGATACGCACTTTTAATAATAAAAACCTTAGTATAAGAACCAAAATTATAACGATTTATCAATATTACATTATAATAAAATGTCTGCAGCGGGGTTTTTGATGTTTGCAAATCACTTCATAAGTCTTTGATTTTTAATGAAAAACCTTGTTTATTAAGAAAATTTTATATTATCACCGACAAAAAATATTTGGTCTTATTAAGTCTTACCAAAATAGTTAACGGTGCATTTAGAGGCGCTTTAAAAATATTAATTGTGATTAAATTGATAAAAGATATGCCCAGGTTAAAATTGATTTAAAATCACAAACTGTGTAATAAAAAAAAAATATTTAGTAATTCATTCAGAGTTTTAGAGAGTTACTTTCTCAAACGATGCGAATCGTTTGATTCCTCTATTTCGGAAAATATAATTGTTAATGACCCTCATGTACCACTTTTTTTTTTAAATAATTTTAAATTTCGTATCTTTCATGTATAGTTTTGTATTTATTATATGATTAATACGAAGTAAATATTATTTTAAAAGTTGACATAAGTTTTCACCACAATGTACATATACTGCCATCTGTGTAGAGAATATAAAAAAAAATCATCGTCAAGATTTTCGCACTACTGCTTGACATGACATTTGCCACTCAAGTTGCCAGTTGTGAAATTGTATATTATTAAAATTCTATCTCATTTATTAGTGACCTGCAAGGGTTTATACAATGCGTAAAATAAGGGCACCTACATGAAAAAAAATACAAGCTGTCTTACATTTAGTGTATTAATTCATTATGTAAATAAAAATACAAAGAAGTTGTTGAATTTTTTTTAGAGTTTTATTCAATCGTTTTATTTAACAACAACAATATTTAAAAATACAAAAAATATATTATGATATAAAAGTATTATTAAAATATATTATTAATAATAAAAGTTCTCATTTGTATATTCAATGAGGCTTTGTAAATTTATATAATCAGAATTAAGATAATTTTAATGATTTTAGTTTCATATAATCTTACTTGACGATTTTGAATAATATTAAGTACATATTGAAATTCATATGTAATTAAATTGTCTAAAATAATTATTCAAATGAATATTATAATTTTTTCGATCTTGTATTATTATAAATATCATAAATAATAATTAAATGATTTTTGCTACGTATATTAACAAATGCCTTCAGAGCTTACTTATTGACAAAACATATAATTCTGGTTATTTTGAAAAAATAATAATTTTACCTTGAAAGGCATTATAAAATAAATTATTTTGTCTGTCGCACATGTGTATGAATAGTGTGATAAAATATTGTAACGTGATTTCAATATGTTTTTTATACTATCAATCTATCTTAAGAAATATTTATCGCCTTATCCGTTGTTCAATTTTTTAGGTAGGTATATAATTCATTTTGAATGGAATGCAACACAAAGTTCGTAGGTGCATAGTGTGTAAAGTAAGTACGTAGCTAGGTCGGTGGGTATGTTAGTGGTTAGTTTGTATGACTGGTCTCTGCTAACGCGGCGCCTCGCGCTGTGCAGTGTTTGTTTGCGGTGAGTCATTCACGGTCGTGGGTGTGAAAATGTCAAGATCCAATCGAGAAATTGTTTACGAGGGCTGGTTAACAAAATCACCTCCATCGAAACGTGTCTGGAGAGGTGTAAGTATTGTTTTAATTTAAAACGATTTATTTTATTTTAAAGTTTTTAATTGTTTTAAATCCTCCTTTGTGTTAGTGACTTTTGAAGTCTATTTTAAGTGTCTGACTTCACTACAATTGCATTATTAAACATTTAATTTAAACTTAATATCATTTACACTTATGTCTCATTATACTAAATGCTCCGTTTTTGTGCTCGTTTTTTACTTTTACTTGTAACTTTTATACTTACCATATTGTACATTTTGGGTTTACTTAGAAATGGAGACGGAGATGGTTTGCGTTAAGGCGTTCGGAGGAGATCCCCGCACAATATTTTTTGGATTATTATACTGACATAGGCCGTAAACTGAAAGGAACTATAAATCTTCAGTTGTGTGATCAGGTAATTATACCAGCTGAATATATAATTACTATTGTTATCTGTAATGAATACTACAACTAACATACTTAATAATAGGAATTGTAGATATTACAAAGCTATTTATAGATATATATGTATATTTTACATTATTTTTTTATAATAGTATATTTTATACACATAATTATTATTTATCAAATATTTGTTGATGTTAGCAATTTTATTAATTAAAAATCAGCTGTGCACATTTTTTTTGTTGATGGAATCAATTTTATGATTTAGTATTACAAGAGGTTATTCATCTATCTCAGCGGTCAGGGAACTTTTTTTAACCATTACCCCAAACTATTTTTGCTTAAGTCGATATTACCCCTTCCCCCCATTTTTAAAAGAAGACAATTAATGTAAATTTAAAAAAACATTATTTATTGAATTAATTTACACGGAAAATAAAAAAAAAGTTATATGAAAATAGTAAGTTTTATGAAATAGCAAACTAGACAAATTTCCTTACTACCCCAAAAAAAAACACATATTTACCCCATTTGGGGGAATTTACCCTGGTTCCCTGACCGCTGGTCTATCTTGTGCGAGGTCAAATATTTCTTTGTTAAGAATTTAGCTTTCAGATACATAAACATGCTCAACGGTAATCTTCAAAATTTGATCAAATCTTAATAAAAGCTTTATACTCCTTTAATATAATGTAGATTTACTTATTTCAAATGCTTAATTGCTATATTTATATTATTTAATTTTGTCAGGTTGATGCAGGTCTCCTAATGCAACGCAACTGTAGTGAAGGTCCGTCATTGAGAGGATCAGTATTTTCGATAAGGACTCGGACTCGGGTATATCACTTGGAAGCAGATTGTGTAACAGAAATGGAAAAGTGGGTAGATGTGATATGCATGGCCTGTGGGATGACATCTACTGAAGAAGATAAATGTATGTTACATCAAGCCCATTTCCTATAATATTTTACATGATGTCGATAATAAATATTGATACTAATGAGTAATCTTAGACATCTTTTTTCAAAATTAGTTTTTGTCTCAAATCTAATTGATATATTCAGCTAATTTTGCATATTACACATTGTAGTATTAGGCTCAAAAAATATAAGGTGTACAACTGTAATTTGATACTCAAAAAAATCTGTATATTTCATGGTGGCTTTAGACGTCATCCATAGTGAAGCAGCTAAATACAAATGAGTCTATTATGAATAATACAATTATAGAATTGACTTCACTTTCTTGTATTCTCATGTATGTTTTTATGGTGTATATTTAGTTTATACCCGAGGCGGAGGAGATAATCTTGCAGCAGCATCTCAACCTATGCCAAATAAATCGGGACCATATATTGCTATTTCTGATTGCATTACTGGACCACCAAATACTAGACAAGTGAGTCTTCAATTTTGTGTTTTTTTAGTAATGATAATTTCATTTTTTAATCTAATTTTCTGGTAATCTTGTTCTTTTTTTTTAATAAAATGAATACCATGATTTCATAGGAATTTTCAAATTTTGTTGAATCATTTTGATTGTATTCAATTTAAGTCCTTTGTCCTAATATCAACTTCTGTCATACACAATTGCAGTTCTACTTTTAATCATCACATATAGTTTGGGTTTGTTGGTTTAACTTTGTTTCAAAATGACAAGTTAAAGGAGGTTGTTTGGAAATGCATAGAAAATTCTTTGAACTCTGCTAGGCAGAGATATCATAGGAAGAGGCTTGTAGACAGATATTTATGTGCATCAATTTGTGAAGACAATGGAACACATATGTTTTTTTTTATTAATGTCCTAATTTTCACTATTTCTCTTCATCTAAATTAGTGATAAGGTGTTGAGACAGACGAGAGAATATTTTAACTTTATTTTTGTCATAAATCATTGCCTTAGTACTGACATAATTCATAAGATACTCAAGTAGAATAGGCATTGTTCTTGTGTTGAAATCGCGATAAGTGTGTACAAACTTGTCTAAAAATGTGTGTTGGAAATCTCGAAACAATTTTTATGAAATTTCCACTTGACGTGTACTGAAAGAATCTCCACTAAATCCTTCTTATCTGGAGCTGCGATGATTTTTACAGTTGACTGACAAAAACTGTGTATTCATATCCCTTTATTTCTGTTATTTCCAATTAATGCTGTACACAATCTACAAAATTCCTACTTTCACCTTCTTCCTTAACGTTTTCATAGCCGCAAATAAATTACGCCGCAGTGCTTATCAGGCCAAATATTTTTTGTCTAAATAAAAGTTGTCTAAATTTTTTTTTTGTTGTGTTTATTAAATTTAAATTAACTTCCCAAATACTATATCCCGCATCGACTTTTGAAGTTTCATTATTAAAGTTAAACCAATTTTAAATTTTCATTGTCAGTCAAGTAAATACGGCGCAAAAATACGCCACCAAAAGTGCTTCTGAGATATCTTGTCTCTGGCAATACGGGTACTGCGCAATTTGCCGAGATATCTCGTCTCTGGCAACCAACAGGTTAAATAAACACAGATTGTAGCCCCTGATAACCCCACCGACATTAGCTGCACCACATACAAGCTTGTAATTGTATTGAAATACGAAGTACAACTTTGCTTATTTGAAAAGTCTATTATATATTACACTTGATTATGCTGTTCTAAGTGTTGTGGGTCAAAACTCAGAGTATCAGGATCTACGGTGAACTCGGCATAAGTATAAATGCTTTTAAGTATATATATACTATGCATATATAACTAACTGTTTTTCAAATACCAGCAATATTCAAAAATCGTTCCTACTTTCCATTTTTAAGCTTGATTGCTCTTCTAGAATTGTATTTCTCCATTCTAAAAATAAGGATATCTGAATAAAAATTATCATTTGCATTCTCTAGAATCCTTACACAAATACTGCCTACCCCTACACAGACATCCTGATTGAACAACATATAGTCTATTGAAGGTGTCAACATGTTTGGCTTTCCTGCATACATTTGCTTAAAATGAAATAGAGCTTTGGAATGGACAGATGAAAGAGATCTATCTGCTAACTTTGATTCCTGGTATCAGCTTGTGGTGCTCCAAATTATGGATTGTATATGTTATAGAGAAAAATGATAAAAATATAAAATATTGAGAAATATAAATTATATATACTTCACTTTTCAGAAATCTGATTTCCGTTAACATTCTAATTATTACGCTTTAGTGTATTTATACTCAAGCACTGCATTTTGCTTCCAGCTGTAAATGTTCCATGTGCAATAATAATATTTAAGTATTTATAGAAGTGCATCATTGTGGTGCATTCTTGGAACACACATGTAATTCTCAGTTCACTATTACTGAAATAGCTGTCTTTTCCCCAGTAACCATAATATCTCGATTTGTTTCCACTCTCAGATTTATGCCTTTTGGTGTAGAATTATAATATCATGATAATATACACTCGTGGCATATTCAGTAAAATGATATAGAAATGTTGATTGATCTTATGAATCCATATACGTAGTTGTATTAGACCTGAAACCTTTTTTATTATTTGAATATAGTATATAATTAAATTAGGAGTGAAGATTGAAAAATTCACTTAATTTTTAAGCTGTCTTTTTGTAATTTCACTTTGATTAATTAATATAATTTAGATTCTGAACATGGCAGGATAAATCTAAAGAACGTGTAAAATGTAAATGTCAAAGGGAGATCTATGTCTCTAAGTGGTTGACAAAGAGACTTATTTCACAGCTTTTAATTTTTTTTGACTTGTTTTAGGATGTCGATCCTTCTAGAATATTTTTATTCAATGGACAAAATGATCGAAGTAAATCAGAAGGGGATACTAGTCGTATTAATGCCTTACCATATTCACTTAACTGTTCTGAGAATATGTTAATGGTAAAGCATGATCAGAGGTCACCAGAAAGTCCAAGGTTAACTGACAATGAGTCTGTTTTTGTTGATGAAGAAGTAAATAATTTTCCATCTTCGATCTGCCATCCATTGGGTTAGTATTTTTATTTTCCTATTATAAATTTCCTATTTAAAAAAAATATTGTAACTTTTTTTATATAATATGAATACAATCCAAACTATTATAAAAATAATTATTTATGTAACAATTTGTTTTATTGTAGATAATTGTTATTACTATTCAGTTCCATGTGTAATCAATATCTATTTTTAATTCTAAATGTTTCAGGCACTCCTGTACCTCCAAGGCCACCAAAGCCATCTCACCTAACCAAGGAGTCGATTCACAAGTATAAATACAAATTTATTTTAACAATTTTTATTGTTTCAGCCTTTAAAATATCACCATGTAGAATGTTTTTTCAAATCATACGATGTTTTAAAAATCTGATTTATTTTTAGCAAGGTGTGCATGATATTTTGTCTCTCAATACGTTGTTGCTATGCGAATAATTTTGTTGTGTAAATTAAATGATTGTCTTGTTACTTTTATTGTTATTTTTTTTTGTGCATTATATTGCTGATAGATAACATTCCATTTCAATTTTGTTTATTTTTCATTTTATTTAATTTACATATTGCATTGCCAATCGCAAATCTCTAAGAACTGCTTGCTGTGGGGGAATTTTTCTGTTTTCAAGTCGGCTTTGCATTCCAAAGTTCGTAGTCATAACACATTTCTCAATCGACAGCTTTCTAGATTAGGACATCTAGGAGAATTAAATGGAATATTAACCTAAAGTCCGAATTTTTGTAGTCCAAGAATTTCAACAATAACTTAACAGTTGTTTTCCATCACAATTAAATTAGACATATAATAATTTTGATTTAAAGTGTAAGTTTTAAGATCTGATTAGTTAGCCTCTCATTCCTTGTTCTTTCCAATTTTTATCTGTTTTTACATACAACCTAATGCAGAGCAGCCATGGTAGTTTGAATATAACTTCTATTTCACATTTAAGGCTGTCATTTTTTTTTTGTTATTTGTCCAGTACTTAAATCTAATATCGCCAATGGAATTCTCAAAAATACTATAAGGAATGCTTACAGCTTATAAAATTCTAGAATAGTTGTCTTTTTCCCATTTCTCAATGCAAAGGATTGTGACTGCCATAAATATTTCATTCTTCCACCTGAAGTGGTGAGTTCCCAATGAGGCTACTAGAAATAAGTCTACTATTTTTTTTACTTGAATCTTCCAGCAACTAGTCTTTTTGAGACAGTCAATGTCACTTCTGGCAATAGTACTGAAGACCTTGAGTACTCATGTATTACACATTGTGTAGAGTCACTATTTTATCTTCAGCTCCTTGTACATTGAAGCGATTTTGTGCGTTACGGTCTATGAAATTATATAAAAGACACCAAAATTAAACATAAATACAACATGCACTAAATTCCCTACAAAATGCAATATTGCACTTTATATCTATCAGACAATAAAATATCCTAAATTTCATTACAGTTCACAGTGTGTATAAGATTTTAGATGAAATACGTGGGTCATACAATCATTGGAATGCATATTATATTTCCAGTAATAGTTTTTTTTAAATTTATGAAAGCAATGACACTAAACTTTTTTTCTTCGGGCCACATACTTATATATTTCTTAACATGTTAACCGTCAGCTACTGGTGGTCGACACTGAATCATTACAATCACACCGATAGCTGACACCATGTCAGCTATCGGTGTCTGATGCGGTATACAAACATTTGACTTTCCGTTTTGCTTCCTTCCTTCCTTCTAATCTTAACTTCTAATCAGTATGACTGTAACATTCTTCTGACATGGCGAAAATTAAACCCCCTTTTTAGAAATCATTTGTATGATTTTAAAAATCATAAACCAAAACAGAAATATTGGTACATAGCTTTATCAGCACAAAAAAGTACAATAGTAGAAAAACTTTAAACTCAAATCTAAAATCTATTCATACATTTATTTCAAGATAATAAATGTGTGAAGGGCATAAAACCTTGGCGGGCCACGGGCCGCAGGTTGAGTATAGTTTATCTAGAGTATTACAATGTAGATACTATTTTTATTTTTTTAATCACAACAGAGTTATCTTGTTTGTGCAATATAATTTGATTTTTTTAAATGAATCATCCTTATAATCTCGCAATTACTAACATAATGTTGATAAATTTGTTGCTGTATTTGAAATCCAACTTTTTGTCTTTGTCATAGCGATAATGAATTGTCATATTCTAAAACATATATTCAGATAACAACTAAAACATATCATTTAAATGCAAATTATACAGAAGGCTTTTTTTATCATCTATTAATACTGTAATATATTGCAGTATTATTCAAGTTTTTTGTATTTCCAAAATGTTTCTACAAGATGATGAAAAACACCTACTGTGAAATATTGTTTGACGGTTACAATGTTTCAACTATCTTGACGCGATATGTTTGAAATATCTTTGAATAACTATGCTGTGTGGCTCGTATTTTGAACATGACTTTGAAATGTGAGCCAAATTATTATTTAAATAAATGCTAAAAAATAAGATACGCAATGTCTACAGTCTCCAACAAAGAAGACTCTTGATCTTAGGTTGGATTCGAGATATTTTGCATGTAATTTCCAATTCATAATATTGTAAATGGAATAAATCTCACGGAAGCTGTCTCATATTGTTCAATTTTTAAATATTGTATTATTCATTACTTTTTTTCCTAGCTATTTATAAAGTATTCTTTTACATATGGAGACATTTTATGCCGGTCGTATTTTTTACATTTCTAGTGGCTTAAGTTATTTTATATTATATTCATTCTTAGAAACAAGTGAGATAAAGATTTTATATTATTACACGAATACATTGGAATACTACAACAATTTTTTTAATGTAGTCTTTGTATGCAGGAATCATAGAAATTTAATGTTTGAATAGAGTTGTCATTGGTGAAATATTTGGATCAGATATAAAACACAACAATTCACATTTGTGCCACAATGACTATTAAATTTTAATTCGCATTATTCGTGCATTTGTATCATACTTCTATAATTAAATATTATAATTGTATATAGTACGATTATGTTTTTTTTATATAGAACTGTTGTAGATTTTGAAAAAATAAAATATAGTAAGGATGCAAATTTAATATGCAAAATTAATAATTTCATATTAAAAAATTATGAAATTCTTGAATAAAAATAAAAATTTTGGTTTTTGAATTTGGTACAAGGGGCTTCATTTCTATCTGCTTTGCCACTGCCATTTCACAGCCGCATAGTTATTAGAAGCCCTTTTGCATTTAAGTCTTAAGAGGATTTCGCTCCTCCCCATGTTATAAAAAATGTAATCAATTAGCCACAATATTTTTTCAAAACCCTACATGTTTATATATTATATCTACATTAACTTTATATAAATACACTGATTCATATTGTTTGTTTGTCTCTCCTTTTTTAAATGTGTTAACATCTGGATCACAGTAAAGATTCTTGCAATCAAAAAGCATTTCCAAGAATTTCGTTCTACAAAGATTATCTCTAAAAACATACCACAGTGAGCATGTTTGCCAAATTCAAATTTTATCATGAATTTAAAATAACTGAATGTGTAATCAAATTCTAAGTATTTATTAATGAAAGTATTAATAAAAGCTTTTAATACCTGGAAACCTAGATAATTATTTATATTGCTAATGAGTTGGGATAAAATATTAAATTTATAAATAAATTAAAAACCCAGCATTAAGATCTTTTTGTTAGCAATTAGCTATATATATGTGCTGACTCGTCATATGCTTAGTAATTATGAATAAGAGATTTGGCCCATATTGCTTAAAAATATTACTGGCTTATATTAATTGTTAAGAACTCTATCCTCTTTACGTATGGCTAACTAAAACAATAGATTGAATTAATGAAACACTTTTGCTAGTTATGATAATGATTTGTCGATTTTTATACTTGACATGATTAATAATTTATCTTTTCCCTATTTGTTATAATACTGCTGCATTTATTTCTGTATTCAGTAGTTTGAAAGTAGACCGGTTAAACTGAATATTTACTAACCCTACTTAGTTTGACCATCCATATTTCCAGTAATTACCATTTCCAAGTTATTTTTTCTGCTACTATGAATAGTTTTAGGATGATAGTATACATAATCGCATGCTGTGATCTTTTATATAAAACACTTATATTTAAATAAGTGCCAAACAATATTAGTAGAATAACAGTAGTCCCTTCAGAGACATTATTGCAGTCAGCTCTGATATATGATGTGTGTTGTAAAAAAATGTATATTTAATATTAAGTATCTTATGATTGTACTGTTTTGTTTCAGGGAGATATTTGCTGGTCCTCGATATAACGAACCAATTGATGTAACTCTAACAATTTCTGAACCAAGAGATCATTCTTCAGTAAGTATATTATCTCAGTTCACAAGAAATACTCCTATTGAAGAATTTCATTTTTTCAATTAACATTATGTTAACAATTATTTTGTGGTGTTAATGCATTCATGCCAATGATGCTCTTACAGAAGGTGATACGAATTCAGTGGAAAAAAAATGCGTAAAAAAACTTTTATTTTAAATTATTTTTCATGGTGAATATTTATGAGATTGGAAAGGTATTATTAATTTTTGAAGCCCTCTTATTTTAATTAGTATTTCTATAAGGACATGTTTCTTAATCGATTCTATTTTGGTTTAGTTCCGATGTTATATCTTGAATAATGAAATATTTTTTTATATTATTTGTTATTTTTAGCAGTATTGCAATGTTTACAATGCACCCGCTGTCAACCGAGGGTTAAAGCCTGGTCGCCCGAGAGCAGTCACTAGTTCGTCTCTTGATCATAGGGTATGAATATAATTTGAATTTATATTTAAAAATATTTATTTTTTCTACTAATGAAATATACTTGAATGTTATAATTAAATATATGAAAACCTTAAAACATGATTGTTGATATTAAATTTAATCCTTTCATATTTTTAGGAGGGAAGTTCAAGAGGAATGAGATATGGACACAATTCTTCTACCCTTCAATATCTTGATCTGGACCTGGATAATCCAACCATGGTATGTTAATTTTTATACATTTTTAACAATAATTTAATGTAATGTTAATATCTTTTTTTTTTACCGTACAATAAGGAACTGCTAATGAAGAAGTCATACAAAATAGTAAAAAGCATTTCAGAATGACATTTGCAATATTTATCTCTTAATAAGGGCAACCACTTTAGGAGGCTGTATTTTTTACCTTTTTTGTATTATTTTTTTCGAAGTGACGGAATGATGAATACTGATTGAGTCTTTAAGGTCTTTTTATGTATGTTTATGAACTAAATAATCAAATATTTTAAGAAGTTTTTCTTGAATATTGTTATTGACTTGAATAAGTTATAAGCTGTTCTGAAATTTAGGTGTACAGTTGGCGTACACGATAGGGGTCGGGGTATTCACCTGGAAGCAATATAGAAAGTTTAGTTACACTGTGTAGTAATGTAGTTATTATTTGAATATAAAATTTCATAACAAATATAAAAAATTGAATGGCTTAGAGACATTTGAAAACAAAACCCCATTTTTTCGACATTTTTTTTCATATTAAAAAAAATAGTGTTAAATATGTTTTTTCATAAACTTAGGTTCATCTAATACAGCGGCCGGGGAACCGGGGTAAATTACCCCAAATGGGGTAAAAATATGTTTGTTGGGGTAATAAGGATTTTTTTTAGTTTAGCTATTTCATAAAACTAACTATTTTCATGTAACTTTTTTGTTATTTTCCGTGTAAATTAATTCAATAAATAATGTTTATTTAAATATACATTGATTGTCTTCTTTTCAAAATGGGGAGAAGGGGTAATATCGACTTACGCAAAAATATTTTGGGGTAAAATCGGCTAACGCAAAAATATTTTGGGGTAATATCAACTTACGAAAAGATATTTTGGCGTAATGGTTAAAAAAGTTCCCCGAACGCTGATCTAATAAGTAATTTAATAGAAAGTAAGAAAAAATAAATTGACAATGAATGAAAAATCGAATGATTAGTTTTTGCGTAACTCTGCATGCCATTTGGAAAAACTTATTTCAAGAAAAACGAATATAATCTTCCAGCGGGCGCGATGACTAGTTTCCCTTGAGTGGGTGCTTGTCGTAAATTTTATATAATGTTAAGGAATTGCTGTCTAAGTCTAAAGTGGTTGTTACCTTTATTTTTAATAATAATAATTAAAGTATCTTAATAAAAATGTATGTATTCTTTAATAATAATTTATATTTTGTTATTTGACTAGGAATCGACATCTATGCATTTGAGGTCAAGGTCAGCTGTTGAGTCACCTACCATTTATAAAACAGTTGATTTCTTGAAAACAGAAGCATTGAACATGACAAGGATGGACACAGAAGCTTATCGCCGAAATGACATACCACTGCATAACTGATTCAACATACTCACATTGTGGTTTCTCATTAAATTGAGAATACAATGATTACCTACAATACTTTAGTTAACACAGATAATAAAATTAGCCATTCGTTTTGCCATTTTTTTTATAAGAATCAATTAGGGAATGTTTTTTTCATAAATGTTCTTCCATAATGAAATTCTACAAAGTTTCACATATTACATCAATCTAAGTTGGGTAAAAGGCTTAAAACATTTTTTTGAAATATTTCTGTTTTTGGTTTGCTATGTAACTTATCTAATAAATTATTGCTTGTTAAAGCATTCGCATGCAAATTATATAGTATTTAAATTTGAAGTTTGAATCCTTTTTAGCAATTTGTAAAATATGAAGGTGATCGCTTTTAACTTTTACCTGACATAATGCCAAAAAAGATGATTGATAACTTTTGCATGATCATTTCTTGATATTTTTTTCTTACGTTGTTGTTTATTTGATTTTAGTCATTTATGAAATGCAATAAAAATAGTATTTCGGGGTACAACCGATTATTATAGCAATTAAGAGTAAGGCATACATATAATAACTCATTTGTAAATTTATGTATGTCTTATTGATCCTACTACTAACTATGTAGTAAATATATTTTTTAATGGAAGGACTATTAGGATTTTTCATTAGTTTTCGGTTACTTTTAGTTACTGAGGATAATAATCTCACAACTGCACATACTCATACTACTAACTGCTGTTAGTTGGTAGTAATGTAGTGTAATATTCATAAATTTATCTATATTATCTAAATTTCTTAGTTGTAATGAAGGAATCTTGCAAAGCAGAATGAATATAACTCGCAATAAATATATAGTTTTATGAATTACTATTATTTTATGTATATTTATTATATATTGTTCAATAACGTTTAATTCATATTTGCTTGAAGTGACACATGATTACTGATTTATCATTAACTATATTATAATGTTAGGTTTGAAATGATAGTGCATAATATTTTTTCTTGCTCTTAGAGTTTCCTTACTCATTTGTGTTTCTAAAGTATTTGTTTTTCCCACCTTAGTGACATATAAGTCTTATTTTTTTTTAAAATAAATCGATGATTCAAAGAATCCTATGAGTGTTGTCATTGAAAACATGTTAATTTAATTTTATTATTTATGCTGAAAACTTTTATTATAAATAATAATATTTTACATACAAAAAAAGTGGCAGAGAAATGATTATTATAATTCGACCATTTATAATTTAATTAACATGACTGATTTGCCAAAAATAAATTCTATTATTTAAAATATTATGTAGTAAAATTCATTTTCTTATGAAATTATTGCTTATACTTTTCAATATAAAGTAAAGGTGTTTAGAGTAATATACAGATAAATATACATTATAAAAAAGCAATAAATTATAAGTTCCGTAACATGGGGCAATAAGTAACAATATTTGTTTTTTTATTAATTATTGGGACCATAGATATAATTTATAAAAGATACAAATATTATTGAAGTGATTACAGAATCTGTAATAATATATGTATTTTTTGTTATTGCAATTTTTGTATTACTTTTGGATGCATATATTAAATTTCATATGTAGTAGCAATTGTTTCTGAACTGAAGTGATATTTATTGGATTTATATAGACGTCGTCTGTTGAGTTATTTTAGTATCTTCAATCATCACTGTAGATACTACTTTAAGCAAATAATATATTTAGATTAATGGTGAATGCGATAAACGAAAAATAAATGAATATACGAATTAACATCACAGCCATATTTCCATTTGACATTTTTAAAGAGTGCATAATTATAGATTTTGTCCCATGACAAATAATGTTTATATCGCATTAAGAATATAAACATTGTCTTGTATGGTAATATTGTGTAAAACTTAAATAATTCCAGTAGATATTTACACTGCATAAAAATTATCAAAGGATATAGGAAAAATTGATGCAATGTTATACATGGTCATCCATGAATATTCTGGACATCAATGAAAATGAAGAATCAAGTGAAAAATACAAATTTTCCGTTTATAATACATAAAGTAAGTGTATTTTGAGTAACTTATATTAGTTTACAACTATAATTGATGGTTAATTGACTTTCCGGGGAGTTGTAAGCTGGCTCTTAAAACCATTTTGGGTTTGGTTGACATTGGTTAGCACTAACTTTAAAGCTCTATTTGTAGTATTCGCTGACAAATTATTGTTGAAAAATATTTTTTTACGATACTGTACTTAAAAGGATTTATTCGTTATAATGGTAAATCCAACAAGTTTCAGCCTTTACTTTAAGAATAGAAGGATATATTCAGATTGTTAAAATGTTGTGCCTTTTAAAATATTTTCTTTAAATATTTGTGGCCGTAAATATTTGTTTTCATAAATTCTACTGTTCTATTTCATTTTGATTTAAATAGTAATAATTATAAGGTGCTAGAAATAAAGTAGAAGAAAATTATTTTAACCTTGAATCAATTGTTTAGTTCCAATTAAAATATTAATAATTTGTATCTGTAATTTTAAAATTTAATGTTATTTATATACACAAATGTTTGATGTTGTATAAAAAATAATTTGCAATTAATGTAGTCCATTGAGATTTATTATTTAGTATTAGTTATCAAATGTTTATGCTAGTATAAAATATATGTAAATTATATTATTTAATAATCGTCTTGGATATATAATTATTAACATCACAATAATTATTTTATCACTTGATTTATTGTAGAATTAATTAATAATGTTTGTAAAACATCTTTTAGTAATAGCAGAACAGCTTAGAAATATTTTTATAATATGACAAAGATGGGATTGATAATCTAATAGTTATAATACCTATCTATGTTTTTTGTTTGTGAAAGTATTGTAAATGTTTTTTTTCTTCTTTTGTTTAAGTGCCATTGTATGCTATTATTATTAATTTTGATAAAACACATTTTTCTTTAAATTTGAAGTAATAGTAAATATACATTTTGGAAACGTGTAAATGTTAGAAATTTATCGCACTATCTATTTAAATACAATAACTCTTTAAACACTAAAAATATAATGAATTTAATGCTTGAAAAGCCATCAAGCGTGAAATTTTTCCACAATACTTCGGGAAGCTCATAATTGATATTTTTTATGTCTGTTTTGTATTATTTGCATTTTTCCAACACTATTTTTTATCCTTAATAAAAAAAATGTTCTCCTTGAAAACAGACCTTACAAATTAATATAGTGCTTGGTGTTTTTAAAATTTAAGAACCACTGGCATAATGTGTATCAGAGAATCTTAAGGAAACAAACCAAAAGCCATGCTTTTTTTAAATGTTAATGTGTAGAAATAATTGTTAGTGACCAACTGTCACAATTTAATGTAGATATTATATTACTACATTTCCATCCTGTGGTTTTTCTATTATATAAATAAATGTGTCTATTATATAAATAGAGTATTTTAATGTGGCACCTGATGTAAATCAGGTGCCACATTAAAATATTATTACTGTCTGTAGCTTGTCTGCATAACAGCCAGTAGCGAAACTCAGAAAAAAACCATTTTGGTTACATTTCCTTTTGATCTATGAGATAAACGATATGATTTAACGGCTGAACTTCTAAATTAGCTTTAGTGATGCTAAAAGGTCTCATATCAAAAATATTACTGTAATTAAACATGTTTTGATATTATAAAAATGCATATATAATATTTTAGTCTCATTTATTATTAATTTTTAAAGTTACCTTTATGCACTATTGTATTGCTATTGTGACAAAAAGAATTATTAAATAGTTGTATTATTATGTTATAATTAATACAATGAAACCTAAACTTATGAGTTTTAATCGTTCCTAAACCTGTTATTCTAATAACTCACATATGAAATCAATTTTCACCTCAGACCCTCAAAAAACTCTTTTTTCTTCTGAAAGTCTCTATTGCAGTTGGAACTATTTTTTTCATGTGTGTACAAGTAATTTTTGTTTCTCTATCTCATTTTCTGTGTGTAGTTTTTCCCTGCTTGAGAACCAGAACTGGTCCACAGATAAGTATTTCAGTAGCACTGGTTTAGTTGGCTGATGATATTCATCATAAAATACATTGCTGAGGCATACCTAAAACTTTCCGGACAAAGTCTGTATATCTTGAAAAATATTAATTTAAAGCTCCGTAAGCAACTTGCCAAAACATTTGTTTGGAGCATCTTGATGTACGCCTGTGAGACATGGTGCTTATCTGAAAGTGATAATAAAAGACTAGAGGCCTTTGTGATGTGGAATTTCCTGGAGAGACCACGTCACAAACAATGAGCATTCTCAAGGATAATCAAGGAAAATAGGCACCTAATAAGAACCATCTCAAAGAGGCGAGCCCGATGGATCGGTCACATCATGCGCCACGATGGTCTTCTTCTCGACATTGTGGAGGAGATGTTTGAGGGTAAAAATTGTAGAGGGCGCCCTAGACGGGAGTATTTGCAACAAGTGTTCGAGGACATGTGTTGTAGCTCTTATGCTGAGCTGAAGTGGGTTGCGGAGGACCGAGAGGAGTGGAGATCTAAATGCAAGATTCTGTTGCTGCAAACCAATCCACCGGATTGATACTACGAAGAAGGTATCTTATAAAGCTCTTGCCTACGGCACTATAGGGAATAGATTTGTTTTCTACGAAAGTCAAAATAAACATGATCAATAATTATTAAACCAATTTGTAACTTTTACAATTGTTCATAAATATCCGTAATTACCCCATGATTAAGGATGATCAGCCGTCCTTGACATAGTTTGTCATGTCGTATTGAACCTAATTTTTCGTAGACAAATGTCGTCTTCTGAAATGCACCCATTTAAGAGTGAGCACCTGTAAATATTGATGATGTATTAATGCCAGGCTCTAGTATTATATCATTGATAGATCAACCTATGTATACAGTCAAGACATATTTAAATATGGCAAGTATCATAAAATACATAGTCTGTCATCATTATACATATGTTATGTCAGTATTCGACTATTATTTTTAAATAAATTAACAAGAAGCGGTTGCTTTAAACAAATAATTAATAAATAATACAGATACCAATATTTAATAATAAATTTTATACTAAAAAAGGTTTAAACTTAAACGCTTAAAAAACATTAATATAATATATTTTTAATAATTAAATATACATATACTATACATAAAATTCTTTTTTCAACGCGTCAATCCAAACACAAAAATAACGGCAGAAGCGGAATGCGAACCGCGGACCTTGGAAACCAACTATGCCCAGGTATTCATACCGCTCAGCCGACTGGGCTATTACTGTGCCTGGACCGACTCGTTGAACGACGTTGAAAAAAGAATTTTATGTATAGTATATGTATATTTAACTATTAATAATATTATAATATAGTAAAATGATCTATAAAAGTAGATTAGAATATTGAAATAATAAAATAATATTCTAATAAAAATTTAAAAAAATCCATATAATATATTTTTATTGAAAACAAAACTAGATAAAATATATTTTCAATAGTTCGAAGCCCAGAATATCCATATCCTGTATCAGACATGGATTTACACACTCATTTATAAGATGTATATGTACACATTTACACAAATGTTTAATCTTCAGATAAGTACTGGGTGAATTCGTTATTCGCTTATTCCAACTAGTGATAGCTGAAACTGATTTGTCTGAATTTTAGAAGTTAATTGAAGTAAAGTATCAGGTGAGAGACCTCATTCCTCGATAAACTCTTATGTTACATTTGTTCGTAGAGGTTCTATTTTATTTATCATTCAAACATAGATTTTATTTTTACTAATTATAAAAGAGAAGTACTGTAAATATCCAGGAAGTTTTTTTATTTCATTATACTAAGCTTTATTTTTATTATCCTCAAATGACAAATGTATAGCATTTACCATTTCACATATTTGAATATGCTGTATTCACCAATATATAAAGAAATAAACAATTAAGAAGATTGGTCTTTCTAACATGTGAAAGTTATTTTCTTCTACGTATCAAATTTAAATTCCAGCAATCATAGACTTCCAAGAATATCAAGGGATGGCGGCAAAGCATCTGGCCGATACGGGACATAAGTTTTAATTGGAACCAGAAATCGTGGCTCGAACGCAAGGGAAAAAATGCACGCCTAGTAAGGGAAACCATTGAAATCAAAAGATATCCCATCAACATCAACAGGGATGACGGTTTAATTCTCAAAGCAACATGGCTTCCACATCTAGCACATACTCAAAAACCTGCACAGACAAGCAAGGAAAACCACAGTCCTACATGACGCTCGTGGAGGTATGTTAGGCTGAACTACCTCAATACATTAACTCATTACAAAGTCGTCAACTCTGAAGAAGACCACTGCAATGGCGGTCGAAATATTGGATCTAAACAATTCGACACACACGGCTAAACCCAAAAGCCACAATACCAAATAATGGTAAACTTACGTCTAACTTCCAAACTTTAGAACACAGATAAAAAATAGTTTACTTATTCTTTTCTATTGTTATTACCATGGCTGCTACACCTCTGAACGTATAGATTATTTCCTCCTGCACTCACGCACAACCGACAAACTCGTCTTACACTTGCTGAACGTCTAAACACTGTTAATGTATGTCGAACACGAACTGTCTTTCCAATATTCTTGCGTAAATATCGTTGGTAAGCTCTGGAATGCTTTTCCACTCTAGCTTTGTTTTGCTTATCAATCCACATGCAATTTCCCCATCCTACACACAAACACAATACACGTTTCCAGCATGCAGCATCCAGCCGTCTTGGCTTAGAGTCATTGAGTACATTGGTCTCGACCGGTTGTGCTCTTCTGTATGCAATTACATATGTTTTTTGTATTAATAAATAGTATAAATTGTGCTCGGGACACAAAATTAAATTGAAAAGAAAAACGAGCATTGATAAATGAAATGGATTTGCGGCATGTTAAATCAGTAGAGTTCCCTGGATTGCTTATAGTTGTAGTCAAGTAGAAGTTTTCGCGTCTATTCTTACAGACCGGTACTGGACCACAGATTGAAAATCAGAAGTTTATTTCCAAGCGGGTCGTTAAAAAATTAGGGCAAGCAGTGTACTTGTTGCAGATTTATATGTTGAACTTAACTTTAAAGTTGGTTCGTTTGCACTGCGAATGTCAGATTATATAACATGAGATCTCGAAATCATTACTTTTACACAGTATGTTAAAATTATGATGTGTTACACTCGTATATTAATATTATTTATACTATAAATAAATAAGAGAAAAATCACCTACATAGTCAGTGATATACCGCAAAAAGCACATACTCGTTTAATACGTTTTGACAAAAGCAGTGACCGTTTCATTTTAGCAACAGTACTTGCTTTTTTTTTAAAAGTGAAAGTATGTATCTCACATACGTTGAGCTTAACGTTGCTGTGAAAAGTTGCTTACACAATAATATTTATGTACCACAACGCAAAGTGGTTGAAATTCTATTAAAATACACATCGTTAAGGAAAACCTTTATATTATTTCGTATTTCGAAAACCTTTCTTTTAACAGTAACGTATACGCTCTACGAACATAAATTACTTTCACATCCGAGATTCAACAAAGCCAGTGCGGCTCCATAAGAAAACTGTCACTACCTGTATCAAAACGTATATTATATGAATTTCAGTTTTTTTACACCACTGATGATGTAAGAGATATGTTTGCTTAAATCAGTCTGGGTATATTGAGGTGATCAATTAATACCTAGATTAAATATATTATAAAACGTTTTAAAGTCAATTATTATTCCAAAAATATCATGCCATTTCCATGAATTATTTTTCATAAAATCAACAAAGTCACTGTTGATTTTTTTTGGCGTGTTATAATACGGTAAAGTATACCTTTTTTGTGGAAAAAAAACCACTGAACACTTAGTAATGTCAAGAAAAAAGGGATATTGCTAAAAATAGGTACATACTACATAAACTATAAAATCGCAAAATAAAACATTTCAGTTGTTAAATAGTTTTTAAGTTGCTGTGCATGTAATTAAAATAATATCAATTACTCGAAAGATTGCGTCCTTCGCGGTTTCCTTGCATTTCGCTATAAAATTGTTAATTAAGAAGAATGTTGGTTTGTAGTAGTTCACAAAGGTAGTTCAAAAAAATTCTGAAAAGTACATAAAAATGATAATATTTGGATATGGTTTTTTTCTGCGGCGTAATCTTTGCAACATATTTGAAATCATTTTTATTTCAGTGGTCCTGCAATCAAAGGTGTCATTATATTATCAAGGTGATATTTATCATGTTTTGAACTAGTGTGTTTTGCACTAAAAAAATAGAACACTATTATATATTGCCGACAGGTAAAAAATGATTTTTTTTTCATCGCTTTAAGTAAATCTTATACATAATATTACGTTTTATTATCGGTGTACAAGGCATTGATAATGGGTGAAGTAAAACGGATATAATTTATACTCGTAAAATACAATAGGTTTGAGTACGTGTTTTTCAGATCGATCCAAGAAGGCAAAACAGTTACTTTTCGGATCAACATAATCACGACACGATTAAAAAATAAAATAATTAAATATATTTGGCTGTCAGAGGATGACATTAAATTAGAATAAAAAGAAATGTTGATCAACGTAAGTGGCGTGAAGCTTGGATTCTTGTGAGAATTGCGTATCTTGGATTAGTTTAAATCGGTTTGTTTAATAGTTTGTTTCGTTTAATGTGGGATAGATTAGTACCACGCTATACTTCTAAGGTGTGTACGGGTTTCTTGATATCTTACGTCCCTTCAGGAATCCCAGAAATATTTATAAAGTGATTAATCTGGAGAGATGACACTGGGAATATGTGTTGTTTGCGTGTTGTTGGTCTGTTATGTAAGAAGCATGTTGTGTTGGGGCGCGTGCGCGGGCGCGCGGCTCTCGCGGGGTTCTCTCGGCTCTCCGCCCGCATAAAGCCTCACAGCGCGCGTTGCGTAACTCGCTCCTCCGGCACCGATCCTCAGGACCAAACTTCGAACTATCGGAGCTACCCGGTTTGTTACCACGCTCGCTTATATTCGCTATTTTTAACGGGGTGGCGATTGAATATTGGGATCTCGTTCGCTCGGTTATCAACAACTTTCGAATACTTTGCCCATTCTTCGTCAGTCGAGTTGCATGTTTATTTGAAAGTCGAAGTGTTCGTTATTTCGATTTTGAAAAAAAATTGGCCACTGACAAAGTTGGTGCAAGTTTCAAACGGAGGGACGATCAGGTCAGTTCAGATTAATTAACGCGTTTAATCATTATTTTACTGATAATATGTATTTCTTATGGAATTGGAATTTATTATGTATGCTGTTGAATAGTAAATTGCAATGTTTAATTTAGTATCAACGTTTTTTAACATTTACAGATCGCCTTTGCGTATTTGTAAAAATCTTTTGATGAAATAACAATTCATTATTGTATTTTAATCATAAAACTTTGTTTTTGTTCCATTCGAGTTGGTAACGTATTACTTTTTTCGCGAAGTGATATAAAACTTTTCTCTTACTTTATTTTTAACTGGTTTATTTAAATAATCGACGACAAATGATATTTTGTACTTTGCAAGTAGATTTTGAATGAATCCGTCAATTTTAGGCACTTAAACATAATTTTATCAAGTTAATTTTAGAAATAAAAATTCAATGTAACAATTGTTCGTTTTGGGAGTATTATTTAATGTTTTTAGTTTATTTAATAGCTTTAAATTTAGTTAATCAAATTTATTATTTATTATTACAAATTTCACTAATTTTTTGGTAATTTCAATAGGATACAATATTGTTTAAAACTCTTCACAACTTTTTAAAAGTAATGCGACTTAAGCCGTTGTAACTATATGATCGATTATGTAGACAAATAAATAATAATATTTGTGTATGTATTTTGATATATTTTTCTATTTCTGTATGTAACACACAAGTCTCCACACCTTTTGATGCTCTACCGTCCACATCCAACAACCTCTTGTAATACTTATGATGTAGTCCGTCCATCTAGCAGGCGGTCAGTTTACTTTCCGCTTGCCAGCTCTGTAGATTTTCTACTTCACCTTCCTTCCGATTAGAAAATCTTTTCATCGATGACGATGACAAATTGGCACCATACCGATCTTTAACGTAGATCCCAAAACTCGAATTTTTCTTAGGATTCTGTCAATAATTTATGTATAAATTTTAATGAAATATAATTGTAGTTTATGTAATCATTTTATACAGTAATGTCAGAAAACAACATTAAAAACTAAATTGTAATGAATTTAGAGCATCTAGATAATTTTTATTTACTTATTTAAAATTAATATTTTTTCTAAAAATACAAAACCAAAATTTTCCTAGATTTTTGAAGAAAACTACAAAAATAGACAAAATTCGTAGTTTTTAATTTTCTTTAAGAAGATTTCATGAAATGTATGCATAATTTAATTTTTTGTGTTTTATCATCAATATATTTTATTTATAGAAATGAAAATATATTGATTATATTTTTTTGTATTGATGTAACTTTAATTCAAATTTAGGTATTAATAAATTATTGACTTTATTCGCACATTATATTATTTGCCATATACTTTTTTTATCTCAACTGAAATCATATTTAATTTCAAATTAATTCAATTAAAAATCTCTTCAATCAAAAAATGTAAAAAAAATATTTCAAATCCACAACAATTTTGAATTAATAAAAAATATCTTGATGTATAATAAAACCAATTAAATACTTATTTTATTTTCATTGGACGATTGGCATTGACTTGTTTACAAAGCAAGGAAAGCTGAAGTTTACTGCAAATTTCGTTCTCGGAAAAATCAACTTATTTTATAAAAGTTGACAGTTATTGATCCAGAGAAATGTCTTTTTGGCGGCTGATTGAACCGGCGCTTCAAGCACCAACTCTGTCGACTTGTGTTGCTTTGTTTGTAAAACAACTTGTTATTAACAAAATAACTGGCTTTTGTAAAATCGTTTTCTTATTTCGTTTCCTTGCAAGTATGCCATCCTATTAATTTTGTTATAAAGTAATTGGTGGCATTTATATTATCATTGAACAATCCATAAAGTTATTTGAAATACTGTTTCTAATAATGATGTTATAGAATATTTATTAAACAATTATTTCATACATTTGTATATGGCCGCGTTGAGGCTTAAAAAGGGAAAATTATATTCCAAATTGAATTTGAAAAATTAACGTTGTTCTGTCATTGAGTGGCTCGATGACAGCTAAAATGCAGAATTCTCATTACCTCATTTAATTCTGATGGTCTTCCTATTCAAGTGATAAGGATACTAAGATAGTATATATAGATAAGACTTAATTAATATGTAATATTGTAATTTATCGTTATCAAATATTTACGATTTTTGTAATTAACTTGTATTCTTGAATATTTAAAATTATAACACATTAATTAAACTTAAATTTACGGTTATTTTTTCAGGTTTTAGCAATGGCAAATCTTTCTAGAGTTAAGCGAAATATAACTTTTTTCATTTATAGATGTAGTTTTGGCTTACATAAAATATAAGTTAGCAGGATTTTTTTTATTTGCAAAAATATTAAATATAGAAGACGGTAGATCATGAAAAATAAATAGTAAGTCACAAGAAGTCACTTTTATTTATTTATGTTTTCGCGAATTTAAGTTGTAATGGATTAAAATAATAATATGAATCTTTGTTGCATTTTTTTCAGGCTGTTTAATATTCAATATGCTGATATATTATATTTAATTGTATCTTTCAAATAGTAAAATGTTTCATTATTATTAATAATAAATAGATTGATTAGGTTCTTAACGTGAAAATTAAAACAATTTTGAATTATTCATTTTTGTTTTTGATACTTGTACATTCAAATAAAGGTTACATAATTTTTACCTTGTATATGGATCACATTAAGTATACCTTTATCTTATGGTAGGTTTTTACTGAAAACATCATATTTCCAATTAAACTATAGAACATTGTTAAAAGAAAAGAGGTATTGAATTATAAAGCTTACATAAAACTATGGTTCAAAGATAAAAATATACTTTACGCGATTCACATAACATTAAGGTTATCAACTGACAATACTTGATGAAACTGCATAATTATAATTTTAAATTAATTTTTAATTTAAAAACAACAATAAATAAATGTGAATCAAAACTAAACATTTTTGATTTGTTCAATTTTTAATTAAAATGAATTTACAATTACAATTCACATAACTCAATAAAAATGGGTTTAAAAGCGAAACCTCTCGATATTCATTATATTATTAAGTACTTGGAACGATAACATAATTATTATTGACTGAAAATTATTGTTATAAGATGACTCTATTCATATCAAAACTATTTTGTTCGGTAAGCCTACCTATGATTTGGAAAAAAAAACCCTTTTATAATTATGCTATTTTATTTAAAACCAATAGTAAACAATCAAAATGTTATTGTGGATAAACATTTATTAATAATTAATGAAAGCAAAATAATAAAATAATAAAATTTAATTATTTATCGCAATAATTAATATATTACTTAGAATACTTATTTAGTAATAATATACGTCATTTATGTTGATCACATTGGTTAATGTTTGCAAAAGTGTGCGTTATAGTTTACAATATTTGCTAGTCCGCCCAATGGGAATTTTGAAATTTACGTTGTCTGACTTATACAACAATGTTTTAAGCCAAAATTTTGTTCTTCACACCCAAAACTTTCCGTGATTATGAGTCCATTATCTAATGCAAACATCTAGTGGAATAATTATGATGGAATTTCATTCTCGTAAATGATGAATGTATTTTTCAGTTCTAGATAAAAATTGCATTTGCATTATTCAATAAGTATGAGTGGTTTTGGTCAGAAAGATATCTGAAGCTTAAAGTTTTTGTTGATACGAGTACCATACACTACAAAATTCTTTTTCATATAAAATTTTAGTACGTCATTTGCATGGATTATATCGTATTCTGTTTCAACAGTGAATTTGTCTGATGACGGTATTTGTGTATTTTCCATGCTGTAGAACGATTTGAATACAGTAATAATATGGACTGACAAACAGAGGGGTCTATGAAAATAGTGAGATAAAATGTGCAGGACTGTTTCGTCCATTATATTAGATAGTGGGGTCATTATTGGCACACCACTCCGACGGCTGCACAAGTCTGCCGGATTTCAAGGGAGCGTACATTGATAATAACAGTTACATGCTGGGTATTATTTATTTTCATACGATACAAAACCTTTTTTAATTTTATAATTATCAAATAGGTTTTAATGAACTACATTACCATAAAAAGTGATCGATCAATATTAAGATCTTTTATTGTCAGAACTATCAATCCTTTTATATCGGTGCTGGGCACTGATTTAAAATTTATTTGTTTCATTAAACCAATGACATTAAGTATCATTATCAAATCAAATGATTTGGATATGCATTAAAATTTCCAGCATTACATTGAAAATATTCACACATAATTTGTATATTTAATTATGGTATTTTACAAGATAACCTTTATATGAATTTTTAAATTTTTATTAGAATATTATTTTATTATTTCAATATTCTAATCTACTTTTATAGATCATTGACTATATTACTTTATTACTTATTTATAATAAAAATATACATACTTAGAATATATACTATAGCGACATCTATCGTACGATGCTAACAATGATATAAATACTAGTTTCAACGCGAGTCGGTCTAGGCATAGCAATGGCGCAGTTCGCCGAGCGGTATGAATACCTGGGCAAAGTTGGTTTCCAAGGTCCGCGGTTCGCATCCCGCTTCTGCCGTTATTTTTGTGCTTGGATTGACGCGTTGAAAAAAGAATTTTATGTATAGTATATGTATATTTAAGTAATAAGATAACCTTTATTAAAAATAAACTTGAAGTTTCGCATCGGGTGGGAATTGTGCAACTCTTATTTTTTTGTTGTCTTTGTGACTATGCTCTATTTTGATTAAATATATGAAATATAAAAAAGTCCGAAGCAAGTTATATTCAAATTTATTTAAATAATTTGTTGATTATTTGATAGCTATTTTATCCATAGCTGTTGGAACAGTACATAAAAATCATAATACTCTCTAAGGGAGTAGAATTTATACCACTAAGAATTAACATTATTAAAAAATGCTAATTTCTCTTCAGGCTGAGAGTGAATGGATTAATTATATGTCTTCTCTGCAGTTATTTATACGTAATAGTATGTTAATATATATAATACATTATTAAATATTAATATTATTACGAATGAAGTACAGTGAAATACCCATTACTAATGATATTAATTAAGTGAGTACGCGATTAAATACATTAATAGCTTACATTTATATACAACCGTTTCATTAATTTCCATTATGATAATACCATGACATATGCGGCGGCGGAATATTTGCATTAAATGTGATTTTTCTCCAGGAATAATGCCTAAAAAACAATTTATGTGCTGATAATTTGTTTTTATATTTATAATTGCGACTTTGTTACAATTTTAATTGAATTGTTCTTTTAACTGATTATAAGTTACACCTTACATAAGCTTTACATTACATACATTGAAATTACTAAAATGAGCATTGTTTGCAAAATTTAAAACGCGTACCTATATTTGGTATGGTTATTTATATTAACACCTAACAAACAATTATAATCTCTTTGAGATTTTGGCTGAATTCGAAGTTTTGAAACATTTACGAAGACACATTAAAATTGCCAACAAATTTCAATTACGAACCTGCCCTTATGCGACAGTCGTTTAGCGCCGGGACATAGTTTAGCCAAGTGCGCGCTGCCGAGCATCAGCTCTCGCCCGACCCTCCCTTATTATGAATGGGTTCGGCATTTAGAAGAAGCAAGGGAAGCGTTCTTGTAACGTTGAAACGAGTTACACTAATTTCAGCTCAGTACAAAAGAGATCAATAATCAGCTCGTCTGAAAGAAGGTACTTGAACCTTAATAGTTGATGTTTGCTGGCAGGCGTGATTGTTGGACGAATTTCACGCATTTTTTTATAATGCGGTCGAGTCTTGCAGCGCTAAATCTGGAACACTTTTGTGATTCAATTTAATTTGGCAACTTTTTAATCACATGTCGTTTAATATTAATCTCAAAACCAATTCATAAATCATGTATTTTTATAAAAATACACGCATTAGAGTACTACATGATCTTTTTGGCTCTCTAGTAGCATATTGTGTTAAAGCGGATTGGCTAGACAAGATACGTATTTAAATTTCACAATTACATTAATTTATTATAAATTATAAAGGTAACGTTTGTGTCAAGTGTTTCATACAATTGACTTCATTAATCTTCTTGGTGAACGTCATCTTTTCCGACCATATGGGAATTGTCTTACTTGTAACATGTGCTACACTACTTCGTCTAACATATCTATCACAATAAGCTTTTAAAAACATTTATTTTAATATAGAAATGAAAAACATTTGTTAATTTATTTGCGATTCAAAATTGTCTCTGGAAAAGTAGAACATAATACTTACACAAACATTTTTTTAACGATATACCAAACAACTATGCATACTCAAATTGACGATATATATTTTCTGTTTTTCCTCTTTTATGCGTATATCTTGTCCTATTATGCTTGTCGATCGGTTGGTGTCTCACGGCAATTATCTGAAAAACTGCTCTCAAAGTGTGGCAGTCAAAAACTGGTCGGCGCCTTGTTGGCGAGACATCGAAAGCTACAAAATATAACTTCGCCCAGCCACGCTACAAATAGTATCAATTGATTATGCAGGCCGACTAAATATTTTAATAATAATGTAATAATTAACATAGTTAAGCAATTTTCTAAACAGAGTGTGAAAATAATCAACAATATTGTCGAGAATAGAGTTTAATATTCTGATAAATTTTGCGTGACACTTATTAACAGACGTGCTCCGACAATCTGTCACTTCTAAAATCTATTAACATTAACTCGGAGGTTGAATTTATTAAAAATATTAATTCTAATTAATTATGCATCCAACATCAGCCTGTGGTGTCATAAATTTGTATTCGATCAACAAAATAATCGTGACTTTGGTAAAACATCATTATACCTTTTATAACTGATAATACAAATATATATATATATATTTTTTTTTATTTAATCAAATATAATAGGATACATTTAAGATTTTATTGACAGTATTACATTCATTTTTTTTTTATTGTTTATTTTTTTGGAAATTCGCTTTCCACGCCACTTAAGGATAGATCTTGTGTGTGGCGTGGGATTCATCTTTGATTTAAGTGTTGCATAATTTATATTATTATTTTTTCACATTTTTCCATATTTTTATTATTATCCTATAAAAAATAGTACAATTGAAATTTTAAATATTTTTAACTATATAGTTGTACGTGAGTCTCTTCTACTCTTTTTTGTTAGTATTTTATAAGGCAAGTGGTCTTTCAACCCCTCCCATAAACGTATGTATACTTTAACGAAGCAATTAAATCGGTCGATTGTATGACGCCTGTTTTTTGGAAATGTTAAGCGCTAAGGTAAGGTCCTCCTACCTTATTAGAATACAGACAGCACGTATTATTATAGCAATTCGTCCATTAATACTGTAAATAGATAGTGTTAACGGGACGAATTTTGTTAACCAAAAATTATTATACATCGGCAAATTATTACACGGGTGAGGGACCAGTTACTTGTATGAAAATCGTGTACAATATGAAAATGTAAGATTTAAATGAAGCGTCATTATGAATAATGGAACACTTATGTTTAATCTCCAATTACTTTCTGAAAATCCATCCACGGTTAATGTATGCCGACTAAGAACTAAGTCAGTTTTCAAGATTATTTCGTGCATGCCACCGGTAAGCTCTGGAAAACCGTTATTTGTGTTTTCTCATTCATACAATCTGAGTGTTTTCAAATAACATATCAATAACACTTGTAATTTTTACAACTTGCATATAAACTCAACTTATATTTTCCGTATGCAGCATTTACCCGGTCTGTCTGAATGTCTCAAAGGCCACTGGTTTCGATTTAGTTGTACTCGCCTGCACGCACTTACTTAATAAAAAACTAAAGCGCTAAATATACTCGTATTAACATCTTCACTTCTCCTAAACAGCTTGAAACGAATCACGTGCGCATATTTCTAAATAGACTTTCGCGATTTTATAGGCCACTCATTCGGCGGTATCAACAAGTTGAAGGAAACTTGTTGTATCATTTTGCGAAGGCCAATAAGGAATATAAATTATATTTCGGGATCACGAAGACGCCGTAAATCTCTTTTGGCGTTCTTGTTATCATTAGGTCGCGTGCTCCGCTTATTGCCCAATACGAGTAATGCCCTTCAAGCACGAATGGAGAAAACCGGGGAATCAAGTGCGGAGGGGAATTTTACTCTACTTCCACTGTGTGACAATAATTATTATTATTTAACGCAAAGTGTGGAAGATATCACCGCAGCGACGTTGAACCTTTAAGCTCGCAATGCGTGAAGATTACGAAATAATTCGCACAAAATAAATGTATATAATTTTATTTCCACGGATAATTAATTTATAACAAACGAACACGTAAATGTTGCTCATTTTAGGCGTGCGATATCTGAGAACAGACATTATGCGATTTGGATTATATTTATAATTAAATCTAGTATTGTGATATATGTCGTCAATAATACGTTTACATATAATTCAATAGTCAAAGTAAACAAAGCCGATTTGTCTGGTATATCTGCAAATACTATTTTTGTTTATACAGTTTCAATTCGGAAAAGGAGATTTTGAGCGTGCTTCAAATACCTGTTTCGGTGAAATATCGACGTGCTTTAAATCAAATATCCAAAATCCTATACGAAATCTCTACTATATATCAAATGAAGCGCTTGGATGTCAAAAAGCTTCGGTTTAATTTAAAAAAAAAAATGTTCGTACAATGGTCATCTTTGTGGAAAAAAATATTTAAAAAAAGATATTTCGATAGTGTTTATACATATTTTTACATTTCACACAAGAACAAAATAATCCATAATATTTTGCGGTGCTATGTTGAGTCTTACTCCATATCAATTTTGTTTATATAGGTCCTATGTCAAGTTAAACTTGTATTTTATAGTAATTGTAACTAAAAATCTTTATCGACATCGTAAAAAATATTTTTTTGGACAATGCAAAAAAAAATTACAGAACTAATTGAAATTTTTAAGCACCGTAAAAAAAATAACAAAATACTTTGCTAATTCAATTTTAAATTTAACAAGGCTTTTTCTATTTTTATAAAATGTCTACTAAGCAACTTGAAATGTGATCGTTCGAAAGCAAACACAAAACGTTTGAAATTTTAAAGTGCTTTAAATTTGAAGGGAAGATTTTGATAGATATCCAACATTTGAATTTAAAAATAAAATTCATTTTAAATTCAAATTGCAACAAAATATTTCGTTTAAGCTTCATTGACAAAACGGGCAGAAACGCTTACGAGGAACATTTCAGGTCCACATTCCCAGGCTTAAGAAACACTTATAAACGACTCTTTCGGGCGTAAGCAACTTTCCTTTCACCTACGTAATGCGATAATGTCGCGAAGAATACATCGCTAAGTACCGACAATAAATATCAATACTCAGTAAAAATTTGAAAAATATGAGATTTCAAAACATTCTTTTAACATTCTTACGACACTCGTACAGTATCAAAACATAATTAATTCGTCACATTCTTGTAATGTTTGACGAATAAATCATTAAAAAAAGCATTTTTTTTTATTATTTTATTATGAAAATTTGGCTAAAAAAATATTTTATATATTTATACTTTTAAGCTTGGCACAAGCCATTATCTCTTCTTCAGAATGATTTCTCACCGAAGCAGAAACATTATGTTAACAAAAAAGTTATATAATTTATTAACTGTTCATTAATTTAAAATTTAGATAATTTAAAATATTTTATTTTATTAAACGTTCGCGTAAATAAAAATATTATTATCAATTCTACGTGAGATTGCAATCATAAAATCATACGGCTCAGACTAATGCTTTAATTTACGATATTCTCGTATTTTAGTTAAGAAATCGTATGTAAATCATATAAATATTTATTTCATATCTTTAATATTTTGCAATACAATAAGCAGTACAGGGATATTAAAGTAAATAAGATTGCAGAATTTAATTTAATTTAATTTAACACGGCGACTTATATAGTATGAAGTACTATATTTTACAAAAAGGGATATAATCGATATTATATCTCGATCATACAAGTATCCATTGATCCAGTTGGAATACATTCCATGGCTTGTGGTGCCTAAAAGCTTTCAAAATTGTCTAAATCAATATGATCTATATTATAATATATTTGATAGAGATTTTAGCAATGAATGGTCTGCGGTGGCAATATGATCCGAAAAGGATGCGGATTTGATACAAATATTGAAATGTTAATGTCATGTATTTTAACTTTAAGGCGACAATTATTTTTATATGCGAATGAATCCAAATGTTAAAATAAATATGGCGCATAATAAATTAACAACAAGTGGCGTGTTTGCGAAATAAATTGTACTTTTGCACGAATATATTATTACGACACCACAATACTTTTGCGTTATTATTTGAAAATGAAATAATGTACTAAATATAACTTTTAAATTCTTTGCAGATTTTACTGGGCATGACCTACAAGTATTGTGAATTAAAGTGTTAACTTCAGTTGTAATCTATACGTTTTCATAAAAATTAACTATTAAGTGAATTTAAAAACATACATAATGATTGGTACGAGTTTCAAAGAAATCTAATTTACTGTGGGACTGGTAAAATATGACTCTCTTATAGCATCAAAAAATAATGTTGCTCTTTTTATAGTTCAATTAAATAATTAACTTACCATGGTAATATCACAATTATATTTAATAATATGTTACAGTTAGTACCGAATAGCAACATTTTACTAGTACAATTATTTGATGATCTAAATTACAGAGACAAAATGACTAATAAGAAAATACCCCTGAAGTCGTAGATTTTGTAATTATAAATTATGGCTAAAAAATAGCGGAGACTTATTTTTTTGCAAAATATATATCATAGTCAGATAGATTATTGTAGAGTCGTAGCTAGTGCGAGTCGACTCTTTTCCTCTTGACATAAGTCAGAAAATATCAATGGACATCACGCAGTTTTTCTGGTTTTGTCGGTCTAAATTAAAAAACAAATGAATTCGATGGAAAAACCTTTTGTGTTTCATTAAATTTAACAGGGAGATAGTTTTTTTTTAAATTTAAGAGTCGAGTTGATATGTAAAATCACCTCCGTAAGCAGCCGTAGCATTCTGCTTTTTTAACGATCTATTTTTTAAAAAATATTTTTCAAATAAATATACTACTTTTTTGAAGGATAAATTCATCACTTTAAAAAGTATTTGATAGGTTTCTAGAGATATTTTTAGAATTATATTAAAGTTTATATTACATTAACTAAATAATTATTAACATATGTGTTAAAAACAATTTCGATTGATAATTCTTGGTTAAATTGCATTACTTCAATATATTATACATAAAGCATATTTTCTTTTTTTATAAATTTCGCAATTTAATTGTTCACAATATGTTTCAGCTTCGTCGAGAAGTCATCCTCATGTTTAAATGACTTATGTTGTTAGAATTAAAGTTGAGATTTAAAAAAAAAAAAATCATTAACTTACAATATTAAAATTTCTATATCGTCAATATTTTTAATGAACAACTCGTATTATTCCTAAAATAAATAGTTATGATGATTGTTTTATAAAAAGTAGATTCCCTGAATCACTACAAAGTCAAGATGTAAAAATACATTTTTTTATGAAACAATGAAAGAAATTCATGATAATATTATGGAAAGTAAGAATTACCAACATTATCGACTAGACATATTTTTTACGTTTAATGATTGCAAAGATTTTACAGTTGTTTTTCCTAAACTTCGTATATGACCCAAAATCTGGCCGAACAGGAAACATTATCGCTCTATTTGTGTCACTGGTAAGAAATTACCTCCACCATCCTCGGAAAAATATTAATTATATTTCCACCACTATATCCGCTTTTGACATAATGGACCTTATATTTTTTTGTGGAAACCATCCAACTAGGAAAAATTCCCTCTTATTTTTCGTCTAACATATCCGTTACTTAGCTAGATCATATGACCACCATAAATTTCCAGATTTCAGCTCTATTAGTTGATATGATATCAGTTGATAGAGCTGAAAGCATGATCATTGCTTCGTTTACATCTGTACACCCAGAGTTTTGGGTAAAATTTACAATGTTCAGTTTTTTTCTTCAAAAATGAAGCATTCCTACAGGACTAAAAAGAAAACAGATTATATACGAGGTATATTTGTACATTCTTTTATTAACTTTTTATGATTATAAAATAATGAGGCCAACTCTCTAGAAGCTTGCATTATTTCGTCGTAAGGGGCCGCGATCAATCCGTACAGTTCCTTCAGAAGATCATAAACAGGTCAATAAGTCACCAGCTCTTTTTAAGATATATTGATACATCATCGTCTATAAAATGCAATCAGTGAAGCTTTGAGATATTGCGCCAACTTGACACGATGCTAAAGATATAACAATGTACTCCGAATCGGACTTGTATAGTCGACATATACTCGTAAATTGTATTTATAGAGGATTTTCTTAGAAAGATATTTGTAAAATAAGAAAATAATAATTATTTTCATTTTTCAACCTTCCCCTCTTATGGAAAATAACTGGAGTGTAGATTTGTTGCTGTGAGGTATTTGTAAAGACATTGAAGTGAAGTGAAGTGAACACGTGTGCAAGCGCCGCAGCAGCCTTTCTGTAGGAGAAGATCCCAAGACCGCGAATTCCGGCGATCGCTAAACATGGGCAAGAAGAACTCCAAGTTGAAGCAGGAGACGATCGATCGTCTGACGACGGATACATACTGTGAGTCTTTTTTATTTATTTTATTATTTGAAATATTGTTCAATGTGTTTTTATATTTTTTCCTACGAATGATGTGAGGCTGTATACATTTTAAGGAAAGCAGTACCAAAGGAGTAGTAAGTAAAGCGATGGAGTATCAAAAATAGTTTCACCTTCAATAAATATATTTTTATGTTTCTTTAGTTCTGAATAAGTGTCGTATCGATTATTTAATTGATTGATTATATTGGTATTTTTGTGATTTTTCAGGCACATCTTTGAAAATGTATTTTTTTCAGCAAAAGACACGTTTATTAAAAATATTTAATTATTAAAAAAATAATAAAGAAACATTTATTAAGGTAAATAATAAACTATGAAACAATTAACCTTCATAATATTTACGAATAGTCATTTTGTATCATACATTTTTGAAGATACAATTATTTTGTATGTTACGTACATTAGCTGAGGCCAAATTACTACTGAAATAATATTTAAACTAAGCAATTAAATATACATATACTATACATAAAAATCCTTAAACGAGTCAAATCATTCAGAAAAAAATATCGGCGGAAGCGGTATGCGAACCGCGGACCTTTGGAACCAACCATTTTGCCCAGATAATTATGCCGCTCGGCCACCGGCCAATTTCTTCCACCTGAGATGTCTCGTCTCTGATCTTCTATATAAGTTATCATCGTATGATAGATGTCGCTATAGTATATATTCAAAGTATGTATATTTTTATTTTTTATTATTCAATCAGAATGCATTTATTCACAAGCTTAATATTATTATTTCCAACAGTCTATTTATTTTAGTAAGTACCACCCGGGTCTCGAACCGAAACTATAGATCGAATCGATGAGAATAACTTCTTGTACGTACGTCGCGCACATTGCGATTCGTTATTTACATGTGTTACTGATGAATAATTTTACCTTCTTGATATTGTCTCAAGATGACATTATCATATGGATATTTTTTAATTATTTATTAGAATATTATTTTATTATTTCAATATTTAAACTTATTGCAATTAGGATGCTATTAGAACTGCTGTATAAAAAAATTTGATTGTAAAAGCATACTTCATCGATAGACGGTGGTGAGAAATCTCTGAAAAAAAAAGGCATTAAAATTCAGTATTTTTGTAATTATTCCTCCGAAGAAAATGTTTCTAGGATATCATCCTTGCAGTGTAAGGTAGTAGCTATATCGTGGTGTAACCATACCTACTGATTATCTTTGACCACTAATCCAGTTTCAGAAACTTTTCAAGTGATGCTCTGACGATACCTAGTTGAGAAGAGCGGCAGTAGGTAGAGCTAGATAGATTCTCTGAAACACCTTACACCGTGCATAGAGTGCCTCGAAGATCACCGACAGATACACTTCTATTAAACCAAGAGATTAGATTGCATATCGAACTTCTAGGAAATATTCTGAAAATATTTAAAAAAACTGATCAATACGATATGTTCGTTTCTATTTTTCGAAATGCTGCTGTACAAAAACTAAAAAAAACTAACAGTAATGGAGAAATTTCACCTATAAATTCTATGACATTATTCATTTTCAGGATGGCTAAGCGCTGCATGTAGAATATTGCGCCAATTTCATTATACTACACTCTTTTTACGCATCGTACATTCTTACGCGGACACACTATGAACTACACAAATATGTTAGATTGATAATTTATGATTTAAAGTTTACGGGCGTTTTTATACAGCTTAGAAATGAAGAAATTTTTTAAAAAGTTTTCAATTTATTATTCGTCGGAGCAGGCGCATTACTTTTAAGCCATACCCACCAGCAATTATATTCAATAGTAATACATTATTAAAATAAAATATATTTAAAAATACAATTATTTTACTTTCAAAGTGATATTATGTTTAAACGTCATTAATTACAAATTGATGAAATAAATACTCTGCCATTTGTATTTGCGGGGATTAATTTGTGTTGTTCCAGAAACCTGATTTTCTCGATTGTAGTTCCCAAAAGTTCACGGACTCATTTTTAGTGCTGGCATTGCTTGCAGATTCCGTACACGTTTACGATCGATAGCGACCAAAAGGCTTTGGACGTGGGCGCTGGGCTTCAGCTATTATTGCCGATGGACGAGAGGCGATCAAATTAAGAGGAAATACTTGACAAGGTGCTCGCCTAGATTTCCACACATTGAAGGCGTGTCACGATACTTTAATTTTAATATCATTCCACGCGTTATTTCCCCAAGGTCCGCCGGTGTAAAGCTAATAATTCCTGATACGTTGCTTATATAATGTAAGTAATTAAATATACATATACTATGCATCAAATTCTTTTTATAAACGCGTCAATTCAAGCAAAAAAATAACGGGATGCGAACCGCGGACCTTGGAAACCAACTATGCCCAGGTATTCATACCGCTCAGCCACCTTGGCTATTGCTGTACCTGAGCTGACTCACGTTGGAACTTGTATTTAAGTCATTGTTATCATCGTATGATAGATGTCGCTAAAGTATATATTCAAAGTATGTATATATATTTTTTTTTATTCAATCAGTCTGCATTTATTCGCAAGCTTAATATTATTAATTTCCGACAGTCTATTTATTTTAGTGAGTACCACTCGGGTCTCCAACCGAACTAATAGTATAGTCAATGATCTATAAAAGTAGATTAGAATATTGAAATAATAAAATAATATTCTAATAAATATTTAAAAATCCGTATATAATTATATTGTAATATTAATCATACAAAGTGTGTGCAAAAATAACTTTATATATTTACTATTGATCCTCAGCCTTGTAGTTTACTCAATAAATAAAACATACATATTTTTATTACCATAACATATAATTAAAATTGTCGAATTAAGATTTATTAAATTACATTAAATGCCTTTATTCCAATTTTTTTAATTTAAGATATTTTTATGGTACATTAATTTACATACTTGCCGGTTGGTATAGTTTAGTGGTAAAGCGATTGCCTACAAAACTGAAGGCAATGGGTTCGAACCCATACAGAGATTAAAAAAACTTTTAATTCATTTCAAAGCTCTTTAAATACCACCGGTTGGTAAGAATTTAACCCCTCACACGATTGTTTATCAGACGTAATTCTTTAATTAAGAATATATATTTTTTCTTTTTTTTTGAAAAAATTTGAATGAAATCGTTCACGCGCACATTATAATGAATTTAAATGACGCGGTTAATGGCCTTTTTTAAACATATGATCGAAACAATGCAGACGAAATATACGCTTATTAATTTCATAAAATTTATATAAAAATAATTTTATTTTTCTCTTTGTAGCTCTTATATATAAATAATAACTCGTTGTTATCAAAGTAGGTCAGCACGTACATTCATTAAAAGACTCTGGACAAATAAACATACAAGATGTTACCATACTTGGTGAGAAAACAAAGTATTATTCTCAATTAGTGACGTACTCTGTAATGTCTCTGATTAAATTCATAATTGAAAGTCACATACTTGAGTTAACAATGTCAAAGATTATAAAAATATTCCTTAAAATATTATTTATATAAAAATAATAAAATGTGAAAACGTATTGTAATGCTAGTTCAGTTAAGCGACCACTTCTATAGCGTCAATATAAGGATCGCGAAATAAAAAACACGCTGTATAAAATTTTTCTTCTCTCCTATATCCGTTCCATATCTGGAACAAATAGTCAACACAATGAACCGTCACTTAGTTTTGTTAGTTGTTAATAGCTATAACACATCTCATAAGACATCTCTGATCTTAAATGTCTACCTGGGAACGTATACTTTCCCAACGACTATCAGATGGACCTGAAGAAACGGCAGCTATAGTATCTGAACCATATTTTGGGTGATTTTTTTATAATTTTTTATTTTAACAGAAATAAGAAGATGACACGTTTCAAAGATCACAGAGATCTAGGAGAACAATACCATTGACTAAAGAGGAAAAGGATCGAGGTGTGCTGGTAGGCCATTTAGGAGCGCCATTGGCGTTGTACCAAATTGAGTGCTCAATGCTCCACAAGAATCAGCTGGAATAAAAAACAATGGATGGCTACGAGCACGGGTGTACCTATCTGTAACGTAGAAGTTAAATCATTCAAGAATCCCAGGGTTGTGAATTGCACCGTGAATATTTTCTTGATCAGAATTTTTAATAAGATCGAATGATAAGCTGGACGCTCCAAAAACCTTTACTTTTTGGTTCTAAGGGTCTTTCAACCTTAAATGTATTAAAGAGGAGGCCGTTATATAAAAAACCACAAAAACGCACATCCATATAAATAATATATATGGAAGTGTACGATATAGGAGGTTTGACAAAACATTTGAGATAAACAGAGAATTCAATCATTTTCACGAATAAATATAAATTCCTCTTATGGTTTTGCAAATGGAATGAAAATATTTGTATTATTTAAATTTGTTGCATTCGATAAATTATCTGTAATGTCGAGAGCTAGTCCGGATGGAGCCGCTCAAAATAAAACCAACTTCGATTACAAACGACTGAAATTTATACGGAAATAAGGGTTGCATATTGATTATAATTACATTCTCCTTATATTATGCGGTTTCGGTCATATATATTTAACAATGAATAATCGCATTTAAACATGAAATAAATTTTATTTGAGCGGTAAATTAAATTGACTTATTGGAATATATTATGGAATAGTAGCCGCATTAATGAAATGCAAGAAACCTTTCTATAGAGTACAATTATATAGTGAATTTTCATTTAGCGAGTGTGGCGGTTTTTCACATGACATTATTTGATAATAATGTAAATAAAATTCTAAATATTATAGAAGATTATCGGTAGCAGAATATACTCAATGTGTTCTATGTATTTTTTGATGCTTAGCCAAATTCTAGCTTGCCGAATGAAAAGTTCATCTCGGTTATTTGTGGAAATGTGTATTTTTTTCTATAGCTACCGAATGCTTTCAAATTTTTTTTTTCATTTTGTTGGTTTATTTTGAAAGACGCTGTGATAATAGTCCGAGTTAATTGAATTTACGACGATATTGAACTATTCTAGGATAAGCTGACCTTCGATAAATTCTGACTCTTCGAAAATCGATTGCACTTCTGAATCGAGTTTAAATAAGAATTCTCTTTAACATTAGATTGCTTATTAATATACCTATATATTATTTTGTGATTTTACCTTTTTGGCGGTAATAAACCATTTATATATTTTTGTACATCAATTTTTTCCAACTTGTCGCGATGTTTCTCTAAAAAAAAACATTTCACGCCCACAAAGTGTCCGTTTTCGATTGCTTGACAATCGATAACACTTTAATATCAAACTCAAAGCTCTGGAAAATGAATTATACATTTTAAAATGAAAGTAATAACTGACTTGTAAAGTAAACAGGAATAACAATTGACGATACTTTAAAAACAACTGTAATATTCTACAATTAGTATTCCAAAATGTGACATAATAAGGCAAGTAAAGTCGTTTGCTTTAGTAAAATTAAGTCCAAATGTGAAGAGTGTATATAAAAGTTAGAAATTTTCTATAGATAAAATATATCATAAATATAATACTACAGGTATTTAAAGGAGTTGTTTGGCATCACATGCATGATAGACTAAATAAATAATTTGAAGAGGTTCCGAAGTTCATATGAAATGTCAAAGAATTCCCAACATATAACGTAAATTCTTACGTGGATTTTTTTGCAACGTATTTTCAAAGTAAGTAGTAGTAATCATTTTATGCTAGATTTAAAATACTCTTACTAGTTTTATATTATTTATTTTTCGCGGCAGAAAATGTAGCATGAAATATTCGAGAGTATTTACATGAAACATCGATTTATAATATTTATTGCTATTCCCATTATTTATTGTTATTTGTACCTGTGTTTTATATTAACGTGAGGCTTCTTAAATGTTTGTTTTTGATATATTTAAATTCAAATACATTAAATAATATTTATATTTTTTAAATAAAATATAGTAAATATACAAAACGATGCAGTTAGTTTAAGTGAATAATTTTTAAAATCTTTCTAAATATCATACCGTAAAAAATATAGAATATAATAAATCGTCAAATTATTCATAAAAATACCTGATATGTTTACGTTTATTTATTTATAAAAAGTATAATATAATAATATACAAATAAATAAATCAATAATAAAAGAAAAGTTACATTTCACAAATGATAACGATTAATTAAAAAAAATGAAATATATGATAAAAGCTTTATTGACATAATTTATTTTTTAATTATACAAGTTCATTACATAACATATTATGCTAAATTCAGATTTATATAATGTAAACGTATATAACGTAGGTAATACGTATAAAGTAGATAAATAGAACGTGAAAGGTTACAACTGTTTATAAAAATAGCACCAGTCCATCGACGAAAAAGTATGCGTTCGGGGATTGGTTGTATAAGTAAATATTCTAAGAAGATTGAAAAAGAATTGAACAAGAAGATATGTTTGCACTCGATTTAGATATCCGTTCAGCTAACTGAATTTTTAGAAGACTTTTCGTTTTCGAACCTCAGCTCATTGGGAAATCTCTTTCCTTATATACTTGTATCTTATCAAGGGAGTTCACACATATTACAAAAACATTCTTTTTTTATATGTACGAGAATATAAAAATATTTTACGTAAGTTAATGTAATTATTGTGATGTTAATTCAAAATAAAATTGCGTGTAATAATTTATAATATAATGTACTTGTTAAATTTATATTAAATCTGAGAGCTTCTTTTATTTATTTATAATTAAATACTATGCATGAGAATCATTGAACACATAATTGGATCCAAACATTTCATCGTAAAAACTATATATAATTAACTTTGGTAGAAGCTAACGTGCACAGGTAACATGTGCTATGATATTTTCTAAAAAAAATATACTATAATATCGTACGTACGTTATAGTTTTCAAATGATTATGTTAATTAAAATTATATTTAATGGTTTATTAGTATAGTCAAAAGGAGTTGACAAAGGCAATAAAATCATTATTTAGCTGATGCATCTTAAAAATCACCAAAATTTTAAATACAAGAATAATGCTTAGAATCTTATCATAACTTAGAAGTAGTTAAACACACACGATGAAAATGCAAAAATCTTATTATTTTAACCAATTTCATACAACTGTATGAACTTATATGTTTTCGTATAAGTTCTCTCGATACAATAATACTTTAGATCTTTATCTCAAGGTCAGTGGTGCTTAGATTTAGATAAAAATAGTATATAATAAAATTACGAAAAAACGAAACGATATGTATATTTAAAAAATAGCTGGATAGTGAAAATGTAAATAAACGTAATCGCATCTACAGTAAAAGCATAATTTTACCTTAAAAATAAACAATTCTTTTATTACAGAATTGTTAAATTACCAAAAAAAAACAACATTTTCTTTACAAAAATCACATTAACTTATAAATTGAAAATAATCATATCCCCTTATTTTGAAAAACTAATTAAAACACAAAAAATATCAAGTTAATGTTATGTTTGTTACGTGAAGGAATCATATTTAACTTAATACTTTATTTTGAAACGAATTTACATTAACAATTAAAATATACAATAAGTTATTATAACTTTAAATTTAAAGTAACAAATAAATGAAATATCGTTAAGAAACTTTAGTGATTCTAATTTGAACAATTAAAGCTAATTAAAAGTTAACAAAATCGACCGAAAAATTTATTGTATCACGGCTGTAAAATTGAGCGAAGATTATCAGTTTGCCAGGAAAACACAGTTAAAGTGCTAATAATTTGTTTTACAAATTGGGAGTTTCAGGGTTCACGTTTCTATCTCAGTTACCTCGTTTTCTTCTTCACTTACAAACAAAAGTTACTTTGAAGCTGTTTACACGTTGTGCTAGCAAGCGACTGATTTCCTAACCCATGTAACATACAATGCAATTACCGTCTTCACGGTCGATGTAAAACATAATCAATCTAATTGGATAATGCTACTGTAAACATTGCATTATACATGATTTAATACATTAAGAACAACATCATTAGCTGAAATTGATGGCGTACACAAACAAAAATAATTTTAATGTTTTTTTACAAGAAGCAAAAATAACATTAATTTTTGATAATGGAAAATTTGTGAAATTTCATCTGTTGACTATATGTCGCTTAACTGGTGTGAGTGATAAGTGTTGATCTGCCAATGTAATTAAATTATACCCTAGCATTCATGTTTCATCTATTTTTGCGGAAACTAACAATATTTTTTAACAAACAATCTATTCAATACCTGAAACATATGTCCGTCATAATTTGCCATCATATATAAGTTGCAATTTTTCATGTATCGTCTCAAAACATCTCTGCACCCAAAGATCCACCTGAGATCATGTACGATTTCCGGCGGTGTCCTAGACAGAACCCAGGACTTGAAGAGCTGTGGTATCAGAGGCATATTTTGTAGGTAATTTTTTAATCGGATTTTTTAAGGATATCAGATAATTAAACGGACGCACTTGAGGGCTAGGAATTTTGATCCTAAGGAGTGCCTCACACCATTTATTTAAACAGTTTATAAATTTAATAAAAAATATTTTATTTAAAAATTGTTTCGGGATCGAACCCACGACCTCTGGCTTGGTAAGCGCGCGGCTTAACTCTGAGCTACACAAGCGCGGCAATATAAATACAATAAAAAAAACTATTATAATATACCCAAAAAGAAAAGTAAAAAACATTAAAAATGTATGTTATAGGCAGTAAAAACGTAATTTAAAATGAAAACACGAAAAAAAACATTTCTACTCCAAGGATATGCATTGCGTAACATAGTTCCAACAGCGAGTTGATTTTACGTTTTGTGCTTAGATTAAGAGCCGTCAGCTAAGTACGTATAAAACAAGTTATCTCTGCAAAGAGTATTATTAATTCCTCATAATTCAGGAGTAAAGATTTTTTATTTAAAGGACATTCACGCTATTTGCGATGGAGTTGTAACATTTCGGTTTAGGGGCTCCAAGTGAATCTTTCGGACGCAAAATCCGCAGTGCGGTCACGGGCGCGGGGAAATGGCGCATGCGCGGCCGAGGTCCTGCCGGGTCCAAGGAGCTTCACAACTGAATCCTTGGCCTTACTTTGCCAATACACACCGGATGATGAACGGACGCATTGTGAATTAAGAGTAAATGTATTTAACTCTCTCTCGTGATATCAAGATGAACAATAAATTTCAATTCACTAATTTCAAATTGTTTTTTTTAAAACATCGCATATTTTTAAATTTTTTATTATAGTTAACTGTATTATATGCGGATATCAACAGTTTCTTAAGACGATTATAATCAGATATATAAATTTCTAAAAGTATTTTTTTTTTGTTATTTTATATTATATACTGTGTGTATGTTGAATATATTAACTCTGCTAAATATGTTGGTTAGTTAAATAAATATTATTTTATTTATATTTTAAGCATTCAAATTGAGATCCATTTCAAATATTAAATACATAAACACTACTTCCCTTGCTTTAACATGGATCACATTCAGCACTCTTTATGCAATTGCTGGAATACCGCGCTATCGCATTCAATAAAAGGTTCCTCAGTATTTTTTCACTTTCGAAATTTATTAAAATTTCATTGAAAGCAAAACTGCGGTATTTCACCAAGTGAATAAACAGTGCTCAGTACGATCCATATTGAAACAAGGAAGAAAGTATTAATATATATATATTTAAAATTCAATATCAATCAAAATAAAATAATATTTGAACTATCACACTATTTTATTTTTAAAGATATGTTACGCTTTTAATTGGCTGCTTGAAGAAGACGAATTATGTCATTAAAAAATAAAATTTTGAAAAAAATATTATTTTATTTTTGTTGATAAGATGGCATTTCGCTAAGAACTATTTTCTATATCACCAAGATTAAAAAATATATATAATATTAAATATGCTTACAGCCAATATTACTAGCACGAAGCTTTTATGGCAGTTTTATGGGGATAAGCAACATTTGGGGCTTAAGCAATACAACGCACCTTTAAATGTAGTCTTTCGTGTAGGATTATTAAATCGAGTGGGTGTAATAAAAGTATATTTTTGTCATTTTTTTAACGCGCGACGCAATCAATCAATTTTATACATTGCGCCAAAATAGTAATATAAAACAGTTCTAACAGTAGAATTTGACAAATTACCCATCGAGTTCTTTGAAGGGAAATTTCAGGAAAGTGGGTTAGACATTAGCCGTTCCTTCCGATTTTGTAAAGTATAAAACGGTAATCATTTACAAGCATCGGATTAAAAATAAAATGTTAAAATGTCGATATAATTGACATTCCCCTTGATAGATTATTCAGGCTATTAGTTTTATTCGGATTGAGATTGATGAAGTAATTTGATTATACAGTTTATTATTTATTCTGTATTTTAGGCACCGTAAGTTTTTTTTCAACAAAAATTATATAAAAAGAATACTTCACCTTACAAATCAGCTGTTTATTCCATTTTTCGTGATATTATTTAGACACTATTGTAAAGTGTTTATTGATATGTCAACCTATTGTGAATATGAATGTTTTTTCTATTCTATATCTCCATATCTCGTTAACGAATAAGAAATGAATTTCATTCTAATTAAACGTTCACTTGGTACACAAATATCATTCAATCAAGTGATTGAAATATAAATAACTCAATATGATTGTAATGTAGAATTTAAGTGATAAAAAAGTACTAGATGCCTTTGAGATGTGGTCTTACAGAAGAATTCTCGGTATTTCCTGGAAAGACCACGTCACGAGACATGAGGGTCTCAGCATAATCAAGGAAGATATGCACCTAGTAAGAACCATCTCCGATAGGCGAGCCCAACGGATCGATCACATCATGTGGCACGAAGGGATGGCTGAGCAAGTGTTCAAGGTCATGAGTTGCAGCTCTTATGCTGAATTTAAGATGGCTGCAGAGGATCGAGAAGAGTGGAGATCAAGATGCAAGATTTTGTTGCTGCAAACCAATCTAATCCACCAGATTGATACTACAAAGAAGTAATGTAAAAGTTTTTTCTACTGAAAGGTGTGTAAAAAAGTGTTAAACAATGATAATGTATTAATGTGAGTTTGTGTACAAATTACCCGTTTTGTTTTTAATGCCTACATTTAATTTTATTTTTAAAGAAAAAGTTAAAATAATATCTAATATTTGTTTCTCCGGCGTCCCGCAGACCATTATTCTCAACATTATGCATATTAAATTGCGAGGATTGGGTTCGCTGAAATACTTACTCCGACTTATGATACTGAAATTTAACAACGGAGAGCATGTTTCAGTCGTAAAATTTAGAGTAGTTTTCTGTTGCCGTTATTAAGTAATTAGGATCCGAAGCAACCAATGTAAAATTTGATATTTTTATTCTTTTTAGTCCTTGACATAACCATTAAGCGATTATTTAAATATCAAAACAATCTTTATATTTATCCAGCGTTTTTGTTTTTTTAAGGTAATATTTTTAAGCTTGGTTATTTACTTGTACTTTAAGCAAATTTAAAAATTTACAGCACCGTTTTAAAATAATATATAGGGGCATTTATAACTGGTAGAATACTTGAAATGACATATTAAAAAAATTTCATTGTGGTATATATACGAGTGTTTTAAAGGTCCAGCCATCCTTTATACAAAAAAAAAATATTATCAAGATATATCCTTAAAAAAAAAATTAAGTCACAATTTTGCACGCTATGTAATTGTATAACATTATTGTACAATAATCCAGTTATATTATTTTGTATCAATAACCTTTTAAAAATAATATTTTGTCGTTTTTTTTTTTCATATTTTAAGCAAAATAATCAATGTATTCAATTCAATAAAAAATATATATTTTAAATAAGATTATTGTTACTTTTATAAAATAAATTCAGGTAAAGTGTTCATAGCATTCATTACAAACTAGCGGCTAAACAAATTTGGCAGAAGTATCAGCTAAATTTCTATTCACATTAAAACTTCTTAAATGCTGAAAAATTTTGGCATGTAAAAAGCATTAAGCTTATTTTCATTATTGTCACTTTTAGAATGCAATGTGTTGTTTGTGTTATAGTTGCTTAAACGATTTAAAGAGAAATTAAGAAATTAAAAAGTTTTTGTACATACAGTATTGATATACTGAAGTCAATTTTATGTTTTATTACCAAGTATTCTAATATCGCAAGGAGAAATTAATAAAATGCATGTTCAATGAGGGGAAAATAACGATGGATTAAAATTGCTGAGAGCAACGTGTCGTAAATATCGTTCTTGTAACTACGTGGTGATCTTGATATAAGTGCCTTTTGTTGTTAGTGACATGATTGAGTTTCTCGACATGATTGTATGAGACTTACCCGCATAAATAGTGAACAATTTAATATAAAGCGGAACGTCAGTGATGGCGCTATCGCCTACATTCAGGCGCAATGCATACATTAGCAAGTTGCCAGGGCTTATGGTCTCCCAATACTGTCAACCATAAAAAACTTGTGACTATTTATTTTTAATTTAATATTAACATTTACTTAATTCTTTACTTCTACAGTTAAATAAATATTGTATTTATAGTTTTTAATCCAATAATATTTATTATGGGCGACATTACTTCCCTGTGATCGTCTTTTTTCGATCGATTTTAAATCTAAAAAAAAAACTTATATCTACGAGCCTTACATATGGCGTATATAGCGTATCGATCTATTTACACACCACCCTTCTCAATAACATATTGTAGTAATTCCGTCGATATACTAAATTTATTGTTTGTATGACCCCTGATAGAGAGGGACGATCTGCATTTGTGCAGGTGAAATTGCATAAAAGTGTGGTCATTTATGTAATTATTATCTTAGTTAAGTCAATGAGATCTTGCGTAATTTCTGCCGATAATGTCATATCCACAGTGAAGTTTTCAATGATGATAACGTCATTAACGTACCTCAGCTACGTTGAAATGCAGAAACTTACTTTATTTACCTGCGAATAAACAAACAAGACTTTTGTAAATATTTTATTTTAGAGAAAGAAATAAGGCAAGGCTGCGCAACGTAATATTTAGTAAAAATGCTAGACACGTATCCCATTGCGAACTTAATTAATCCCGGAGGGAATGTCTCTTAGCATAATCTATTGAATGAGAAATTCATTAAGAACATTTGCCATATTTGTGGTATGCCATTTAAAAAACGAAAATATGTGTACTTACAAGTATTATTTGTAAAACGTTTATGGATTTTTTTTATATATATAAATTTGATTGTAAATTATTTCCAAACAAGCGTATTTGCTAATTAAAAAATACTTCCATACATTAAGATAAAAATTAATTGACCGTCGAAGTCCTTCAAATGTTCTACGGCCAAATATCTGACGTCAAAAATGTTTTTAGCAAAAAAAAAAATTGCACAATTTGTGTACCAAATATTCCTCGACCAAATTGGTTTCGGTCAAATGTCAAGACACCTTTGAAAAATGACTAGTTTTCCAAGCGGACCATTTGATGAAAAGAGTTGAAATAAGGATGATCAATTCTGCGTGGAAGAAAATGACTCACCCCAACCTATCTATCTCCGTCTCGGACAGCAAGGGTAAGAGATGGCCTAGTCGGGATTTAGTAGAATATCTTTCGCAGATGTACGGCATTACCCAAAACTTCCCGGAAAGCGTAAGAGGTACCTGAAGATGAGGCCGGATGTATGATGCGGATGAGAAACTATTTTTGGAAAGGCGAATGGTGCGGTTTGCTATGGCTTTGCCACAAATTATGTATCAGAGAAGACGAGCTATTAATATCAACTTGTTATAAGATTCGACCATAAAAACAAACGTTAAATAATTGGAGACAATTTATAAATAATTCCAAAATAGTATTCCAAAATTACTTTTACATTGTATAAAATATATTTTTGCAAGTAGTAACAATAACAATGTTGCAAATGAAAGAGGATTAGTATAAGCTCCATAAATTTTATTTTTGATGACATTCGGCTTTATAGAGAACCATTATCAAGAGTTTCTATTATATTATCTAATTAAGTATATATTTTAAAGATTTACAGATAATAACGCAGGTGAATACATCAAATGTGTTTTTTTTTAAATTTAATTCGATTAAATGTACGAATACGTATTGTATTATTATGTAAAAAAAGATTTTTGATAATTTTGGCAAAAGTATTCACAATCTTTAAGAATATTCCATAAAATAATTAAAAATTACACATATTTCTAATAATAAAACTTACATGTATGTATATCTAATTAATTCGCGGTTCCGAAAACTAGACATTGACCTCAAATTTATGAAATATCACTTTTCAAATACTTTTAAAGCCACTCGAAGGGTTTAAAATCATTTCTTATTAAGATCATTTTGTTAATAAATTTCAAAATATATTGTTACTACTCAATTACTTTTTTTAAGGAGGTTAGAGTTGAAAGGTATTGCAAGTTGTAAAATAGAACCCATAAATTAATCATTTTTATCGATCGTTGATGCATGGACGTAAACAAAAGTAAAATTATACCCGAATTTCTATGGTTTGTAGTATGATAAGACATATTTTTTGAAGGCAAATCGGTTAATTAATTTAAAATTATACTTAACATTAATATTAATATAAAGACACCGGCTTTCTTAAAATGAATGTTCTTTCTACATTCTATCATCACGAATCTTTACCAAATTTATCACTATTAGTTTAAAGGAATAACTGAATCCGAAAAGTGTTATTTAATATATGTACACAAAATTTCTCTAAAAGTTTCGTCATTTTGAATTAAAGTACGTCCATACGAAATATTTTTTAAATTTTGATGAAAGTGATACCTTTAATCATCTCGATGTCAATATCCTATCGTCGTAGCTGATCATGCAGAGCGAACTCTTGCTGCTGGTGACACACACGCTTAGGAAAAGTCTGTCAACAGCTTTAATGAGACCAAAGCGGTTGCGATTTATATTAACAAAGCTTTCAGCAAAGCTTGGAAATGTAGTCTTGTGAACAGGTTATCCTTTTTGAGCTAAACTGATGACTATGTTTCCGAATTTACAGCTTCTAGAGTGATCAAAATAGCATTACTCTGCTAGATGAGTTATCTTCTTATTTTCTTCAGTGTATGGACAATAATTGGAAATCTGATATCACGATTATTTAAAATATATTTATCAAATATGAATCTTATAACTATAAGGTTATTGAAAAATAAATAATAAACGAAAATTATAATAAGTCAGTAACAATTATATAATAATTAAAAATATAAATATAATGTGGTTGAGACCTGCAGACCGCCTCACACCTAAGATCCTGCCCCATGTGTCCAACAAGCTGCACATCTCAGGACCTAATGCTGGGCAACACACTAGCTATCGATGTTGCCAGATACTGGGAAAAAATAATTTGACGTCGCTGACACGAAGAAGAAGAAGAAGATATATTTTAACTGAGCATAAAAAAACAGATTTCACATAATACAATTGCAGTTAAACTTACGAAATTAAAATGAATTACTTGGCTTAACGTTAAAAGTGTATTTATATTTTGAATATAGGGTTTAATGGCAGCTATCAGTATTTTTATGGAAATTTCATCTGTTCCGTATAGAATAATTACATGAGTTTTACGAACATATAAATATGTTTATATGTATTTATAATTCATCCTTTTTTCATAGGGTAATTTTAAGTGTATATAGTATCCATTAAATATGTTTATATATTCATGAATTTTGAATTAAATTCAACTGTAAAAGTTCATCACTTGCGGAGAATTCCGCGATCGGACCGTTATAGATTGCGGTATCGGTACATATTAGGGATGTGACGTGTATGATTCAAGCCGAGAAAGATTTAATGAAATTTGGCAATATCTCAGGCCTGAAGAAATGAAAATTCATTTCGTCATAAAGCTCACCGCGTACGGTCTCACCGTATACAGAGCAAGAATAAATATTTATTATAGGACTGCGAAGGAAAATAGATTGCGAGATACTCGTGAAGGAAGAGAGGCCGGCAGGAGTGAGCGAACATAAAGAGTTAATACGAGGAATATGAACGAAATGCGTGGAACGAAATAATGAATTTTTAGTGAGTTGAGGTAGCCAAAAGACTATGAAGCGGCTTACATCAACCATAAACAAGAGACCAAGGGAACAAGTCATAATTCTTCGAATGTATAAATAACAAATGATAATATAAAGACAATTACGTAACTACATTTTTCATTATTATTTTATTTTCTTAAGTTCTTTTACATGGTAGAAACAAATTATATGAGTGATAAATTATTGAAAATATACACCTTAATATAAAACATTTAATGATCGGTATCTGTTTTATCAAATACAGTATATCTGTAATATTTTTTATCGAGCGAATGTGCAATTAGTATTGATTGTTTGTAGAAACCTTGTTTATGCGGTTGATAAAATATAATGGAATTACTACTAAATAATATATATATATATATGTACATTGCAATCAAAAACGTGAATATTAGCCATTTACATCAAATATCCTTCAAATTATGCAAACCGTATTTATTTTCACACTCAATAAGTCACTGATAACGGTAGTATATGTTTTTTTTCAATTGTAACATTTGTTATTTTAAAAGAATTTCTAGAATATAAAAAAATAGTTTAGCGAAAACGGTAACAAAAATTCTACTGTGGAATAAAATCGAAAGCCATTTTCGCGAGAAAAAAAATACGGTGTTTTACGAAACGTTTGCAAATTTTGTTACGAACATGGATGTGAGGGCGGCCTTTGCTAGTTTAGCATCGCCAATAGTACAGTAATGTACAATTCGAAGCCAATATTTTTTGTATGGCCGGGGAAAAGAAATACTTTTACGGCCCGTGGAAAATAAAGTGATTCATAGAAAAACACAAAGATATTTGTAGATGTTTACGTAATGATTTCTCGACAACAGAAAAAATATCGGATACATTTTTTTTTTTAATTTTGTGTTATAATTGACAATGTTTTCTTGGTAAATTAATAATTCCATTATAAGCAAATAATATATAAATTGAGTTCATTATTATAAGAAATGTATGCATCGTAATATAATCGTTAGTTTATATTCAATAAATTAAATATTAACAAATTCAACAACAAAGCATCCAATATATCAGTTTATTTAAGATAAAATTACATTTTAATTATACTTAATAGCGTAGTAGAAAAAGTTTTCGATTCATTTTGTATTCAATTAAAGCTTACGAGTACATAAATTCTCTTTAGTACCTTGGGGACAAATATGTTTTTCCATGTTGCTTCCAAGTTTTAGATTTTTTTGACTCAGGAATCTTTGTTGTTTTGCTAGGTTGCATTTAGACCAAACAAGCATTTGGACAATATTTTAAATTTATTTGGTATAAACGGAGAATTGATATTATAACGATAATCGTCATAAATTTTTAAAGATATCGATTTATTAACTCGACGTTTACAAAACCTGGATTGTGGTTCAAGCGGCAATCAACTTAATAAAATGCCTATTATTTCCATATCTGCTCTTGAAACTACAAAATATGAAAGTCACAAACTTCCGCCACAAACCAAAGTCACCTGTCATGCTCCACGTCTCATCCCATTTGAGCTTTTTATAAAGAAAAGTGCATTATCCACTCCTTCACTTCATTATTATTTACAAAGTCTAAATATCGTAGTCTAAGTATTCTACCCAGTCGACTGCTTTCAAAATCCATTAACCGGGTAATTTTAATACAATTATTAGCTACAATAATTTTGTCGCTATCTTCTGGACATGTGTGTTGCAGGAACAGTAATAAAATGACGCTGTCCTAAAGAAAGCAGAAAAAAACAAGAAAAAAAAGTCCTCAGCTTTTCTCGATACAGTGTTTTAGGTTGGAGAAGTTCTTCTCAGACAAGTCTCGGCGACAGGCGCCTGAACTCAGCGTTCACCTCCCGCCCTGGCGGAGACTCCCCGCCTACAATAAACCCACGAGAGGCCAGTAAACATATCTGGCCTATACGCTTCATTACGCATTGTGAAAAACTGCTTTTATTTTATAACAAAATATCATAATGCCTTGTAAACAAATTAATTTACGACGATAAAGCCGACTCGTAATTGGTTTTTCAAATATAGTATTAAGTTGCGACTGGAATTGATTTTTTAAATCCTTGCGTAATATTATACGCGATCAAAAAGAAACACTTTTTAAAATGTATTTTTATGAGGTGAGATGAAAAATTACGTAAAAGTTAATATTCTTTATTCATTGTGTTTACAATTATGCATTTACACCAATAATTGTTGGTTAATAAGCCTTATATTAAATAAACAATATCCCAATTATTCAACTCCTGTATTATTTCCAATCTTGGAATCTTACAGAAGTCAATATGACCTTACATTATTAATATGCTTTTTTCTTTCTGACCTACAATACTGTGTGTACGAAGATTTGATATTGCGTGAAATGGCGAAGTGAGGAAGCGGACAAGGGAGCTTTCAATTACATAAGCGAAGGCTCAGAGACGAAGACGGAAATAACTGGCGCATGTTGAAACATGCGCCAGTTTTCTAAGGATGCCACAGAAGAGCATACACTATAGTTGTATTTTCATTAGACCTCCGTGCTCGTGATGTCTTAGAGAGCTATCACTTAGGCGATGACCATGGCGGCTCAAAAACCTTTGTAGTGGCAGCTTGTAACGACCTTATATTGAAGCTAGAGAGCGCATTTGTAATTGTGGCATTCGAAAAATCTTGAATACAAAACAGATTGCAAATAATCGTTCATTGCAAGATGTGTTGCAGAAAATGATAATTAATATATCGTAAAATGGTAAAGTTTAACGACTCTAGCTGCAGGCGTTCATTGTTCAAAGTTTCCTTCCGCACTTTAGCGGCTTAAAGCCATTGTCAGTAACTGAATGCATTGAGTTTTATCATTATAACAGTCATCAGTCATATAAATAAACATGCCATGATGTATTTCCACGGCGCCTTTATTCCTATCTGTCATGCAATTTATGATATATGCAAACATACTTATGTATTATTCTCCGAGGTTCTTTTATTTACATTGCTTACCATGCAAGTAATAGGATTCTTCCGAGATTATATTATTTTTACAATCAAATTTCAGGAAATGAGTCATTGTTTTATTATATACGTATTTTCTATTATTTGTATCTCATTTTAATAAAGCTAGTATTTTTCCGATAAAAATAAATATTTCATTAAAGAATTTAAAATAAAAATATAATATTGTATATTGTTTAAGATATATTTAAAGTAACGCAATTAAAAGCCTTATCTTACTTTAGCTAACCTTATTTAATCTTAAGCTAAGATTATAAATTTTTTATTCAGACGAAAAAGTTTCTTAAAATTCAACCAAAAATTGATCTTAATTTGGAATTAATTGATTTGCTTTAATTATTTCATTTATCGATTTTTTATTCTGATTGAGCAAAATTTATCAACTCATAATTCATACAGTACTTATTTGTAGCAAAAAACATAAATAGACTGACATGTAAATCAATTATATGAATGATAAAAATACCTTGATGACTGTCAAAGATAAAAACATTTTTAAATTTGAAAAACGAATGAGTATTACGTCAAATGCTTCAAGCATAATATCTCTGTTTCTGACATCGAATAAAAAATATTAATTTCCTTTGTATTTTCAACGTAATAAACATCACATAATATATAAGTTGTGAAAGAAAAAGTAAATGTACTATAAGAAAACGAGTAAACAACCTATAAATATATTTATTACGTTTGAGAGTTTTATTGCTGAATGGCAATCCTATATTTTGTACGCATAAATGTAGATGATAGATAGATATAAACTTTATACGTATATGCGGAGAATAGTCTTCTTCGTGCAATTATGTTGCTGCATATAATTGTAAGGCTTATTTGATCGATAGATAATTTGTAGTTCCGGTGAAATTACTTGCAGAGACATACATGCCAGCGCTACCTCCTTTATTGAACGACACCAGTAATTACAATCCTCTCTATACTGATATTATTAAGTATAATTACTAACTTGTATGTTATATTTTGAATGTGTTATATAAAATTAAAACATACACTCCGTTAACACTTTGATTAACAATAAACTAATAATCTAAATAAAGTAATTGAAAACAATGATGAGACTTTATTGTAAGTTTTGTTGTAAGGTATACTAGATGAAAATCTACCTATAAAACCCCTCCTCTCCTAAATAAATTTATATAAAGAAGAAAAATAAAACAATTTATAAATTGAATATTATAATAAAGAAAAACAAAAACTTTATAATTACGATTTTGTAGATGTTTTGATTCCAGTGAGATGAAATAGTAATTTTGTTTCTCTTCTTTTGAAAGCATAATAAAATAGTCGTATGAACCTGACCGATGAGAGACTTTGGCGTCCACTAATAAGGATGGCCAATCCAAAATTACATTGTTGATAATTCGTGTTACAGCTTTAATTTAGTGAATAAATTGTTGCAACGAAAATGGGTGAATAGTTTATTCAAAATATCTGTGTGGGCGAGTGACAAAGTGTTTAAGCAAATGTCAATGTGTACTTAACAAATCACACTTCACTGTCACGACTTTATGCAAAGAACGTAATTAAACACACTGCAGGATCCCTATCATGTCAGGCTTAACAAGGATCTTGTCACAGCTCAATGTCGGTATGTTAGTGTTTTATAAATTTGTTTCGATCAAAATACCTGTTCAAATTCAAAAAATTCATATTTAAATTAATAGTAAGTGACATAACGCCATTCGACGACCGATAATAAAAAGCCATAAGCCAACTTAACAAACCATAAACATGCAAAATACACATAAAAATAAAATAGTCAACTCAGAGCAGTGGACAAGGTAGACCCACCCTAATAACAGGTAAAGGCGGGGTTCCAAAATATACATACTATATGCAGTGCAGTGACTACTAAAATTTGCTATATTTAATTTTCTTCGTTTAAAATACTTTTCAGTATAAAAACTCTTTATTAAATTTATTATACATTTATTATGCCCATATCACATAATTTATTATGATTGGACGCGTTTCGCCTTTAGTATTATCATTTTTGCCAGTCCATGTACAGATGTGATCGTCATTGTATTCTAAATTACTCAAGTATGTTTTTACCAGCATTAATTAATATTTTTTGACCAACATTAAGATCTTCGCAAGAGACAGTTGATATTGTCTGTAACGCTAATAATCGCTTCGGTTCTTTTATCAAGTTAAATACTCGTAGCATGAAAAGACCACACATATCATTTCATATTCACAGTAGTTCAATTAAGATGAACTGAAAAGATTAAACATACATGAATATGTTATTTTCTGTTTCAAAATAGTATGAGGTTTACGTATGTATCACTACATTCATCTCTGGTGGGAAATAAAGAAGTAACCATAGTATTTTTATGGGTAGGTAATACCATCAGTCACATAACAATCAGATAAATGTGTCAGAAACATCAGAGTACTTTGATCAAAACGGGATATGCCAAGGGATAGCATTTTCTCTCTTCCCGACGGAGGGATATTGCGTTTCTACTTTTTCATATGAAAAAATTCAATAGACTTTTACAAAAATTAAATTACGTGTATAGCAACTTAAAATGACACAGCCCATACAAATTTTAAATCAAATAATTTGTTACTTACTATATGTTCATCTATAGTATTTATAGGGAATATTGCTAAATAATACCACATAAGTTTTTTTTACATTAATACACTCATACGAGATCATAAATGTTATAAGGCGTTTTGTTGTTGCTGGGTTGAAAAGATTGGCCGGAGGACAAAATCCGAAATTCCGTTTCCAGGGGGCACCACAAGGAGGTTCTCTTCATGCTCCCCTTTCCGGCCCTGAAAATGAGAGACTCCAGCTCTGGCAGCAAGTCACATCAGAGGATTTCATTACTCCAAATGAAGGCCTCCCAACTGGTAAGAATCTTGACAAGCGGAACTGGAAATCCCTGAACAGATTAAGAACCGGAGTTGGTAGAACAAAGGACAACCTCGAGTGGCGGGGAATGTTTCGGAAGGGAGAGACACTATTGTGGGTCTGTGGAGACCTGCAGACCACCTCACACCTAAGATCCTGCTCCATGTGCCCAACAAGCTGCACATATCAGGACCTAATGCTGGGCAACACATGGGCTATCGATGTTGCCAGGTACTGGTCAAAAATAATTTGACATCGCTGACACGAAGAAAAATAAAATGTAATAAGGCTTAATCATGAAAAAAGGTATCCACACTTGGTACAAAATATATGTTTTTATAAGCACGTTAAGCTTTCCCGTCATGCAAATTTAATGTCAAACATACGACGAAAATTTTAAGCATTCAAGTATTCGGGTGTCTTAAGTCACGCGTAAGTCCTGTAAGTACGAATTTGCGGAAGTATGCTTCTGGTATTTCCATCAGGCTTAGTAAGATTACAATACTCACGGCTGAGATAATAACTATTGCTACGGTACGTCAGGCTTATTAGCATACTCACCGTGTCAGCAGATTCCTAGAAATAGCTCTGTGAGGCGGGAAGTGCGCCGGGAATTGAACTGGAACCGACCTTGTAATAAGATGAGGCACGGGAATCGGCGTGTTCTTGGGTAAGGAATACAGAGTTTGGATGCAATTACTAAAGCCACTTTATTAAGCCATGATTGATTAAACAGCCCCGGGATCAACTGCAAAAAATGTTCTTCGGTTGCTTATATGAATGCATTTTAAATTAAATTCCTGGAGGGATTACATTTATAAATCTCCGGATGTTTTCTCTAATATGATGTTTCTACTTTGTCATGATTTATTATTTTTTAATGTGAGTAATGAGACTTATTATTATCGAATATATTTATTTATCGAAAATTAGATTTAAAATTAAAAAAAACAATACGTTTTTTATCATATATTTTATTATTACTTAAATATACATATACTAAACATTAAAATTCTTTTTTCAACGCGTCAATCCAAGCACAAAAATAACGGCAGAAGCGGGATGCGAACCGCGGACTTTGGAAACCAACAATGCCCAGGTATTCATACCGCTCGGCGAATCGCGCCATTGCTATGCCTAGACCGACCCGCGATGAAACTAGTATTTATATCATTGTTATTATCGTACAACAGATGTCGCCATAGTATATATTCAAAGTATGTATATTTTTATTATTATTCTATCAGTATTCATTTATTCACAAGCTTAATATTATTAGGGTAGGTCTAGGCATAGCAATGGCGCGATTCGCCGAGCGGTATGAATACCTGGGCATTGTTGGTTTCCAAAGTCCGCGGTTCGCATCCCGCTTCTGCCGTTATTTTTGTGCTTGGATTGACGCGTTGAAAAAAGAATTTTATGTTTAGTATATGTATATTTAAGTAATAATAATATTGTAATATAGTCAATGATCTATAAAAGTAGATTAGAATATTGAAATAATAAAATAATATTCTAATAAAAATTAAAAAATTAATTAATATATTTTATTGTTTACATATAATATACCTGTATACTATGCTATTTTTCTTTGAATTTTGTAATTTTTTTTTTCAAATAAGCGACGTACATTTGGAGATTATTATAATGTTTTTAAGTATGAGTATAAATAGCTTTAATTTGACTTGTTGAAAATGAATCATCGTAGTAATAGATAAACAGAAAACAATTAAAATATATTGAATTATAAAGACAATATATAATCGCTGTCAATTATAATATAACTAAAAATAAAAATAAAAAATACAATCTCATAGTATAATAACGTACATTCTCTTGTAACTGTCATAAATACGCGTATAACGTGCACAATTTAACACGAAACTTCCGCACTATGTGCACTTTATATATTTTTTGACATTTTTGCTTTTTTTTAATACGACGACAGTTGACATACTTTTACAGCTCTAACGAGCCTTGCATATAAATCTTCTATAATGTAAACATTTAAAGTTGTACCCATACTCGGCCCGACCTGGTAGTAAATCTCCTCCGGTATCATAATATTGTCACTGAGTATAACCGCCATGCAAATAGCGAAAACAGAATTCCGCCCTTTTGTTTTTATACTCCGAATTTGAAATGGTACAATTTAAATTTAACACCGTTATCAAGGAATTTTCACGCCGTGCATAATTAATTGTTTTCGTACATGAAACTAAAATCGTATTCTCATATTTAAATAACCGGAGAAGTGGCACATTTACAAAATGCAAGTTTTGTCTGTATTTAAAATGGCAGAAAAGAAAAAAGTTAATGCATAAATTATCACTGATAATGAATATTAGGGATGCGGCGTAAAATGTCTTGTTTAAAAATTAATGTCTAAAAGAAAAAAATAGAACAATGAGGCGGAATAAGAGCGTCTTAAATTAATTATTCTTCTTGTTGTAAAAGTATTTATCCAATCGGGGTTAAAATTCATAATTCATTTTGTAAAATTCATATTTGCCTCTTAAGATGAACGTGGGAATAAAAGTTATAACAGTTTTCTAAGATTCGGAATTATGAATGACATCTTAGTGTATTTATACATTTTTAAACATTCTAAATTATTAGTTATTAATTTACTATCCCGATTTTCAAAATTTTAACTTAAATGTTTTGAATTAATTTCTGCCCCTAGTAACAGCGGCACTCAATGATGCTTCCTTTAGATTCAAATGATCCAATGAAAAGACACAGCATTTGTAGTTGGCTTATTTGTGGTCTAGCTTTCATGGCTATACTTGAATAGAGAAGAATAATAGGATAATGTTTTTGCATTTAGTAGATAATTGAAATTGTTTTTGGCCACGGTTCAGCTACAGATAGCGTAAACATCTTAAAAAAAACTGCTTTGGGTTTCCCTGTGACTTGGTCCCACTTAGGGAAAAATCCCTGGCTTGACCTACTTGGAATTTTGGTGAGACATTTTTTATTTACGCACATTTTTGTAGTACCCAAGGGTACGTACACGAACAACGTACACTCACCCCTATAAAATGTACGCCAAAATATATACAGCTCCACTGAAATACTTTTTATTGTGATAAAGATAACGTTTTTAACACGAATATTTTTATTTGAGATAATATTTTTTTAACGTGTTTCAAAGCGGTGAGAAAATGGTGATTCAAAAAAAACATTTTATTACAAACACATTTTCATTTTTGAATTTAATATTATATCTTATAGTTTATCTCTTGTGTTGGATGTACTTAAACGTAAATTAATGGAAAATTTATAGGCTTCAACAAGTTCAATACTTGAATTGATTAAAATAATCGATAACTACGAGTATTATAACTTTGGGTCTATGGTCCACTTCATATTACAATTTTTATAATCAGTTTTGGTTCACGTCCCAAAACATAATAGAATAATTCTTTATTCAAATGAAATGTTATCTCTTTCATGCTGAATTAATATTTAATGGAGTCCAAGGTTAACTGATACATGTTTTTGATGGTGTTAGGAATCTTTAGCATTTCTCACATAATATGTATTTACTGTGATATGTACTTAGTGTTGAATTTATTATTATGAAGTTGTATGTTTCGCCGCCAACTTTATCTTATATCGTACAAAGATTTGATATGTGGGTCAAGAACTCTTAGCTCTGCGGTTGTAAAGGAAATTAAGATATCACACTATGTAGTCACGATAATTTCTTATAAATGCCATTCCGTTGTAAAGTAAATAATCTGATTACAGTCATCACACTTTTGTCCTGGATATTTTTAATGCTTAGACAAATAATGTAGGTTAAATATACTTGAGTTGGTAAATAAGTAGGTAAGTAAGTATTATTCTGGTATATAAGATCTATGTCATTTTAACCTAGAATGGATTGAATGGATTAATTAAGTTGTTTGTTATGACAATGTTGTTGTGGTAGTAATGTTTGACATCAATATAAGTTTTTTTTTTAATAATGAGCTCTACTTTGGTAATAAACTGTGTTAGTCCAAGTGAAAATATTTTTCATATAAGTAACCACAAAAAATATCAAGGAAATGATTTTCGTTGCTTTAACATGATCCTTTTTCTTTGGATCTGAAAGAGTTGCAATGCTGAAGAAGAATATTTACAGTTTTGCTGTACTGAAAGGTGCTTTTACAAAGTGTTAATTTTTGGCCATATAACAGGCAAAGTGTAATAATTTGGATTTGATTGTAATCACTAAAATAATTTAAGGTCGATGAGACAGAAGAAGATACATCAACAGATAGATGAAGCAAGTTACGAGTATAACAAGACCACCATTACATAATACACCACTACGCTGAAACTCACGTACGACTAAAAATTATAATCGGAAAAAGAGAACAGGAGCTGTCAACAACGAGTCATGATCCTCTGCATTGAGAGCTATATGAAGAACTTAATCACGACTGGGATGCACCAAAATGATAATATTTGTGTAGTTTATGTCCACGAGATGTGCGATTATTAAAGCAAATATTTGTATAATCACGCGACAGAAAATTAGAAGCTTTACTTGCATAAACGTATTTCGCAGTCTACTTGTAGCTAGATAACACGTATTATAGTTGCTTGTGTTATTCATGGCCTGGCGCGAAGCTTTGTAGCCCCGAGACATCCCGCTCAAATTTGATGAGCTTCTTAGCGACAGTGGACGGAAGCTTAAGTGTTGTGATTACGTTAAAAAAATATCCACGGGAGAAGAAACACTTTGGTGTAACGGACTTGGTACACGTAATTTTATAAATTAAAATTATTTACATCGTGAAATTGTGTTTAGTTTACTTGTTTATATGTATTGTTCAACAGTCTTGAATATTATGAAATCGTTTTCAAACTCATTACTCACTTACCCTTATATAAACTTGTGATGTTGTTTATTTTTAACTCGTAATTAAATCTTAGCAAGTATCAAACTGTAATAATTCTCAACGACTCTGCGTAATAAGAATTTTATGATACATTTAAATTATTATAATAAAACGTTACTTCAATATATAGAACAAATTATAATATAATCGATATAATCTAACGTGAGTTCAAAAATATTAAAAATATTATATTTCAAATATAAAAATTAATCTATTTGAGTACAGAACATACCACTGCAAATAAAATAATATGCCTTTCTTTATGCCGTAACACTCGTAAGTATATTGAAATACTCACAATCCCACCAATGTACTTGTATTTATTGAACCAAAGATATTGTAATTTTATAAAAAGCATTTGCAGGCAACGTAATTTTATGATTTTTTTTACATAATTATTATATTATTAATATATAAATCCGTGAATCCGTGATAAAAATAAAAAAATTTGAGTTTTTTTATTTTAAAAATCTGATGATAGACGTTTATGGTGGGCTTTTAATTATTATTACTGGTTCGTTAAGACATTTCAGCTGTAACTTATTTGTAACATTTATATTAACAACTATGTATTTAAAATAGTTTAATATTTATTAACTGATATTGTTTTAGCTGCTACCTAAGGAATGATGAGATAAAATACAGGTATATCATGATAAATCGGGAATCAACGTTTATATATTTTTATTAGTATTTAATTTGAGATACTTTTTAAGAATTAGATATTTAATGTTGTCTTACTTTATTTAAACAAGTAGTTGAACAACTGTTTTTCCCATAAATGGATGATGTTTTTGTACATTCTGCTCGTTTCCTCACTAATTGACTTGTAAAAAAACACTTTTTTCACAGATTAAACGTTAATTGAAAAACATATTTTGAACAATTTAATGCTGCGGATGTTTATGAGACTAAATTATAAAAGAACATAAACGTGATATTATAAAATGATTACATTACAATGGTTTAAAACAAAACTTTTATGAAAAGTTCCTTGGCTTGTGAAACTCATTACTCACTTTTAAGTTCTAACGAAGATCTTAAAATGCCATAGGCATTAGACGACTATATTAATTTAAAAGCAATTGCTTCCGTAATTAAATCACTCATTCGGTTATTATACTTTTCCTTCCACTATTTTATGGTGGCGCTTCAAACGGAAGGAAAAAGGAATTTTATTCTTAAGGGATCTCATATCTTAGATAACAATGTAGATGAGTAAAATTATCTAGACCATTTGAATATTTTTTTTCAAAATATTGGATAATTCATAAAATGTATGAATTTATTTATTGTGTCATAAAAACAATATTTTAAGCTTGTTAAGTTTATATTATATTCTTAATCAATATATTCCAGTTTATGATACCTTGCCGAAAAATGTAATTATGTATTTTAACAAGAAATCAACTGTATTCTAGTAGGATCTTTTAAATAATATAATACGAGTAAAAATATTTTTCGATTTATCTATATTGTGGATTTTATTCAACCTGTATTGAATGAGTACATTATATTTTTTCTTCTTATTTGTACACAGTTGAATGTTTTATTTTGAATGTATAACATATTTTATTGTTATGACAGTCGTGCATCATTTTTGTATTCATTTTCCGCCAAAAAGAATATCCAGGTAAAAACATGTACTCCAGGTAATAATATGATAGTAATCTTTATTAGTATCGTAATACATCGCTCCAGTTGCTAACCTTGCCCTAAAACTGGTCGGCCTAGATCATTAACTAGTTCATCCATTTATCTCAATATATAGGGTTCCTGTTCTTCCGCATAGCTGTTAACGAATTCATCATTAAATTCGAATAATTGTACAAAAAGATAATAATTGTTTTCGACATTTATCACTCAGTGTTGACGGAGTTAAGCAAAAATAAATAAAACAATTAAATGCCAAGAGGAATCCGATAACGAGCACTCGTATTAAATTTGATTCCAAAAATGTTTTCCAATTAAAAACTTTTGTTGATTGCATCATCTGTCGAAGTCAATATTGAACTTTCCCATTATTCTTCAGAGTTGTTTGTTTGAGAGGCTATTTTCGAGTCCCTTTGATACACGAATTTTTCAAAAGTAGTCTCTGTTACATCAAGTCACATTAAACAAAAATATAAAGGTAGTTTAAGCATTTCATAGAGATTCTAGGTTTGGGGGTTTATAATTATCCCCGGTGGGGTAAGTTAAGCAGTAACCACTAGTACTGGCTTTATAAATGATATCAACAGGGCTCACGTCCAGAACATCACAAGCACTGTTGAAATAGCTTTAATGATTATGATACAGGTGGTGCAGACGGCAAGAAGACAATTTATTATTCTAGCATAGTTGAATGAAAGCCAAAAAAAATCATAAAAGCACGTTATTTAACAGTGAGTAACACATATCACTATATATTTAATCCACTCTGTATCATAAAATCCAAAAAGAATACATCCATTAACGATACTAAAAATTTAATGAAATCAAAATATATGAAAATAATAAGGTAGTCATTTTTGATTAACCTTTTGGACAGGTGATGAAATATAAATAAGAATATTTGGATGGAACAAACTAAAAGGTAGAAGTTATATACTCCGATAATTGCTTAAAACCCACCAACGACACTAAATAAAGCCTAAAAACATGCTTAAAAGGCTAACTTTGTTAGGACAAAGAACCTTTTCCTCATGTCAGAGATGAGAATATAATTAAGACCTCTCACTGACAAAGTAAGATTCAAATAAAATTGTCATATTGATGGCATTGTACGATGGTACAGAAAGAGACCCCAGTGTAGAAAAAAAAATAATATTTGTGGAATATTTACGATTGGTGAAAAATAAAAACGTTTTCCGTCGATGCTATTGCATATCGCTTAGGAAATAAAGAATTTTCAGGCGTTGTAGCGTGAAACCTGTTTTGGATTTATTGACTATAATATACTTGTAAGGTCACATTTCATATACAATTTTTGTACCAAACAATGTTCAAGCAACTAATTTCTTAATTCGTTTTATAAAAACTCTATAATATACTCGTACATATCTAAATTTTACTTTCATCTAGATCAGAGTTCACCAAACTACGGTACGTATGCCAGATTCAGCTCGGGAACGATTTACATTCAACCCGAAAAGAAGTTTTTTCAATGATGTTTTTTTGCTGACAATGCGTTCACAGACCGTAGCAATGAATTTGATATGTTCTCAAAATTGTGGTAAAGATTTTTAATTACAAGAGATTTTCTTATCGGAGCATTAATTAAACATGAATTTTATGCTTTACGTACTTATATTTCTGTAAATTAACTTTATAATTCTTATTGGGTATCTCATCAATATGAATAAGACCAAATAATAATTAGTTGGTATACTATGATCAAGCTAGGGAGAGAAAATAGGTAAATAAATATATTTTTAACAAATCTCGCTGTCTACATATCATCATCATACTATGTTCACTCCTCTAACTGGTGCATGTGACATTCACAAAATGCAGCCACAAGACTCTGTCAAACGCCATCTTCGCCACATCCCAAGTCAGCACCGCCTCCCGCAGCTCTGCCAAGTACATTCTATGTATAGGTCCCGACGGCCTTCCAGGACGGCACAAGCCCAATAGCTTGAATAAAATTCAGTTATGGTTTATGCTCTCCAGGGGCATCTTCAGGATACGCCTCAACCACCTTCTACATTATAAGCTTTCGGCCAAGCGGAAACATACCGCTGGCCGCAACGCTGACCTTGCCTCGTTAAAGGGTGGGGACCGACTGACGATCTCCACGCCGGCTTCCACTCGAGGTCACCAGCGCCGTCGGTGGCAAAATTATGTAACTAGTCCCAATGTGGCCATACATAAAGGTATGGCAAGTGACAAAAATACGAGACGAAAGATTGTCTATCTAGGTTTTCGGTACCAGTTAGCAAGGGATACATCGTGCTGATGTCAATGCTGTTAAGTTTGCTGACTTTCTTGATCTTCGACGTATTGTACTCGAATTTGTTCAGCGTTGATTACATTGTATAGGAGTGGGCATATGTGTAAAAATATGGTGAAGTAAGGAGTAAAGTAGCTTGATAATAACGATTAAAATTAAAATAACTTTCACCTGTCGATACAATCTCTTTGCATTTTTTCGGTTGAGCGTTTGGCGAGGTGCTGGGCGGGGGTCGGCCTTCCCACGGGCGCCGGGCGGGCGGCGCCACAGCGGCTGGCCCCGGATAAGAAAGCACACTTTCGATTTTCAACCCCGCCCTCGCGGAGATCGCAGGAGAGGGCCACCTCATAGGCGTGACGAATCAATAGATGGAGGGAACAACGCGGCGGCCTTACGCACGGCCGGGGAACACATTCTAATAAATCTGGCGGATTGGCGCGGCCGCGAAACTTTCCACTTCTTTGTGATAACCTCACGAGAGTCACACGTGGAGCGCTCTAATATCTAAAATAAAAATATTTTTACAAATATATATTTATCATTGAGTTCTTAAAGTCTTGGCTTAATTTCTGTCTCCTTCTGCCGCAAGGCATGTTGTGATCGATTACCGCAAAGTGTTGGTCTGCCCAAGATATATATTTTTTCTTCTCTTGGATTTCAGTTCATCGGGGGCTATGATCCTCCTCCTAAAATCATTTCTGTATTCAAAGTTTTACCGAGTACGTACTACAATATTGCCCGCGTATACTTCCTTGCCTAATTGACTTCACAATGGTTACCCGACGTAGCTAAAACATAACGTCCTAAAATAAAAAATGTGAAATATGTCACACTCGGAGTGCTCTAATACGTCAAATAAAAATATTTTTACTAAGACATTTTTTCTTCTCTTAGTTTTTACTTCATCAGATCCTCCTAAAATCGTCTCTGTATTCAAAGTCTTACCGAGTACGTACTACAATACTGCCTTAAATAAACGCGCACACTGCCTTGCTTAATTGACTTCACAATGGCTACCCGACGTAGCCGAAACATGACGTCATATAATAAAATAAATGTGAAATAATATCTAAGTAATCCTTTATTTTTCATCTCTTATGTCATCTTAAGATTTTCACAGGCTTCCGAAAACATAAGAAATCCTTTTATCGAAAACACGTTGTATTTAAAAAAAAATGTACACTCATACAGAAGAATAGCGTGTAATTCTATGACGCTTACCATGGAGCATATAGCTAAGCGCTGTGGAGTGTTGATCCGCCAACTTAATAGACTACAGCCCGAGATTCGCGCATCATCTTAATGATTACAGGAATTTACTATGAATGTTTCGACATACTTTCGTCTACCACGAATTTTAATTAAAATGCTATGACTGGTATTTTACGGGTGAGGGATCAAATTCACACCAACCGTGGTGGGGGGGGGGTATTGTAGAGCTCAAAAATCAATTATAAATCCTATTGTACAGAAACGTATTGCACAATATATTGTTATTGTAAATATTTTTATTATAATGTCGACTTTTCTAGACAGTTTATTTTTTTGAAGTTTCTGTAAGATAATAAAAAACATTATATACATCAAAGTATAAATTTTATTAGGATCTTAAATCATAAGTAGAGGATTTTTTTGATTGGTAACAAAAACGTTAGGATAATTGTGACATGATAAAACAACAATTTCTTCCAAAATTGGGATGAGACCATAGAATATATATAGTTCAGAACAAAAGGTTCTCGAAGAGATGGCATCTCTTTGACCGCTTTAAATATGAAATAAATGGCGAAAAGGCCAATAAATTACACTGAAAACTACAATTTTTTTAATGAGTTATTTTCTGACGTTGATGGTTGACTCATATTTAAAAAAAATATATATAACTAGCTGATGGATTTTTTTAAATATATTTGTTTGAATACACAAGAAAACACGAACAACTGATATTGATTCGACTGAAAGCTTGTATATTAAAATATTATTATAAATAATGTAGTTTTATAAAAAAAGAAACAATCAGCAAAATATACACCAGGTATCTTATAATTTACAATGTTAACCTGCTTCTTTGAAAATATTATCTAGAGAGATAAGAAATATTGTGTTGGATTAGGCTATAGACCGGAATAGAAAGAAAAATGATAGTATCCGATTTTCGCAGTGGTCTTTGTACCATGAAATGCATATTTGAAGAAGATCCTCTGGGACGTGAGTGCATTCAGTAGCAAACGTGGCTTATTGGAAATGCATTTCTTTATGAAGCGGGAACTTCGTTTTCCTGAAAAGTAGCTTTTCATACGAATACATTTGCCATGTGTTTTAGTAATAATATCTCATCTTGTTAACCTTGTAAATATGTAGATAAAAATCAACATATTACTATATTTATGCTTAAAATAATTCTGACATTATTATACAGTAAATTAAATATATATATTGATATAAAAAAATATATATGACAATTTTACACATTACTTACATAATATTCACTTTTCAAATATGTTTATTGCCGTTATCTTTCATTTCTCACTTTCATATTACTATTCATATTTATTTCACAACGATTCTTAAATATTTATATTGCGTTGAAAATATGTATAAGTGGGCGCTCCCATTGACAAAGAAGTAACTTCACAACAAGAAACTATAACAAAGACATTGTTAATATAACAATACTTTTTTGATTAAATTTAAAGTTGTTCCTTCGGGACTGGAAAGTTTTGAACATTTTTTTTAATTGTGCAAATTTTCCCATTTGTGTTAACTTATAGCTTACCCAAATTATATTAACTTAGCCAACATAGTTTAGTGCCTAATTTAAATTAATTATCTTTCTCGTTTCTACGAGTATATTTGAACTTCAGTTAGAGCGAATAATTTCTGCAAATATCAGACTATATTTGTTATATCACATTTCTTGTTAATTTCACATGCACACTCTGTTTTTTTAATTATAAATATATTATCAGTGTCAAATATTTCAGGTCACCTGCTTAAATCAATCACTTAGCAATATTAGCTAGAAGGAATCCTTAGATTAGATCTAATCAACACCGTTTAACGGTATTCTCGTGTATAAATAAAAATGAAATTCATAAAGGTACCAATAATCTTGTACGAGTGAACGAGGCTTTTCTAATCGTAAGAGGCGTTCAATATCCAAAAATATTTTGGATTTAAAAATATTTAATTTAGAAGAGTAATCTATCGGCTTATTTTAATGTTTTTAGTATTACATTGATCGACATTGGTTGTCAATAATTATCATTAATTATAATAAATAGTATCTAAAGATATTATACATTTAGTTCGATATCAATTGTATGGGATCGTACGTGACAACTCATTAATGCACGCTTAGTAAGCAATCTTCTTTCGGAAATGTATCATATATCTTTATAATACATCAAAATTACTATTTTAATAAAATCTTTTGTGTTTTAAAAACATTTTTTTAAAGACAGGTGAGGCTCCAAATGTACATTTGGTGCGTGTAATTTAATACAATTGTAATCTTGTTACATCGTTATTTGAGGTTCCCGCACGGCTTATGATTAATCTGAGATAATAAGCACTATGTATTCAATTAGTTGACGATTACAATTGTTAAATTATTTAATGAGTCGGAATGTAGCGAGTGGCGCTACTCGGGAGCGTGCTCTGGCGTCGCCGGATCCGACACCACATTAGCCTCTTTCGTTAATACAATTCCTTCCGTTAAATGGCTAGCCGGGATCTGCATATTATCTTCTTCCGTTATTTGACTCTTGGCTCGAATAAATTGCTTTGTAACTTTATTATAACGACTTTTAAATACATTACATTCGTGCGCGGAGTAATATGTAGGCGATAAATATTTTTCTTTCGCGATTTTGTAATAGATAAAAATGGTTTCATTATTTTGGCAAACATGGATATACCTTGGTTTAATAGCTGAGATTGAGAACTACGCGTAGTATGAAATCAGTGTGGTTTCGGTACAAAGATATTTTGAGATAAAGCTGGGCAATTACGGTATGATGAAAATTTTCAGCTACCATTTGCTTCACCTAAGAATCATCATCATTAGCAGGTGTTTGCCCATTATGAAACGCAGGCCTCTTGCGTGAATGTCAATGTCTGTCGATCCAACATCTTCTTGATATTTTACTAATATAATTAGTTCACTATGCAACTGATCAACTAACGCTCTGTTGCTAGTTCTTGAGCGGTACTCAATCATTTTTCTTACCCATTGATCGTTATTTCTTAGACAGATGGGCCTCGTCCATTGCCACTTGAGTGTTCCTATTCCTCCTGTAGCATCCACTGCTTGAGTTATTTTTCGGATATCCTCATTTCGGATTCTATCTTTCAGAGACAATCCAAGCACGCATCTCTCCCTAGTTCATCGGCCGACCTTTATTTTATGGGAAAAATTTGCGCCGTGAGTTTATACTAGGAGGGTGCCTTGGTTAAACGACTCAGGTTTTTTATTATTTTGTGACTACATGCACAAGGAATATGCCAACGAACACGAGAGTCAACCAACCTTACTTTCTTTTTGTACACGACTCAAACTATTCATAATGATAAACTGTTAGCCATATTTCATGAATGTTATTGGCAAATTTTTACGAATGTTGGAAATCAATTTTTGAAGGTTCTGGAATATGACATGTTTTTAAATTGTACTTCGATTTGAGATAAAATATAATTTATCGTGAAATAATTGGCGCTAATGATCAACAATTAATTAAAATATGAAACATGCTTTAGTTCAATTACAAATATATTGAACTAGATAATCGCATTAGACCGGCTTGGTGCATAGTTGAGTGTCTTCGTGTGAAGCGTCAGATAGGGTAATTTACAGTGTATTCAATCCCATCTCTATGGTCATAGAGCGACCAATATTCGCTGTGTCATATTTGAACAATCTGTGTGCACATTTCCTTTTCTTGTGATCTGGTCCACTCACGCCACCTGGGTTCGAAACCAAGTTCGCCTTAATATGCAGGGCAGGTGTTAAACTGTCCGTAGGTCTCTCTTCAATTCCTCACTGTCAAAATGTTTTTATCGTCTTGGGTTGGCTCTTGGAAAAAATATACGTTATAACTTCAGAGACTTGCTTGTAAAATATTATTGTATTTTTTTACTTTTCAGACTGGTTTGTAATATTTAAATGAAAGTTTCTCTTGTGCCCTGCGTTGTTTTCAATGATATTTTTTTATTAACAATGACACAAAAAAATAATTGTATTATAACCAAGAAGAGTTTAATTAGATACAAAACCTTATTTACGACTTTATAATATTATTTCAGAAATGGAACATTCTAGCTAGAATATCAATTATTTCACGCGCCACAGTTATGCATTTGTTTGGTCGTGGGAAACAGTATATATATATATATATATATATATATATATATATATATATATATATATATATATATATATATATATATATATATATATATAAATACGAATATACTTCACCAACTTATATTTTAACTACTTAACTTTTTTTGACTTTACATCTATTTTAGGTGTCAACGAGTAAAATTATAAAAAAATAAGATTGTAAAGCTAAGGACTTAACAATTTTGATGATAACGTGTTAGTTGTTATGATATTAGTTTTTTTTATGATATTAGAGTATACGTGTTTCTATGTTTTAAAAATGATTAATAAACTTACTTTGTCTAAAATGTTTTACAAAATAATATTGAATTGAAGTAAATAACTGTAGATTTTTGTGTTTTACCTTCATATTTATTTATTGTTACAAAACTCTTACAATTTGAAACATGAAGATTGAAAAAAAATGATTTTCCATAGATCATGAAGTTTTTTTAAATATATTCATGTCGGTCATCTTATAAATTTTTTAATACAAATTTCTGAATATAAGATCGATTCCCTGATTGACTAAAATATATTTCGTCAGTAAACAGCCACGCTAATTGATTCTTTTTATAATTTCACATATAAGACAATTTAAGTCGCAGTAAATTGTCTTATATGTGCAGTAACAACGATTGTTTTGTATTTAAATTTTAATAATACAATGCCATCTCACATTATTGTAATATTTCTCTCGACTACGAGAATAAATATTTTTATATTAAACTGGAACAAAACTTTATGCATCCTTTCCTCAGCTGACAGGAGAGTTAAATTCACCTCACAAAATACTCGAAATAGCTTGGAATAATGTATAAGGTAATGCTAAAGGAACATAATATGACTTTTATTTTAAAAACTTAATACTTTTTTATTAAACAAGTATTGTGGCATAGAAAAGCCCACTACGTTTTACTAATAATCCATAGAGTTTAATACAGTCGCAATATATTTCATAGCCTTTTTTATATTTCACAATATTTATACACGTACAAATCTCTTTAAATTCATATTAAATGACATTTATTTTATGATCGATGTATCAATAACATGAATTTTTTTATCAAAAAGTAGAAGATTTAAAAAGTAACACTTTTATCATCTTGATTATTCAACTCGAAATCTATAATAAAGAATTATCCATTTAAATTACATGCAAAGGTATGAAAAATGATGGAAGAGTATTTAAAAATTCACTTGTGGCGTTATGATGAAGCAAGAAAAACGGTTTATAGTTCCACAGATCTAATGAATTATAAGTGCAGACAGGATCAGTTGAGAGAGTTTGGAAAAACAGTGTTGTTGATAGTAGAGGTTGAACAAGCTTACTTAACTGAATGAACATCTGTGATCAAAGAAATGGAGATGAGACTGGTGTAGCCCATACAACGCACTGCTATTTTTATTTTGTTTGGATAAGTTTGAATAAATCGAAGCACTATAGTTTTCCTGGAGGGCCAATCGCCCCGCATCGGCTACGAATAAGACGAAACACCCGCCTGCGTGAGGAAGGAGGTTTTTATGAGGCGTTTAATTTTGTTTGAGTGCCGTATAAATCCGGGGTCTGGAGCAGCAACCCCCAAAAGAGACAATCTCCAGACTCTTTGCTGCAAAGAAGCTTCTCCGCGTAAATTTTCAGAAAATCCTCTTAATAATATTTCGACCTCTTCAAGTGTGACGTCTGGTCTCGGCAACATTTGCCATGACGTCGAAAAGCTTTTCTTGGTGTTGTGACTTTGGGAATTCTCCAGTTTTCTCGGCGAACGCCGGTCCAATATCTTATATTCACATCTCGAAACGACGAAATTTTGGCACGGATGTCTCGGTGCTTGTATCTTGGCTAATAAAACCAGACGTTACGTAAATGATATTATATGCTATTTTATACGAGTCTGACTGTGTCTACTAGTGTTACTTTTTGTCATTTTTTCACGTACAATTATTGAACATCAGAATAGATAAGTATTTGATTATCGTACGCATTACTACTAGTTGTTCAATTGTTGCATAATATAAAAGGATAAATTATATATTTTTTAAAGTATATATTTTTTTTGAGATTTGTTTGTATTTTATTTATTCGCAGCTATAACGTTTTTTTATTGATTTTATATCCCACCCGAATTACGGTATTTTGATTGCTCACTTGAATATTTATGAAATGCAGACGCGATAGGGAGCATAAAGCACATACACAAAATACAGCAGCGTCATATAATTCTGGAGAGAGTGTTGAATCGAGAAGTTTCTCAAAGGAAATATTCGAGAAAATTTTGTAAACAAAAATACGTGCGAACATAACCCCTTTCTGTATCAAAAATTTAGAGTAGACGTGTAATTATATGAAGTAAAAGTTTTCATATGTTTGAGAGGGAGCAATCATCTATGGAAGCTGTATTACAAAGTTTACTAAGTACTAGAAAAAGTGAAGGGTAAATTATATGCGGCAAATTATATATAACGAACTGTAATTAAATTTGGTTATTGATATGTAATAACACGAGTACAACGGGTTACCACAAATTGCTTTCCCCGTGTAGTTGGTTGGGTTGAACCGATTCTTAGTACTACTACAGCTCTCTCTTTAAGTATTTTTAAGTCCCCGAGTTCACGCCCTTAAGGCCGTGTGGAACCATACATGCTCTTAAACAAACCTGCGAGTCCAAAGATGTCTTTGCACAAAGCACGGATAGTGGTAGATGACGGAACTATGAAGTGGTAATTTGTGGTGTCCGTTTGCTCTAGATATAGAACGAATATATGGAAATGAAGAATAATACTTTATTAGTTAAACTATGATATTTAAAAGCAGATGTATAACTCTGACGGTGAAAAATTACTATAAATGTTGGCTGCTTTTTACTCTTTTGATCGACATTACAAGTATTTGAAACAACAATATTCAAAGAGACTATCGTTCACATTAAATAAAATATTTTATTTCTTTGTTGTTGAGTTAAGTAATCAAAAAATGGCTAAACGTAGACAGGATTGGGGATATTATCCCGTTTATTTATTGTAACTTATTAAAATACTTAGTTTAGTTAAACATCCAATAATGGAAATGAATTTAGATAATCTATTGAAATTAAATAATTTCTATATATTTTGAAATTTGATATGATTTCCTTCCATCGATTGTAATATTTGTCTTTGAAGACAAATCTAGTTTTTTTTTATAAACACACGGATTACAGAACTGGTGGAGTGCTTAGGCTCTTCAGTAGACTGACGCTCCAGCGGGTTGGTTAGACGTTGCAGGTGGAAAAGATGTCCAGTGGATGTACGCGTGTATTGTAGATGTTGAGTAGATTGCAAGTGTATTAATCTGCTTGTAATATATTATATTGGGATGTAACACAATGGCTGTGAAAGCATTCTAAAGCCTGTCATTATCCCACAAATATAACCCAAATGTTGATGTTTCAGATGAATGTTTGCAACATCAAGAGATTGTGTCCTTCAATATTTACCCCTAAGCTGAATCAAATAAGTTTCCCGCATGCAGCGTCCAGCCTCCCTGGCTGAGCGTCATAGAGTGCATTGGTCTTAACCGGTTGTGCTCTCCTGCATGCGTTTACATAAAAAAAAAATATGTCCTTCAAATATTACTGCCATAAAATTGTATAAGCCGCTACGGTCTTCGCCTCTTGTCAAATTAGCTCTAGATTCCTAAGCTCCAACGAATACGTTATATTTATACGTCCCAACTATATTTCAAGTCGTCTTTATTAATTTGTGTCTTTGGTAAATCATTGTATTAATTATACATTACCTATTATGTATAAAAATGGGATGTTCAATTTTATAAAGGACAATATCATTTTATTACGATATTTTTCAATATGATAATTTAATAAAAAAGTTATAACTTATTTAATGTACGATGGGTATCATATCTTTTACGAAAAATAAAATGTGTTATGGATGTAGAATAATACGCCACATTATTTCATGAGCAAAGTAAGTCGAAAGAAATATTTATGACCCACAAAGTATAACCTTTCCGAATATAAATGCCACTGGTACTGAAAAATACAAACGAAAAACCTTCGATTATAATATGTAATGCTTTTATTTGTAATAAGTTATATTAAAGCATTTGGTCTTTTGAAGAAAAATGAGTGTAAATATTTATAAAATATTTTTTACATCTTATTTAACTTTAAATTACTGCATCAATCTTATATTATAATAAGATGTCAAATTTATTTAATAAATATTATATTTTTTATTTTATTATTAAAAACATTTAATTTCACATTTCAAGAGGTTGAAAGAATTTGATATTTTATTAAAATCAAAAATCGCGGTACTATTTAAAAAATACAAAATGATACACCAGACACTGGCGTTAATCTGTGCGAAATACTAAAAAAGTAACCGTATATTCTAATTTCATTCAAGTAAAATGTTTCTTATATATTTATAATTAAATAAACGTTAATATAAATATATGAAATTTAAATACATTAATTTATAGCATTTTTATTTTTTTACATATTGTGTAATCCTTAGACTGCATAGAGTTTGACCGTGGTGGGGAATAAAATAAATATCACTATTAAAAATAACCACATGAATTTATTAAAAAACCTTACAAATCATTGTTAACACTGTCATTTATTCCTAAAGTGCTTAAAAGTAGCTACCGCAATAAAAATATATTAAGTGTACGATAAATAGTAGGACGTTGGCGGCTCCATAAACGCGTGGATGGCATTATTCGCTGCCACGACTGTCATACATAGTTGTTCCAGAGTCGTGGATATAACGCTAGTATTCTCATGTCATTTTTATGCGAATATTTCAAAAGTCGAACTCGCCCTTGATACAAAAGCTTATCGATAAAATTGAATATTTCGATTTATTACAACCGCTGGGAAAACGACGTGCAAACTCTCGGCTCGGAGGATTTGTTTATGTCAGCATCGCTGGATTATTATGTATTTATTCTATTTTATACTTGCCCTCGGATAACAATGGCAGAAGAATTATAGTTGGAGATTTGGTATAGTCTGAATCATCATAATAAGAAGAGCACTGCTATGGACTATCGACCTATTATAAAAGAAAATACATATTTATGTATATTTATTTATATTTATTTTTACAATCGAATTGATTAATTTTATAAGTATTTTACTCCATGTGTAAAAAGCAAGCATATTTCAAGCCATAATTGTCTTGGTAAGGATTTTGCCTGATTATTTAGTAATACAAAATTTCACAATTTAAAAAATTGGATTTATTACATAAAATAAAACTTATTAATAAGAATGTTTTCAAAAGATTATTCTAAACAATATAATATGACAAAAAATCGTATAAAGATATAACTATTCCTTTGATTTTTGAACAATTAACAAAGTTAGCAATATGAAGCGCAGGATGTACATGGATAAATGACCGGTTGAATACTTGGAATGAGTTATGGTAGCTGACAGAATTGTGCATGGATAATATGGTCCATTTTTGGAGCAGAGAGTAAATGGGAATAGAAAAAATATTTTACGCCTTCTGGAAATAAAACCTAGCAGCCTATCGTTTTACTGTCGGTCAAGGTGGACTTGGCTTTGATATTTCCTTAAGAGTTATGGTTGTCTCTTTTCTAGCCCCAAGTCTGTCATCGTCATGGAAGATCGTCAAAACGATTTATACATAATATAAAACATAAATAACTGATAATTTATTAATAGTTTATTATATTTAATTAAAAATCTCAACATTAAAGTGAAATAAAATACAGCCAGTTGAAATTAAATCCCTATAGAGTTCAATACAATCAACATTATAATACCTTATGCGTTTTTCAACATATTTGAAGCGCTGCAAAAAAATCACATCGGTAGATATATCGGATTACTTAGGAGTTAATGGATTTTAAAATAAAGGTATCGAGCATATTTAGTAAATATATCTTGACGAATGTTTTAAATACTCAAATCACTTGAAGATATGTAAGATATTCTACAATTTTTTCAATTATTTTAAAAGTTATTAAAAAACTGTGTATGTTACCATTTTAATACCATAACCAGTAGTAGTGTTGGAGATAATCGTATTAAAACTTCTATGAAATAATTTATTCTTTTGAGGAGAAAAGTAACATTGTTATAGAAACTCTATACATACAAATACATTGAAGTAATGTATACCAAATATAATATAATGGCAAATCAATTTAAGTCTCAGAGTCTTTGTATAGTTTCGAAAAACAGTTTTTCGTTTGAAGTTTACTCTTTTGAATCTTAATGTGATACTTTTTGGGTACTAGTTAAAATAGTTTAGAGTCTAGACCATAGGTTCCCAAACTTATTTTAGTCGTGGACCCCTTACCATGATTTTCGGCTTTCGGTGGACCCCCTCCTATGTACTTTAAAAAAAAAGCATTAGTTCAGTGGTGTCAAACTCAAAAAATATCAAGACCGGATAAGGTATTTTGAGTACGCCTATTTGTGGACCATTAACCTCTTAATATTTAAAATAGCTATAAAAAATAAACGCACCGTGTATATCAAAAACTGTAAATTGATTTTTCAAGTACATTAATTAGTGTTTTATTTTTTGAAGATAATTTGTAGAACATTGTGTAAATATAAACCTTGTTTATTTTTTTTAATTAGTAGGAGGCGCAAGACTTGACCGGGAGTCCAGAAAAAGGGGACGCACAAGCATGATAGATACTAAATAACGTTTGGAATTAAAGCTCCACTACATTGCAAAACCTGACAAAGACTCTAAAGACCGCGCAGTAACAAAAAAGTCCATGAGGAATACAAGAAACAGTTTGGTTTTGTGAGACCTATTCCAGAAAAACTGGTCTACATACTAAGCAATGCTTGAAGAAATATCACGTTTCATCACAGTTAAGATTAAACCCGTCGACTCGAACTTCCGCACCCGAATTTGCATCGCTTGGATTGTTAAAGATTGATTTGCGTTCCGAATATTCTAATAAAAACAAAATTTCTGCTTAGCTGCGGTCGCAGAATCATTGTTTCGATAGTAATATCAAAAGCAGAGCGCACATTATGCTTCGTTTATGTTGCAATTGTACTAAATTCCTGAAATCAGCCGTTCTCGAGTTCGGTACCCTTCCCGCACCGATATCTATATTCGCGCGGAAGTAACCGGCTTCTTAAATTTTTAGAAGTTATTGGTTCATCCCGTATTTTAATTTTTTGTCCAAGACTAGGATATTTATTATATGCACTTCACAATATTCACATTACGCATATTTAATTTATATTTAATGATATTAATGATAATGGGTCAAAATTTCATATAATTTTATATTGAACTTTCCGTAGACCCCCTAACGATGTTCAGGGACCCCCAATCAATTTTAATTTTCCACAGACCCCCTGAATGATCCCAAGGACTCCTGGGGGTCCGTACGGACCACTTTGAGAACCAATGGTTTAGACTTTACGCGAATAATTTAACGTTTGCTTATTGTATTGTATGTAGTTTTAATTTTTTAAATAAAAATATTAAGAGTTACTTTGCCATTCTAAAAGCGTTTAAAATGGAAAATTCACTGATTATGACAACTTTTTGTAAGCACCTTTGTGTTTCTACGATTTTTTTCCTTTTTAAGCGTTCTATATCTGTAACACATTGTCACCACAAATTTCTTCCATTCAGTTGTTTTCAGTTACCGATGACCTTTGGATAAATGTATTGAAGAGACGAAATTTGTAATATCCGAGGCATATTTTTTGATGATTTTTCAATCAAATTTTTTAAAAGTTCGAATGTTTGGCTCGACACTTCTGAGGACTGGAATATTTGGATCTAAGGAGCGGCTCAACCAAGCCTAGCGCTTATGCAAGCAAATGGCCATCACAGATACATCATGACAGGGTAATATTATTTTATGATAATGAGAGCTATGTGGTTTGAACAGAAAGAGGCGTCAAATTATGTTTACCTGAAACAACCACTTCATAAAAAAACATATAATAATCATGATCACGAAAATTCACGAAGTTCATCAGCAAGCGCCAAGTTTAATAATATTTTTAAAGAGGCCGCGTAAACTATATACTCGCATATTGTTAAGTATCTATTATAACCACAAAATATGAATACGCCAATTCTTGTTATCTTCTTGAAAACAGGTCTGCAGAACATACAGAGCCTAAAATTAATAATGGTGTATGTTTAAGATTAATATTTCTAAAATTTTCTTTAATAATTTATTTATTTCAATAACGTGAAACATTTTTATGAAATAACACCAGATACTCTTTAGAAAAGATTTTATTTATTCCTTTGACTTATATTTTTTGCTTTATACAATAAGTAACTGCTATTCTTAATGGTAACTATAGCTCTATTATTCCAATTTTATTATCTTATAAATATTACTTGTTACATGATTTTCCTTTGAACTAAATTGAATGTATTTATTGTTGTTATTTATGTAAAGATATATGTTATTTACCTCATTCAAGATCCTTAACTTTTTAAGTGATGCAAACAAAGGGAAGGTTACAGGGAATATAAAATAAAAGCTAACGTTTATGCCACTATTGTCGTAAGAAAGAATGATTGCGTAATTGTATTAATTAAATCGAGGCAGGGTATCCTGTCGAGTAACGGTAAGGGTATTCGACATGGGATAGGATAGCTGTGCAGCCCCGGGACAGTGCCGTTTACCCAAGACGACGCTTTATAAACTCTTTGTTCTCTTGCCCATTGATAAAACTCACTATAAGCCTACCCACACACTAGGGATGCTAGGCAATACAAAAAATGTATCGATTTTATTTTCCTGTACGATACATTATACAAGTGAGCCATATTTATTTATTTTCATTGGTTTTAAATACCGTTTGATTTAATTATTTTTTAGTTGTATTTAATTTTTTAAATTATTTATATACAGGCTTAAAAAATATTGTGAAATGTTATCTAATAAAATAATAATGTGGATTAGATCACATAGCAATACGCATTATGACATTTTTTCTCAAAATACAGTTAAATGCTACTCACGATACAAGATACTTATTCTTAAAATAGATAAACCCATTGATTAATAGTTAAATGATGGGTATGGCTATTTTCAAATTAACGTGCTGTAAATTAGGTAATTTGTTAACAAAATTTCAAGAAAAAAAATACACTAGTAATTGAACCGATTATGATATCCGTCAACCTTACTCGTATATATAATTTAAGCATTATAGCCGAATTACTTTGTCAAACACTACTGGTGATATTCACTTAATTATTTTATTTTATATATTAATTTATATACAGTTATACAAGTATAATTTTGATAGTAAAAAGTATTTAACGGTTATGATTGAATAAGTAAAATCGAATTTTAAAGTTAAAGTCCAACAAAAAAAATGTACATTTTATATTAACCTAGATTTTAAAAAGTAAGAATACCTTAAGTAAACAATTTATTTGTTATTGTAGATTTATCATGCGTATCCCTACAACATTTATAAAAGTGAGAATAAATACGTGTTTATACGTCAAATAGGCACTCAACCTAAAAAATGTGCTTAACATTATCAAGTTTAACTTTAGTTTTATTTGAATAGGCACGCTATCGTTCTCTGCCTATAAACTGTAGCTGAAACAGTGTTTTAAATGCCGGGTGCCAATATTTTCCGTATTCTCGATTTTATTTTCACGTGCTTATAATATTTCAAATCTCGTGAGTGTGAAATTGACATATTGTATTAAAACAACACGTTTGCTTTTATATGGATTCATATAACTTTCATGAACGATGTACTTTTTCTACCACAATTTTAAGTTGCTTGGATTTTTAATATTTTTTTTCACTTGCCGAACACGGTTAATATGTGTCAACCAAGAAATGACGCTTTCCACAGTTTAGTCTTAATTGCTACCGGTAAGCTTTAAAATTCTCTTTTAGCGTCTGTGTCTCTTCAGAAACAGATAAATATACACTTGAAATCTCCCCAATCCACACCCAAACACGAACACAACATACGTTTCTCGCATGCAGCGTCCATCTTCCCTGGCTGAACGTCATAGACATTACATAAAAAACATATAGGTTTAAAAAAAACGTTGAAAGTAATAACTATACTACATTTTTTTTAAATGTAAAATGTATTTCCTTAAATTTCTTATATAAACAAATGATATGAACCACGAAACATAAGTGCAATATTGAATGAATTAAATTCGCGATACGAGGATTGTACTTATACTACTTATGATAGCAGATAATAACACTTACAATAATCTCCCCAATACGCATTTTTCATCATATATAAAGCACATGTATAAATAAAATAACTAAAATATTACGTTTAATGTCTTTTGCAAGTTGCAATTATATTACATTGTTATTAAACATTGTACTATCTATATTCATTCTTCAAACAATATTTAAAGTAAAAAAACTACACCTAAATAACGATTGAGAGATGTATTATTTTTAAGATCACACACTGGTGAGTCCTTCGTGAGCCTAGCATATTATATTGATTTGTAACAATATTCGATCCCGCCTGAATACAGGCAATTCTGCTTACATACTAATGCTCAAATTATATATACTAAACTCGGAATTTCCTGGAGAGACCACGTCACGAACAATGAGGTTCTCAGAATAATCAAGGAAGATAGGCAACTAATAAGAACCATCTCAGAGAGGCGAGCCCGATGGATTGGTCACATCATGCGCCACGATGGTCTTCTTCACGATATTGTGGAGGGGATGGTTGAGGGTAGAAACTGTAGAGGGCGCCCTAGACGGGAGTATTTGCAGCAAATATTCGAGGACATGAATTGTAGTGCTTATGCTGAGCTGAAAAGGGTTGCGTTGGACCGAGAGGAATGGAGATCGAGATGCAAGATTCTGTTGCTGCAAACCAATCAACCGGATTGATACTACGAAGAAGACTAATGCAGGAGTTTTACTGACTTGTTCTGCATGAAATTTATGATATTATTAGAAGTTATGGACTTACTAGAGTAAACTTTTAAAATGGTAGATATAATTAAATATTTAATTTGTATAATGTTGTAAAAAACTAGAATAATTTTAAAGACAGTTATGTTTTATGCGCTCTTGTGGCAACGGGTCTGAAGTTGAAATATATATGGCCACCGCGGTATGAAGAATATAAAAAATTCCGTGGTGTGAGACAGTTGGTTGGTTGCTGGGATGGTTAGCCTTAAAAAATATTTTTAAGATATTTTGGTATTAGGTTGTTCCAAGTGTATTTTAGTTTTTTTTCCAACACAGTTGTATTGTATTTTTTACCGCTTACTTCCCACTTATGTCGCATAATCATTATTTATTTTTACAGTTGATATAGCAAGGTTTGTTTTTGAAAAATTTTGATTGACTCTTTGCTGTAGTTTTGTATGGAACTGTTTCATATATGTAGAGTGAAAAAAGCGGTATTTTTTTGGCTTTAAAAAAGATAATATAGAATATTCGAAGCGTATAGAGAAGACGTATTGATAGAACGCCAAAACTGGCTTGCAAAATTTCGATAGGGATATTTTTATGCTAAAATTGAAATAAAAGCACGAAATGCTGTGAGCCTGTGAAACACAACTCGAAAATACGCTGTGATATTAAATTGAGTAAATTTTAAAAATAAATTTTAAAATCCTGGTTTATTTTTTTCATTAAAAACATAATTTGTTTTTAAACAACCTATACGTCCGTAAATAAATATTTTTTGCTTCAAATTCGTACATTAAGTGAATATGTGACAATCGATTTAACAAGCAGCCCCAAAGTCCCACTCTATTCGTAACCTTTTGGATGAATTTGAATGCCACGTAATTTATTGCTCTTTTTGCCTTTATTGTACCGGGTATATAAAGTGTGTTTTATTTGCGTATACTTAACAGCTCACTTATTATATTTTGGTTGATCTATACTTTTGCAAGGCTTACGAGCTAGTTTTCATGAAATAAAAAAAATATTCTGGAAGGTTATTATACATATTCATACTAATATAAATGTTATAGCTCTCCCATACTAAAAATAAAAATATGTCATCATTACATATCTGATTGGAGCATATATTCGTCACAAACTACCGTCACATATCTATAACATCTGTCATGGTCTTCATCTTATACCATATCAGCTCTGAAACTCAGCTGAGTATATTATACTTCTAGTTTCCAAAGACTTTCCATGACGTCGAGAGCTCGAGAAAAAAAGGCGACTGTAGTTAACGAATGTCTCTGCTTTGTCTTTTAACTGCTTAACCGACTGTTGTAAGGGAGGGTCCTTTTTTCCGTAAAACTATGGATATCGATTAATTTAAAAAAAGGCATTTCGTTCTACATAGTAAAATACAAAAACAAACAATATGTAGATCGTTGCTTAATACTTTAAATGCGATCAGTTCATGGCATTGAACAGTACATCAATGAGCAATACGGAATATGTATTTCTTCTGCAGGAAACATTACAAGTAGAAACGGAAATTGCTTTTAAAACATAAATTCAATAAAGTACTTTTGAGAATCATATCATGTTATACAAAATTACGTTTTATTATACACAAAGAATAAGATAAGCGAAATGACTTCTTAAATATTTATTTTTATAATTTTACTATTTTTTAATTTTTTTAAATATTTTGTATTATAGTCTCTTTCAATATCGAAAGTCCATTTTTCAATTAAAAAATATTTTAGAGCATTTAATTATTATCAATTATTCACTTATTGTTTTGAGATTTATATTTCTTGTGTCTATGTTTTTAACATATATCAATTCGCTATACTGTCTGATTCAAAATGTAATGTCGTTACGACTACTGAGCATTTACGGTTGAGCTTTTTATGAACGAAATGCCTGAAGGTATCAAAGGCAGCTGAAATTTAATTTTCATCGCTCTGTTCAAAGTAATACAAGACTTAAAACTCGTTGGAAGAGGCTTTGGGCCAGATTTAAGCACTGACGTATGCATTTTAGGAGCAGTTACTTTAGATATATTCATACTTACATGTTATGCTCGTATGTAATATCATATATGCATATTCTATTATATACCGTTAGACAAATCAATACTCTAATCTCTCACACGTATATATTAAGCTATTTTTAGTGAACAAAACTCAATCATTGATTCTCGTTATGTCCCAAATTATTCACATCAATGGTTTTATGTTCACTCAAACCCTTAAATTAACCTTATGTGTATTCAAAATAAATCTTTAAACTACATATTTTATTATGATTAATTAATCAAGTGTTCAAAAATAAACGATTTTATTCAGGTCAAAAACATGTTAAAATAAACGCACATTTTTGTTTTGTCTTACGTATTTCAAAGTGAAAATAATAAATAATGTTTAGTAATAAACGAAAACACCAAAAGTTTTATTAGTTTGATATGTAGTAAGGACAAAGTACATATTGTTTAGTTTATATTGAAACACCTGTATATTGTGAAACTTTTCCGGTTATCTGAGAACCTAAGTAACAGCAAAAGTACACACGATCGAGACGATTATTTTGTCAAAAGGTAAACTCATTAACAGAGCGTCCATTGATCTTAGTTAAGTGAACTGTATAGAAGATAATAATTTTATTTCAGAATTTTTTTTTTATTATATTGCACAACATGAATTAGTGTAAGGTGGATTGTTATTTTTTCAATACAATCACTCGATTTCGGCTCGTGACATTTTATTGTTGAAACCAAAAATAGTAAACATGCCAATTTCGGAATGTTCTTTCAAACATAAAACTTTTCGAGCCTGTTATTATAAAATGCAAAATGAAACTGAATAGAAACTGTTCAGGCTTAAAAAGACAAATAATAAATTTGCACAACTGTGAAAAAATATCACATTTTATTTCCTAGAGCCAATTATTTATTTATTTTGAATTTGATTTATTGAATGTTTGAAATTCAGTCCCTGAGGTTTTGCCAATCTGAAAAAGCGATGGGAACTAAACATAGAATATAGTCTCGATATGCGAGGAGATGAAGACCATTGTGATTAGAGAAAGTTTTTTGGCGTCAGTTTGTAATGACCTTAGACTCTAGTTATGGTAGTGTATATGAAATGCTGATGTTGATATTAAGACCATGAAATGTCACAAAAAGTAATGACGTCAATTTATGACGACCATATTCTTCAGATAGGAAGTGGACATGGTATGATAAAGATGACTTATTATTTGTATGAAAGTGGCAAGAGTTTTATATTTATTTCAGAAAAGTAAAACATGTCAAGGCTGTGTTATTTAAATGTATAATCAGAAATACTGATATAAAAGATATAAATGATAATACTTTCTGTTTTATTAAATATTATTTTTTTGATATTAATAAAAGCATTTTTTGTCAGTGCGTGATTGTAGTGTTTTGCCGAGTGAAGATTTAAATTTTGCAACGGATCGATGTTCTTTATTAGATTAGAATGTCAAAAAAAGGAAACAAAGCGGGGGAAATGTCACAGATCAATATTGCGATGCCACGATTTTAAATATATATTTTATTTCCTTCTGCCATCGTTTGCTACCAGATGTCACGTTGATAAGCTAAATTATGGGCGTTTAATATATGTAAAACGAAAACAAAATATAGAGTCCGCGTTTTCAGATGAATATAAATTCAGTGGACGACGCATTAACTTTTTATACGCCGGCAATGAACACGTAAGGCCGAAATGCTGCAAGATAAATATAACAAACCTCCGTGCCAGTGCGCTGTTAATCGTTGTTATTTCAGATATTATCAACTCCAAACTTTCAAACACATGTTTTCAAGATTTTTTCAGTAGTTGTTGACCCCGAAGCTTTATCTAGTAGAAGAAAGCAGTTATAGTAGAAAAAAATACAATAAAAAAAATCCACTCAAACAGCCTACGAGTATAAACAGTAAACAGTGCAATTCCGTATATAAATAAATTTGGGCTGAAATAAATTGTCGAAAAATTTCAATTAACGAATTCGCACAATAATTTTAAATACATTAATATAATTTGATTAAATTATTTTAATGACGTTATTTGCAGCTTCTACTTTTTATTGAATATCAATTTAATTAATAAAACTACATTTCTTATAAATAAACAGGATAGCACACAATGAATTGCATTATATTATTAAAACTTAGATGAGAGTCGAATTTTTCGAGTTTTTTTAAGCTCTTGTATTTGAAAATATGGAGTAAATTTCGCTATAGCAATGTAGTAATGAATGATTATTTGGGTTAAAAATAACATAAGTATTGGAAATATTTTCCAATGCAATTACGAAAACATCGAGTACAACGAGAGTTCCATAATCACCCTAATGACATAGTGTTAGTATACTAGCGTCTTTCATCCATTATATTGGTAATCATTTAAATATATATACATCAAACATCACATATTATTTCACATCATAGTAGTGCAAAAAGTCATATCCGTATAGAGTTAAATACATTTTCAGTATAAACCTTTCTGGCAGCTAATTCATAAGTATTGGACTTCAACAACTATAAATAATGCACAACAAATCCAATTTTATAGATATAATCTGGCAATATTGCATCAAACTATTTTAGAAATGAATATAATAATTTTAGTGTAACGTTTTTGTTGCTCTTAATATTTTAAATAATTTGTTATCTTAGGTTAGAAAGATTGCATTAAAAATATACATAAATATACTCGTAAGCAATTTTACAGTTAAAGCCAAAATCTGGACAATTATTGATATTTATTATGTTCTATTTGATTACGTTTATTTTTGGTGAAGAAATTTTTCCTTTTAACGATTTCCAAAGATTTTTTCAACAAACAATAATAATAAATCATTATGAAATACATAAAAATGACAAATTATTACAAAACCACTATTTCTTTTGGCAAATTTCCAACAAATCCAACTCGATGAAATATAGTAGCTTCCGTATAATTGTTGTGTTTTTCTATTATAAATCTGTGATGGCTACGTTTAGATGGATATTTTCAAAATTAAGTCCAGCTTTTAAATAAATTGTTAATTTTATGGATTTGTTAATAACAATTCATGAAAACAAAACCAAAAATACTTTTTAAAATATATTCGTAAACACCATGTTTACGTACATTTATAGAATGTGTATTCAACATCTATTAGTACCAACACCGGCTGAGAACTAAGCCCAATAAACTTTATTGAAAGTGTGATAATAAATCATATCATTTTCAAAGCACATAAATTTATTAAAAATATGTATAGACGATAGAGAAAAAACTTCAAGATTAAAATAACAAGTAATGATAAATCCTTTTATTATGTTATCTTTTGTGGAAATAAAATTGAAAGTTGTATAAATTTTTGAGGATTAGTTATTTTTTCTTCTGTAATTAAAAAAAAATATATATATATTATTTGGCATATTCGTTTTCTTTAAAGTTTGCGTAAAGAGACAACTGAATCCAGATGTTGATATTTCATAACATCTTATTTTTGTGAAATTTTGGTATCACTCCAATATAAAGGGAGAAGAACTCCCTTCAAAAATATCTTACATACATCTGTGTTTCACAATACAGAATTTAACGTTAGGTAGCAGTATGAACTTGATTTATAAAAATAAAAAAAATGTTAAAATACATAATGTCATATTGTTGGCTGTTTTATATCAAATAATATTATCCTATTACCATTATAATGTTTTAATACAACGATAATAATGCGATAGACTGTTATGTTTATTGAGTCTAAAGCGTCAACCATCCACTTCATCAGGGTTATGAATATAGATTCTAAATTATAGCTGAAGTTAAGTTCCGGATAAACGTGGTTAAACATAGTTATATTTTATTACCTGCCTCATAGATATAACTTGTACGTTAACTTCACAGTTCAATAAAACTTGAAGGTGAGTAAGTGACTGAGTTATGATTACTATTTCGAATCGGAATAATCGAAAACTATTAACAGTTATATAGAAGTAGCGGATTTCGGTTTTAATGGACACCAGAATGCTTTTAAGCCCTTTCCGTTCAAATAGCCCGTGAACATGTGAACATGTTTATGTTCAAAAGTACGCTCGTTAAGTATTCTACCTTTATCTGTTATAAAGTTCCAATAAGCTTGCAACAGGTAGATACTTAGAAGTATTCGTGGAACGCAATATTTGCACACGTACCAATATTGTCTTATTTCAACGATTGAAATTGTTCGCTTGAATTAATCCATTTCAATAAAGTGCGCTTCAGATTTTTTTCTTATCAGCGACACTCCATGAATACTAATGTTAAGGAAATTTATTTTTTGAGACATAAAATGCTTATATTAAATGTGATACCTTCTTATATTACGAGTAATATGTATATATTCATGAAAAATAGATTTAATTTTGTACAATATATAAACATATTTATGTGACTATATTAAACTGCAAAATAACCAACTTTTTAGACGCAAATAACATTTAACATAATCAAAATCTGTGCACACAAAAAAAAATATCACAAACTGCACACTCAGTAAATTCTGGCACGTTTTTGGTCGCCTTGTATAGGTATTTCAATATATTTTTTTATTAGGTAGAAGGTCAGTCTTAAAATACTTTGGCACGAAAAAGTGAGTTAATTTTGGAGGTAATCTTTCATGAGATCACCCTTCATTCAGAAAATAAAATTAAAGTGGCTTATTGAATTAACTGGAACACTAAGGCTGAGCGAAGATAACCTGACTTGTGAATAAATACATACTAAGCGCGCTCTGACAGCCGAGTCAGGTGTTGTGTCAGCCTATAGCGTGTCATGGAGGCTTCACACTTTTAATAAAATATTGCTAGTCCCGGATGGACTGTGCGTGTGAAAGAAACAGTTTTAAGGCTCTTAACTCGTTGAAATATGCAAATACTATCGAATCAATCTTAAATGAAAGGGAATACTGACCATAGTGTACGTTAAATAAAAATACCTCAACTGCAATAATATGTCAATCCACAGAAATGTTTGCTATCCAAATATTCTATATTCAATAACTTAACATATCATCGATAATGATGACCATCTTAATTATATTATTATGTTATTTGAAGTCAATGATAATATAGGATTCAAATATGGAATGAGGTTTTAGCAAAAATAATACAAAGATATGATTACAGGATACGAAGATACCAGAAGTAAAGCTTTGACAAAGTTGCTAGCTTTCATTGTTTATAAATGAATAAAAATATCAGTTCACTACATAATTTAATTTAATACGACTGTTTTGGTTTTGACAAGAAGCCATTATCAAGTGTAATACTATTTTTAAATCGCCAGAAAAGATAATAGGGGTGTATTTATATAAAAAAAAAAAGCTTAATTTGTGTCTGTGTGGTAACTTAGCTTTTAAAATATATACAAAAGCATTTTGATCAAGAGATAAAAAATATCTAAAAGTTAAATTAAAAAACAATAAAATTAAATAATTTGTAGCATATCACAATATTTTTATAGCAGAATAGTATATTTAGCATATAAGGTAGTTCAGTTTCTTTATTTGAGATTATATTTTTATCAAGATCGAGAAACATTACAACGTTTCGGGTCGAGTATGCATAAAATGGGAATATAAATATTCAGGCGGTGAGGGATGATATTATATTACCACCTAAATTGGAAATAATATTGGAAATAATATTGAAAAAATGAAAAGGTCTCACAAACGAAATAAATTTATCGACCCATTAATAAGGAGATCTTACTCTGATAACTAAATACATGCGAGGGTATGGAAGGAAATGTTAAATCGAGGTAGAGCTAGAAAACGTCGAACATAGGCTGAGTTTTTCTTGTATTGTTACTAGATATTTTTTCGATATTTTTGTAACACAATTTTATTAAATCATTTTTCCTTCCTTTTTTCCGAGACTCTGTAGTCCTGAAATTTTAAGAAGTATTTTATATAAATTGTACTTAGCAAAGCTTGGAGATGAAGAGATGACTTGAGACAAGCAATTGTGGTAGCTGACATATAGGAGTACATGCAAATAGTTTACGCTGAATATTTTGTACATCTTGGTACAAGACAAAATTATTGTACTCATATAAAAAATATTATGATAACAATATTACAAGAATTAAGATAAATAATTACTATATTAATAAATATTTAATATAATTAATAAATAATAATTACTTTATTAAATATTATATTTTCGTTAGATATGCAAAGTTCAAATTATAATTAAAATATTTATTGATTACGTGGAATGAGATCTGACACTCTTCTGACCTTTGTGAACTTGGAAGTTGGAAAATTATTTTCGGATGAAGGTGCGCTTAAGCAATATTTCAGTTTCAATTTCAATTTAAGAAGATATTGCCATAATACAATATTACATCTAACGAAAACTTTTACCGTATATACTAATCGTAAAATATAATGTCTAAGAAAATTAATATTTGACTAACTTAATAATTATAACCCACCTAAGAAATATGTTGACTTTTAATATTAATTTGTAGTGTTTTACATATTTTTATTACAATAATATGAAACTACGAATGATGATACAACAACAACATAAGATAATACTCGTTAATTGTATTCAACGTCTATTGATTTATTTTATTTACTTAATTATTAATAATAATTTGGATATCTGTGTCATTAATTTCTACAAATATGTAGGTTTGGAATGGGAAAGGGTTTGGGTGTATATTGTGTTTCATGCGGTACTAATTATTTGTCGCTCGAACACACATATTATTATGAATCTCGCTGCGGCAGAATTTAGTATCATGTGGCGGCTTAGACTGCGTTAATTACTCGGTATGTGCCTAATATCGGGCACGGCTTAAGTTGATAGAGTTGTAATGAAGCTATGGTTATGATCAAATAACTATCGTTATTACAGTCACAAGTCTGCCTATTAAACTAAACAATGATGAATGATTGAACTTCACATCTAAAAGGCAACAAATATTTTTTTTGCCTTAATTGGACACATTTAAAAAGACATGCGTACTTCTGTTTATTTCACATAGTTCATGAAATAAAATTTTAAAAATATATTGATGTGAAGTAATTTTAACTAAATAGTACATGACTTTTATTTTTCAATTGATGATAAATTTAAATTATGTTTTTATTTGTTTTATTTGTATCGAATAGATAGTTTTTATTACATCATTTGAATAATATTCACAATAAGCCCTGTTTACTTGCAGAATTCAAGACAGCAATTTAGCTCTTAATAGGTGTCAATTCTTTACTTGTACATAAATAACTGACTAAATGAACATGTTTATACCGGTGAAGAGCTGATGAAACTCATTGAGAGCTAAACCGCGATCGACAAATCTCTGAGCAAGCTATCTTTCAATCGTTCATAAAAAATTCAAAATATAACCCACTTACGATAGAATTTAAAAATAAAATGTTATAAGTTGAATTTAGTAAATGATCGAATAATTTAAGTTAATGTATGACTCATAATATAAAACAACTAATTGTTAAATACTATCATTCGCTTTGACAAAAAAATAGTAACTGTAAAGGCTTAGTCTGTACTGCGTTGTTCCTTTTAAGGCCGAGTCATCTCTAGACGAAGGCATTTTTAATCGGTCACTCTTAGCAGGCAGCTTTCTGTTCTGATATTAACAAGTCTCGCTGAAACTCTTTCTTCTACCGAGGGGAAGCACATTTTTAAATCTTTGAAAATCGTTGAAACAGACTAATGCTCGGCGCGAACAACGAGACTCCTCTTGAACATTACCTACGTACTCGCTTCTCGCTCTTTCCGCTCCAAACGAGTGGGCTGAAAGATCGAGTACTTTGTTTAAGCTTTCAGAATGGAAAAGGGACTGCGTAAATTTTCATGCAAAGTTTATATTTTTTTTGAAACTTTTATATTTTCATATTTTTTAATGGAATTATGAAAGCGCGTGAAACTAAAATGATTAATTTAATGAATTGACCGCCGTAGTTATTTTATGCAAAAGGAATAAACGCTTACAAAAGTTTTCAGAATTTAATTAGATTTCGTTGCGGCTTTGTACGTATATTGTTGCTTTTCCAATTCATTGTAAGTACGAGGTATTTCTCGCATAATTCAAAAACTTTATTTTCTATTTATTACATTAACTTATATCTCTTAAAACCTAAACATTTTTTATATAAAATAAATAATACTTAAATTACTTCCATAATTAAATATACGTGAATGTATTGTTTATATAATTTATTTATATTGTTAAATTGTTTTTTAAGCTTCGTAATCATTAATACTAACTTCACAGTAAAATAATAAATACAAATAATCAACTTCCTGCCTGAAAACCTAAAAAATATTTAATCTGATAAATCTGAATTGTGCACACGTTCCAGCAATACACGTAAATTATTTGCGGCATCTAGATCCTACGCTTACGTTCCATGAACGTATTTTATAAAAGCCAGGTCAGCTGTGGACTTCTATTACTTCGTGTGTTCATCGGTCGTCGGTAGGTAGGTTAGGTATTTTAAGACACTGCGTGTTAGGATTGCGTGTCATAAGCGAAGATTCTATCATTTGACGTTTCGCTTATCACACTTAAAGACAGCACTAATACGTAAAATTATCTTACCGCCGCAAACGAAAATAGATGCTTGAAAATATATTTTTAATAATCTTTAGTATGGAGTAATGTGAAGTAGACCGATTAAATTAGATTAATGAATTGGATTAAATGATATCAAATTTATAATTTGAACTGAAGTATCTTCTCCCGATATCCAAATCATATTTACGGCACTGGTTTACACAAATTGTCACCACAAATTTCTTTCAGCTATTATTTTTCATGACCATCTCTACAGCTGAATTTCTACCTGATAATATATAGAGTTTCTGATAGTCTCCAAAGTGATATCACCGAAAAACGGCAGCTGTAGTACTTGAAACATTTTTTTTGTGTTTATTAATAAGATATTTTTTAAATAGGTCGTATGCTAATTTTGACGTTCCAGAAGCCAGGAATTTTTGGTTCTAACTTGGGTGTCACACAAAAAATTTGAAGTATACTTTTTTTAAATTGGTGATGTATACGTGAAGTACTCGTTGGTCACAAAACTCTAAAATGACTTTTTAGTTTGACAAATCATTGTTGTCACATATCAAAACAAAAATTAGAGTTTGTTTTGAATTGCAATGTTAACTAAGCAAGTTAATGTGATTTATATTCTATTAGTATATAATTTTGTTTGCTTAAAATTGGCGAACTTTTGAAACTAAAGAAGCGTTTTCCCTCCGAAGAAAAAGTGCCAACATTTACTTATTTACCGTTCAGTGAATTCTTCACGAGAAAATATATCAACAAAAAAAAAATCCCTGAACGAAAACAACAGGACGCTTAGTTTTTACCAACAATCGTTAAGAGAGTGTCAATTAGAAGAGGCATAGGTTCGAGAAAAACGCCAGCGTTGGAAAAATAACTTGAACGTATAGAGCGGGGTCCAGTCTGGTGATATTTCACTAATATCGATCGACCGATAACCTTCCCGTATGTGAGTACGAGCCATGCTCCAAATGGATTTTTAGTCGCCAGTAGCTCGCAATACACACGAGGATTGTAAAGTTTTCTTAACGATACGTGCTTTCAGATCATTGCCAACGTACACTTAAAAGTAGCAAACGAAAATATTGTATCTACATATGAATATTGGATGTACAGCAAAAAATTGCTGAAAATTATGCATTATTATTTCTTCATTAGTACATTACATTCCATTTTATACAGTTGTTGATTTTAAAACGTTTTTCTTAAATTCCGCTTCATAGTGAAATAACGCGACGCCGCAATTTTGTAATTTCAGTAATTTTCGAACAGGTTGAGAAAATTTAAACAAAATATGAAGATGTTTTAATAAATATTAAGTAACATTAAACTGTCCAATATAAGTCAGATACTAGTATTTAATTATTGATTTTTTGGTTATTTGTAACACCTTCCACGAATTTGTACAATTAATTTACTTACATTTCTCACCCTAGTTAGAGAAAATGGATACTACAGATTGACATCACAGTTATCTCAGCTGCTATTGTACATATTTTATTCCACGTCATATATAAAACTAGAGATTCGCATGAGAAAAATATGTTTTCCGGTGGTTTTCGAGATAAAAGTTCGGGACTAAAATACTGCATTTGATGCCTGAACCTTTTGTTTATCTGAGATTTTGTATATCAGATAATCTGTCAAATAATTAAAGTTATTCAAAAAATGATTATATTAAATAGAACAAATAATATTCAAATAAAACAAGAGTATTAAAAATACATTTTATTCCATAACCATCGCCATATTCATATAAAAGCACCACATCACTAGTGATGTTCCATGATAAGCATGAGACCGAACGTTTTACTTTTAGCCTTCTTATTTGTCGTTTTAAGTGTCATTTCATTGAAGCGTTTCCCGTCTTTAAGAAACGCAAACCAAACGAGTAGAAGATGCTCTTAGTATCGAGCACACTTCGAAATTCAATAGAAACGATCAGCGCTTGCATCTTGAATCTGCGGTTTACGGAGTTGTATGGAATACTTACCATATATAGTTACTTAAATACTTAATTTATAAAATTCTATACTGACATTTTTTAAGTTAACGCTTAATGGAGAGCACAAAAGCTAGACGCTACATGTCAAAAATATGTGTTATGTTTGTGCTTTTGGAGATATTTCAATATATTATGTATGTATATTTGTTTCTTTAAGGGATCTACATGTGAAAGAACATTCCAGAGCTTAGCCGTGGTATTCATCAATGAATTGTAAAAACTAATAGTTCTTAAATAAGCCTCCTAAGACTGTTAAGCGTGAGACGAGTCTGCAGGTTTAAGGTTATATATAAAGTGTGCCGTTATATATTTAACGATTTTTTTAACAGAATCGATTTCACGCTGAAACTATGAGGAGTTTTGAGTCTCCAACTTAAAGGTGACTGTCGTATTACAGGACAGTATTTTTTTTCTGATCCTATATCAATCGATTATATTTTTAGTAAAAAAATATATAACCATAAGGGAATAAAATGTGTTATATTTTCCAGCTTCAAGTCACACATAATGTCGACGATGTCGATGATATAATTCATCTGCAAAATACAATCAGTATTATGCAAGAGCTTAAGGAGACGTTTTCTGATAAAAAGGATCATACTAGATTACAAATACAATAGCTTCTGTATGAGGTGACAATTGAGCGAAAATCCCTTCTCAGTACCTCTTGGTTCCAGGCTTTAAATTAGGTCATGAGATATATGTTGAGTATTAAAGCTCATATTAAATAAGTTATGTGAATTCTCTACGTTACCTAGGATGATATTTTATAAATATATTTGATATATTTCAAACATTATTTTCCATAAAATATAAATTAATATTTAATTTACTACAGTACATAAATCTGTATCACATACAATTTTTATTTCAACTCTAAATAGTTCAAAAAATGCTTTTACGTTTAATAACGTAAATAAATTATAATTTGTGGATAAACAACAATTTGTAGATAATTGGTTTTGTGTATTTTATGACATCGCATAAATAGTGTAATCGGCAATTAAAAAACGTTTTTCCACTATGAAAAGGTCTCTAATTATGAGCGAATAGTTGAGTATCCTCCTACACGATGAATTTCATATAAATGCTTTAAAAATGTTAGTACAATATCAAACTAATAAAAAAAATTAGAAGAATCACCTTATTTTGTAAACAACATATTTTGTTTGAAAGTACCTATTTTTTGATTATTTACAACTATTTCAAATAAACGTAATGGTTGGCATTTTGTATTCATTTCGTTACCTGTGGCTTAGCAGCAATTGAATTATGACGTAAGAGTGTATTTATTGGATACGTATGTAATTGTTATTTTATACGAAACACTTTAAAAAATAAAGTAATAAAAAATAGTTTTACTCACTTTAACCCTTTTTTGTTCTTATAAAAATACATGCATTTATTAATTAAAATATCTACAGTTATCCTTTGACAATAAAATGTATTATAAAAGAACATCATATAACCAACAAGTATCTGAAACAAAAGTTACTTACCAAATGTAGTGTTACAAGAGAATAAAAAATGTGAAATAAAACTGTGTACTTTAGTAACGTAGCCAGCCACAGTTGCAGTGTCAATCGGTAGCGCACTTATTAACGGTCTAGTTATCAAAGCTGTAGAATTTAAAACGTTCGAGTTTCAGAAAATGTTGAAATTAAAAAATATATTAATTTCTTTGGATTTAATATGCTCCAGCGACACCTGAAGGTCTTTTACAAATGTTTTAAGTGAATTATTAATTAAGATTTGAGATTACAAAATTATTTAATCTAGTTGGTTAAAAATACTCGTACATCACATACTAGTTTATTATGTATTATTAATTTATTTTATTTGTTAATATTCCGTTAATTACTTTTACATTTCCGAACATGTAATTATTTATGATTTAAATATCAATAATAAAAAATATGGTCACAATTTTAACGGCTGATTATTAAGTTAATTAGATTATAAAATCCTGTGTTGAAATGGATATTAATTAAAATAACAACACTGTTTTTTTACGTCGTTTTAAGATGGATCACGTTGATCAACTGCTTTTAACAAAAAGGATAGATTGCTTACAGATTTTTGGCGAATCTACAGGTATGTAATATGTTACTGTGAAGAACTTGATGAAGCACTTAAGCGAACACGAAAACACAAAGTTTTCCTTGTTAAAATAATCTAAAATAACATATTTAATATTGAAAATAATGATAAAACAAAAAATATAAATAAGCCTTAAATTATTATTCAGATCCGCATTTTCCCACGTACGAATCGTGAGTCATTCTGCGTAGCAATAAAATATTCCATTAAAACATTGTTGATAATTCCAATGTGAGAATAAATCATTTTACATGCAGATTAGCATCATATTATAATAAATCAAACCCCGCTTCCAGCAAATTGTTTTCCGATATTATTTTTACTACACACGCCCTCTCTTGAGATGATGGCAAATTTACCAACAAACGTGGGTGGGCGATAGCCCCTTTATAACGGGCTCGTGAAATGTATCGTATGGCGCCCAGCCGCCTTACACTTTGAATTTGATATTACAAGAAAACAATTTATAATGCGGTTTTTATTGTGTCGCATATTGCGTTTGGGAAAATAATATACTGAAATGTATAAATAATCTCTCGGACGATGCTATGAAAAATGTGTAAACACGTGCGGCCTTTCTTTCTACGGAAATATATGTATTCAAATATTTACAAACAGTAATAGAGAACTAAACGTTAGTACTTTTACCTTGCTTGTACTTAAATTTTTATAAAGTTTCTTACCTTTTTATCTTACCAGCGATAATTTTGTAGGCAACTTAACATGATTAATTTGAAATTCATTTAAAGCAAGGTAATAACTTATATTTATTATTGAAATTATATAAAATAATATATATAAATGAAATGTATAACCAATTAGAGTAACATTTTTTGCATAAATTGAAATACTTATACGAGATTTTCTATAACACATTGTAAAGACTTAAACGTAATCTGAAGAAGTTTTATTATTTAAGTTACATTACATAATCTAATATAAATTAGATTCTATTTTGTTGGTATTTCCAACTAGAATTATTCTTCTTTCGTATCCACATGCTCATTTGAGTATATGGTGACCACAATTTTAGGCCACTCATTTCTATGAGCTTCCATTATCTTGATATTGTGGCTTCTGGGTTTAGCCGTATGTGGCGAATTTCTTCTCTCTCATTATTTCGACCGCTATTGCAGGGGTATTCTTCAGGGTTGATGACTTTGTATACGGAGAGAAGAAATTTGCCACACACGGCTAAACCCAAAAGCCACAATATAAAATCTGGCCGTGAAAACCTAAGAAGTTATTCCATTATCTTTGTTTCGTTCCATGCTATCTCTGCACAGCAACTCCGCTGTATACAACCTTTTCAAAGTTTCAGCCTCAAAAAACATATCCCAGAGACTTGAAGAGAAGGCATTTGTATTTAAAGCATATTTGAGCATTTTTTGATTAGTACTTTATATGATGATCGGATATCTCAATCCAACCAATAACCTGCAAAGTTAAAAGGCGTTGATTCATCCAAATACCTTCCACACCAAAGTGACTTAACTTTTGTTATTGGTAATAATCATAATAATTAGAGGGCTCGTCTGGTGCATTCGTATAGCTATTCTTATAACTGCATATTTGATTAATAAACTTATATATTATTCATATAATAATATAAAGCATGGAAATACTCGCTTATATACGCTTTTTAAATATATTATTTGTATATTAAAAAATATGCATAAAAGTATAGTAGACGGGCTGATATAAATATTTGGAATTTCTTCTGCATTATACAACCATCGAATTACACAGACGATGTTTCATTACTGGGAATCGTGACTCGCAGGAGCTTTGAAGTCTCTAGACGTTATTTATCCACCGATTTCTGCCATCCACAGATTGAAAATACGAAAAGATACGAGAATATATATATTAGAATCTTTTACGTAGTCTATCCACAGTTGTGGATAGACTCGCTCCTACCCCTTATCCTCCCACATTTCAACCACCAACCCTGCAACCTTGCAACATGCACACATGCGGTGAAGAGTCTGTTGCTGATATTTAATTTATAAGCTGACGTGTTTGAGTGCGCCGCGGTCTTAGCGCTTAAGTTAAACCATCACCACATAACTGAAACATCAATATAACACAACATTATAACCACCCGATACTTTCATATACGCTATAAATAAAAATACACTTTCATTTACGTCTTTAAATTTAAAAAAAGGAACCTTTTTCTTTTCATGTAAATTTTTCGACTATCGCGTTTGAAATCGGATCATAGATTCGTAAAAAAGGCTGTACAATATAATGTTGAACGCTTTTTCACATAATCTGATCATTAAGGTTTGAATTATTACACCAACATTCTGTACCACACAAATGCGTTATTATATCTCGAATTTATTAACGCGATATTTTTAAACATCAACACAATCAAAATTGTAAATATTGTAAAATATTATTAGGAACAGAATTATTTATTTTTCAGGTACACGAACAAATAAATTTATTTTTTAAAAATGTATATATTTACATGAGTTTATATTCTTAAATTTACTAATAATATTCATACTTTTTTTATGTAAACACATAACAGGAGAATACGGACAGATGGTGATAGTGATACTGAAGTCTCATCTCTGGATTCTATGACGCTTACCATGTTACATATGATTAAGCGCTTCATGTGGAGTGTTGATCCGTCAACTTCATAGACTACTTACTGCCTGCATCATTCACGCATCATCCATATTATCACAGGAATTTACTATGATTGGTTGGTACTCACGAGACGACTTTCGTCTACCACAAATTTTGATTAATATGCTTGACTGGAATTTCACCGGTGAGGGAACAAATTTACACCGACCGGAGGTATATTTTAGAGCTCAGAAATCGATTAAAAAAATATATATATTTTAAATCTCCGTCGGTGATAAAACCCACTACCTTTGGCTTCTCAAGCAAAAGCTTTGACCATTGAGCTATACCCGCCGGGAAACACTTTAAAAGGCCTTATATTATTCTATCGTTCATTTGTACAACCTTTATATTCTTTTGAGTTATCTATTATATCATATCTATAAATAGTATAATGTTTTAATATGTGTACTGTACTATATAAATTTGTAATATCTGTTCTGTTAAACAAATAAATGAATAGTTAACTCAAATAAGAAGCTATTAATTAATTCAAATACCTACGGTTGTATTACAATGTTAAAAAAAGTTATAATATCAATAATAGTACAAGTATCAACGTAATGACATCGTAACATATAATATAATATCATCATTGCATTTTGTATTGCACACATACTCGTATATATGATCATTTTATTAATCATCAGCCTGTGTCCGTCCACTGTTGAACGTAGGCCTCCCGCATGAGTCTCCATCCTCTTCGATCTTCCGCCTTCCGCATCCAGGTCACTCCCACTATTCTTCTTATATCGTCAGTCCATCTTGTAGGGAGTCGGCCAATGCTTCGTTTGCCAGTTCTTGGGCGCCATTTCAGTACTTTTCTTCCCCATCGACCGTCGTCTCTTCGACAAATATGTCCTGCCCATTGCCACTTGAGTGTGCCTATTCGTTGGGTAGCATCCACTACTTGAGTTCTTCTGCGTATTTCCTCGTTTCGGATTCTATCTTTTAGCGACACTCCGAGCATGGATATCTCCATAGTACGCTGGGTGACTTTTATTTTATGGGTAAGACTTGCTGTCAGATTCCACGTCTCTGCGCCATAAGTTAATACAGGGAGGATCCATTGGTTAAACGCCTTAGTTTTAAGGCATTGCGGAATGCTTTTTTGCATTTTATTGCTCAGATATATTTTTGAATCAACAAGCAGTATACGTGATAAAATTGCTGACATATCAGATCTTGAAATATAAAATATCGTAAAGAAAAAATATTTTTAGAGAAATTGGTTGAAAAGTTTGTAGGTTTTCAAAGCTTTATAAATAAACTCCTCCTTTATACAATCAGCTTGATCAAATAAGAATACAAATATTTATACAGGTTATTTCAAAAATTGTAAATTATAATGTAAGATATATGTTCAAAACTTTGAACATAATTATTTTATATAAAACATCCAACAAGATAAGGGAAAACCGCCTAAGATGGTATGGGCATGTGACACGGAGAGATGAGGACCACATGGTGAAGAAATCCCTCAACATACCCACGCTGAGAAGAAGACCTGGAAGACCACAGGCAACCTGAACTGCAACTGTAGACAAGGCTCTGAATACTCTGGGCTTGACCGAGAATGCAACGCAGGACAGACAGACATGGCGAATGTGTACAAAGAGAGCCGACACTAGATGATGGGAAATGGCGAGGCTAAAGAGAGATAGAACATCCAAAAGTCTTTAAAGTATTAATTGTCAAATTATAATAAAATTGTTTATCTTAGAATTTGTCGATGACAGCACCCTTACACGTGTCGCCGATCTCACATAATATATTAATATCAGATCATGAGGAATGCAAATTATTCTACTAATTTTCACAGTCGGGTACGACACAAGGCGCTGGCCACCACAATATTCTGCCACTTCATGTAAATTTAAAGGATCAAGTTCCAAAACAACAGGTATCGAGGAATCTGCGATGTATAAAACTCATTTTATTAATATATATTTTTTAAATACAGATGTAGCACACAAATGTATAAAAAGAAAACAGTTATCAAATAAATTAGTATTACCTCGAATCCGGTCTTTGGACGTTTTCTCAGTGCCGGAACCCGTAGTTTTCCGACGTCACCAGTTAGCTGACGCCGTCATTTGGTTCATTTCCGGAACAATATCTAAATATATAAAAGAAAGTCGGGTTATTTTAGTTTTCATAACTCAAGAACGGCCTAACCGACTTGGCTGAAAATTGGTGGAAAGGTAGCTTAGAACTCAAAAACGTCCATGGGATACTCAAAATTGATTCGATTAAGAAAAAATATTGAACATTTACGTAAACATGTTTTCATACAAGACTATTGTAACTTGACAGCTGTCAGTTGAGAAAGTGTTGCCATAGTCAGCAACATAACTAAAAATGACGCAATAGTAGGTATTGTAAGGAGGTACCTACGTAAGGTACGGAATATTTTGAAACAAAAAAAAAAACAAAAGGCAGGAAAAAAAGACGAAAACAAAATAAATATTAGTGAAAATATCAATTTAATCTTTTATTTGTTAAAAATGTTATAACAAAAAGCAAATGGAAAGGCATCTTCTTATTCTATTGTTATTTTTATTTTTTATTATTTTCTCTATTTATTGTATATTTATGTATACTCTACGTTTCTAAATATTTGTAAAAAAAAAATGGAATTTCGATTCTGTATATAAATAAATAAATAAGTATATAGATGTGCCATCTATGTTTTTTTGTCTATGGTTTGATAGATATTTTGTCAATCGGTTGACGTTTTGTTTCGACAGCATTTTGCTGATTTTATTATTGATTATTGAAAATGCCGACACCAAAACGTTCGAATCTTTCACAACAAAGCCGTCACGCAACAAGGAATCGAAAAATTGTCAATGAAAGGACTGACGAAGAGCAAAAAATCTCGCGTGAACAATCCATCGAACCCATCTAACCTGTGGCACAAATACAAGAATAATATGTCAGAAGATATTTTACATCAAATTCGTGTTAGATCAAGAAATCCTGATCTTAAGATGAATGAGGAAATGCATAATCGGGCTTTGCTCTTAATCGAAGACATGTGTTAACCTCATGTGCGGTAGTTTATTAGTCAGGTTAGGAATGCCAGCACCAAATCGTGAAATGAATGACGCATTTAATCGAGAATTGGAACGGGAACGTGAAGATGATCACCATGAATTAGATTTAGTAGTTCAAACGAATGTACCGCTGTTGAATCCTTAACAAAAGGAAGTTTATGATACATTAATGAAGGCAAATGATGATGGAAATGGTGGTTTATATTTCCTGGATGCCCCTGGTGGAACTGGTAAGACATTCCTCATGTCAGTAGTTTTAGCCACTGTCCGTGCGAGATCCAACATTGCGGTTGCAGTTGCTTCTTCTGGAATAGCAGCCACATTGTTAGAAGGATGCCGTACGGCTCATTCAGCATTAAAATTTCCGTTAAATCTTCAAACTATTGAAGAACCTACATGTAATATTTCAAAACACTCCGCAATGGCCAAAGTTTTATCAGAATCAAAAATCATCATCTGGGTCAAATGCACAATGGCGCATAAACGTGCATTGGAAGCACGTAACCGATCATTGAAAGATTTACGCAATGACTCGAGATGTTTTGGAGGCGCAATGATTTTACTGTCTGGCGATTTACGTCAAACACTGCCAGTAATTCCAAAATCAACTGCTGCCAACGAAATTAACGCTTGCCTCAAATCGTAGAATCTAGGGCGCTATGTAAAGAAGCTTCAACTGACAACAAACATGAGAGTTGCATTGATGAATGATACATCTGCTGAAGATTTCTCTGAGCAATTGCTGACTATCGGTAATGGTCGAGTACCTGTCGACATATCGAATGGATTGATTTCATTTCCTCAGAATTTCTGTATCTTTGTCTCATCGAAAGACGAACTCATCAACAAAGTATTCCCAAACATCATGACTAACCACAAAAATAATGAAAGGTTGAGTGAGCGAGCAATTTTGGCGGCTAAGAATAAAGATGTAGATGACCTTAACTACATAATTCAGAATGATATCATTGGTACACTGCATTCATACAAATCTATTGACTGTGTAACGAATGAAGACGAAGCCACTAACTATCCAATTGAATTTTTAAACTCATTGGATGTGCCTGGCTTACCACCGCACAATTTAAGACTAAAAGTTGGCTCCGTAGTAATCATGCTTCGAAACATAAACCAACCAAAACTGTGCAATGGGACGCGTTTGGTGATAAGTAAATGGATGAAAAATGTGATTTACGCGACGATACTCAAAGGAAAATTCGAAGGTGAAGAATTCCTCATTCCGAGGATCCCGATGATCCCAACCGATATGCCGTTTGAGTTTAAGCGACTTCAATTTCCGGTCCGTCTTGCATTCGCCATGACCATTAACAAATCACAAGGCCAATCCTTGAAAGCTTGTGGTCTGAATCTTGAAAATCCATGTTTTTCCCATGGTCAATTATATGTGGCATGTTCACGGGTTGGAAGAAAATCTGCGTTATTTGTTCTTGCGCCTGATAATAAAACAAAAATGTCGTCTATCACAAGGTGCTTCACTGAAGAGTGCAACCCATGCACAAAAATACATGGCCAATAAAGAATCATTAAAATACTAGGATTCAAATCATTGCAAATTAAAGGACTGAAGAAGAACAATTGCACCTGGACGTATCGAAGAACGAGGATTTAATCTGACGTTCAAGGTATTTATTTATTTATTTTTGTACTTACACACAAAATAATTAACAGAATAACATACTACACTTATTACTTTGAATTATGTATGCTAATTCTAAAAAAAAGTGTTTGTAAATCAGTAATATTGTCTTTGCTTTTGATTCTGTAGATACAAGGACAGATTCACCATTGAATCGGATCATTCCAACCTATCGAAGATGCAAAGCATAAATTTGTACAAATATACTTCAATGACAATATGGAGGAAGAACTTGATCGACGTCTACAAAGTCGTGATCAGACCATCTGGTACACACGTCGTGATATTGGGCAACTACAACAGATATCTGAAACACGTCGTTCATATGACACGTTGCAATACCCACTGATGTCTTGGCACGAGAAGATGGATATTATTTCAATATCAAAATGAAAAATCAATTTAATGGCGAGTAATCAATATATATATAATCAATATCATAGTTTTGATTCCGTCATGACATACATTTTAAAGTGCTTGGTTTTGCTTTATGCTTCCAATAAAAGACCAATTACACTGCTTATTACCAGGAAAATAACAGACTTAAAGATTAAGATGTTTTTTTAGAGAAAATTTGACCAATAACCCTTTATAATTATGCTACAAATATGGATGTTAGCTTTACATACAAAATTACAAATCTATTGTCTTAATTTCAGGTGAAGAAACTACCAAGAATCTAAGCTCGATGAATTATAACGCATATCGTTTGACGATTCGTCGAAATGCTGACAACTACTTGCTGAACTTTCGTCGATTACTGCAATAGAATTCAACCAGACCAAATATATGATATCATATGTACCGAAAATTCAACTTAATAAAATCTAAAATCTGCTCATTTATTGCCTTTCGGGTGAAACAAAGTTCACCGGGTCAGCTAGTATTATATGCAAAAGTCATAATTTTTACAAATTTTGGCTTTATTTATATTATTTGAAACTTATGTCCATAACATGTGCACTTTAATCTGTTTGACGAGTATATTATTGTCTTGCTTACCCCCTCATCTCATAATTACTTACAAATACTATTCTACGAAGGCATATCCTTTTAAAAACTATCAAACGGCTGCTTTGGTTTTTGGTAGGATGCGAAAATTCTTAGTTATATTTCATTTAAAAGAATGGCGATGATACAGGCGCTGTAAAGTCTTCATTTTGTTTAATCGAGTAAACCTACCAGCTACAGATATTGCGCATAGAGTTAAAAGCTCTCCAGCGTTTTTAGGGCTAAACGGGTAGTATATGTGTAATTAATTATCCCACGGGTTTTATTCCATTTCACGAAAAGATGTAAAATATATGTAAAATTAAAATAAAACATTTAACGACGTAGCATATCTAAATGTTACATGCAGATCGTAAAAAGTCCAAGCATTAAAATAAAGCACACCTAATAATTTCGCCTAACCGCAGAGGAAATTATCCATAATGTTTCGCGGTAATCTAATATGTAATGTAATCATTTATTTTTGCATAAGCAATGTATATTGTGTAAAATAATAAAAGGGCACTCGACAACGCGCCACATTCTCACCTAATTTACATTGAAATGCCATTATGGCCATAGCCAATTCAACATCAAAAGCACGCCGCTATTTTCACAGCCTTGATTTTTCCAGCTCTTTGTTCGCCTCGGATTATGAGTGCTCTCGGACCGCCCGATCACTCGCGAATGAGCATACAAATTAATGCGAAGAGCGGACAGCACTGACGACATAATAATTACGCACAACCCAGGACCGGATGTCACCGAAAAAATATTTTGTACGCCGACATTCACTGACGGAAATTGTTTACGCCTCTGTGACAATATTCATATTTGCGGCTGCGAATTAGCATTCACTTTGATATCCATTTTCCTATTAAAGATATAAGAATTTCTTACCTTGTATTAATGTGATCCCTATTAAAATAAGGAAAATGTTTTTTTTTTTACATTCAAAGTAACATAATGAGTTTTGAAAAACATGTCTGCGAATAAATGATCGCTTAGTCTTTATGAAAAAATACAAAGTGAGGAAGCGAACAAAGCAGCCTTCTATACCTACAGAGCTTTGTCATCCGACATGGTTCTTGCCTCATCCCATGTCAGCTTTGTCTCCTAGAGGTCCGTCGAGTAAATTCTATATTTAGTTCTTGACTAACTGTCAGACTGAAAAAACTGCAGCTTAGTTTATGCAGGTCCAGGTCCTCGTTCGTCTCTTTTAGCGAGATGCCTAAATTCGCAGCCGTATTGTAAAGTAGGGTTAATATAGGTCTGTATTGTTTTATTTTCTTTTATTGGGTGTACTAAAAAAAAAGTTGTGCATTGTTTTTACCACATGTACATGCGATATATTTTTACCACATATATATTAATAAAATGTTGTCAGAAGTTTTAAAAAGCGAACGGAAACATTTTTTAAAATATTTATATGGTCTTGCCAATATTATAATTTTCAGCATAAGCTATAAATTATATATTCTTCCCTTTTTTGTATTTTTTTTAAAGACAAAAATAGCAATTAATGAAGTATCTGTAAGAATCCAAAAGTATAAATTAAAAGCCTCTGTGAGAAATGAAAAATCTGGAGAAAAAGGGTAAAAGATCCATTTTGAAATGCATATTATTCAACATCGTAACCAACCTTGTAACAAGGATCTATTTGAAATGCAGGTCCTCTCAACTCTCTAACCGATAGCAATATAGAGCTGTGTCAATACGGCCCTGAACCTACCATTATGCTAAAAGCCTGTCGGAAGGGTGACAAAATTTTACTGAACAAAATACCACCAATTAAAGAGAAAACCTTTTCAGATGCTTTTTTTAAAATAAATTCGTTGTTTATTCGTGAAGAAGAATGCCATCGAAACCCACAGAAGAAAAATTTGCCGATTATATTCTCAACTAATCCCCGAGAGTCATGTTTGTTTGAATCATATGAATGGTTACAGGTTCGATCCCCGGAGAAGATTAAACTGAATTAAATCATTAAAGAAATACATAATCTGAATAAACCAACTCAAAACTAAATAAATTAATAATCCTGAAGAAGACCCCTGCAATGGCGGTCGAAATATTGGTTGAAAAAAGTTCACCACACACGGCTCAACCCAAAAGCCACAACATCAAATCTGGCCATGAAAACCTAAGAAGTTATTTGAATTAAATCATATTAAAATATATATAGTCACTTTTACCTATAAATACCACCATTTACTTTGAAAATCTCACACTGCTTAAAATTCCGGATGTGTACTGTTAGTCGAATTTTTCTAATAAAACCAAATGATTTTCTCTAAAAATTAGTTGGTTGGTGGATCAACACTCCAATTACAACGATTAGCTGTCCTCAAAACATAAATATTTCTTCATTGGCTTCTGTGGATATTGCTCACGTTTATGTTTTTAATGATTTTAAATTACTTAAAACATTACTTTATTAGAAAATACTACTTTTTGTACGAATTTGTTATTATTATTATTATATTAGTATTTGTAAAGCGCTCTTTTATGACCGAATGATCATTCCAAAAGCGCTTCTTGACCTCTCTGAGTAAAAAGGTGGGTCTTGAGTCTGCTTCTGAAAGATGCCTCCGCTTTAAGCTCTCTTATGCTTTCCGGTAGCGAGTTCCAGGCCATTGGTGCCGCGTAGCTGAAACCCCGATTGCCAAAGACTGTTTAGGATTACCTCCCATCAGCTGCAGGTTATTGTTAGTTATGCTTGGACATCTAAAATTAAAATAGAGATTAAAAGTTAAAAAAATCTTTTGCTTGCAAGATGCTTTCCCAGCGTCTGATGTCTTAAAAGTAGATTAACAAACATTTGCGATCTTATCAATACGAGAACAAACATAACTACTTTGTATTATTGATGCATTCAGCTGTCCGGTGAGCATCAAATAACACACTATGAGGAGGCTTATCTGCTTTTGTTCTTCTGAATGAGTTGAAATTAAGATTCTAGATTTTTTTTAAGAAGAAAAATGGCTTATTTTTTTACCAAAATGGAAGACATGTTTTCGCTAGGCTTGGTTTGCGGCTTTTCCTTACAGAGGAGCATCATTTGAAGATCGTAATGCAAAAAATTTTGCCACCATAATAATAGTAAGGAAATAAAAACTCTTTACGAAGGAAGTTACACAGTAACTATCGTTGAGTGTTTCAAATTAGGCCATAACTTTCCTCGGTTTTATCGGCCGCGTGATTTTATAGCATCAGAGTAGAATAATTATAGTACATATTAGTAAAATAATAATTTAAGATCAAAATGAAGAGTGCTTCTGTACGAATATTTTATATTATTGAATAAAATATGTTACTTAAATTTATTATTAGAAACTATAAGCTGTTTTACGGAAACGAGCGTTCAGGTTTTACTTGAAAGTAAATTCACGCAAATATTATCAATTTTAAAAAAACTTTCTGCTGGTTACGTCAAGCCTATATGCCTTATTGAATGTTGCATCTGATTTATATATCATGTAATATTAATTTTTCTACAAGTTAAAGGAGAGTATTTTTTGTATTTATTTCTACATTTTATAAGCATGCTCAATTTTTTTTCTGAAATTCGCACTATAAAAGCAAAAGACAACCAACGAAAATATGCATTCGAGTTGCAGTGCTGAAGTAAGATGCTTAGACTTTTGTGAACAAGAAGGGTACGAATGCAAACATTATTAAGGAATAATAAGTTCTCCTGTTTTTTTTATATAAATAATTTGAATACTTCTGCGAATGATGTAAACAAGTAGGAAATAGGTATTCTCAAGATTGATAATCTCGACGAAGAAGGAGAATATTTTGTCTACACGAAAAATGAAAGAATGCACATATAATTTTAATAGTATAATAATATCATTTGTATCTCTATTATTATTATATTGTGTATTGTAATTATTTGTTTTAAAAATCTAAGAAATACACTTATATATTTCATAAAACACAATACGTATTTGTAGAAAGTAATAAAATTACGTGATAATTATCAAAAAATATTTAAACGAAAGCAGCGTTACGTTGGAAGAAACAAACTACACAAGCCTTTGCATTTTTCTCATGAAGGCGTTGCGCGCACTCTTGTTAAGGTAACTATTAGTGGCAATTTTATTTTATAGGATTAATTTGTTAAGGGAAACTCCTCTTAGAAATTAAGGAATCGTATAATACATGCTTCGCTTCCGTTTCGCGGTCGCTCATGCACTAAATTACACTCCCAATTTTATGTGGTGCCGTTTACGCAATAAAGATTGCCACAACTGGGAAAATGGGATATTTAAAACTGTAATGGAAGTTTTATATCAAAGGCGGTAATATTAAACTTTTTAATAATTATTATTTAAGGCACGCCTTAAGCTTTTGTGAACGACTGGCTGATTTTCTCAATTTCAGCATTTTATTCCAAGTGGACGCCCCTCGACAGGAAAATCTGAATTTTGGCCTCCGTTAGATGCTTCATCTTTGACATTGTAAGTGTCATATTAGTGCAATTTTATTATTTTTAAATATACAACACGTAGTAATAAAAAATCATTGAATTTGTGTTTAATATATCCTTCATATAAATGTTAATTTGTTAACAAAATATTAATTTAATTATACACATAAGAAAACACAGTTAAATATAAAACATACATAAAAAAACACAGTCAAAATGCAATTTAAATTGTAGATTTATTACGGAAAATACGTATTCAAGAAAATTTGGTTTCAATTTGAAATAAGTTCCAAGAGACATTTATATTTTTGAAAGTCATTCCTCAATGAAAAGATTTTATTTACTTACTGAACATTTATCTTGAAACTCCGCGAATAAATTATTTTTTGAAAGGTAATTGCTATTTTGCCGATAGAAATCGTCGCATCATCCCGGTGCTAATATCGATATTCCGTAAAAATACTTTAACGTTTATTCTAACTTTTAACTAAAAAATAAATCAACGTTAAATAGCACCTACTCCTTAAATTATAAAAGAATATATATGTTAAAATATACAAGACAATTATAACTTATTGAGAGCTATTCAATTTATGAAAAAAAACTTGAAAAAAGACTTGGAGGAAATAGACTTATTATTCAATTACATATTTATTTATTTTCCGTCGAATGTATATAATATGAAACTATTTGCAATGTGAATGCCTAAAATATAAGGTTCATATTATAATAATGTGAGTGGAAAGTGGCCTGATCGTTTCATTTATTACTGTCCATGTAATATGAGGAATAAAACAGTATCGTCCAATAGCAAATGATTATGCAATATACCAGTTAATGAAGAGGCGAATGAACAGGTGTATAATACATACTTGTTTATGAATATAATAACGTATTATTTGACTCGTAAGCAGTCAAAAGCCCACCGCAGGGGAATACCCCTTAAGCGATATAGGATACGCTCTCGAAAACATTCCCTCGAAAACATTCCCTTATAAATGCACATGCACATACAATCAATGTCAAATGTTGAAAATGAAAAATGAATTTTCGTGACTGGGGTGTTGCGCGAATATTGCGGAGTTCACTGCGCTAATTGGAAGTTTTTTAAAAAATGTGGATAGAAATTAATTTCAATAACTTGTATGTGATATGAACCTTATATGGAGATCCGTATGTTAAGCGTGTAAGCTTTCTATTGATATAATACTCGTTAAAAAATATTATGAAGTAATGTTGAATTCATTAATGATCGGTAGGGAAGCAAGATTATAATTCCCCGAGACGAGAAAATTTAAGTTATTTTTTTTTACTTTTCTTATTAAATAAGGATTCAAACTTCTTCTTCGTAGTATCAATCCGGTGGATTGGTTTGCAGCAACAAAGTCTTGCATCTCGATCTCCACTCCTTTCGATCCTCTGCAGTCCTCTTCAGCGCAGCATAAGAGATACAAATGTCCCCGAATACTTGCCGCAAATACTCCCGTCTAGGGTGCCCTCTACAGTTTTTTCCCTCAACCATCCCTTACACAATGTCATGAAGAAGACCATCGTGGCGCATGATGTGACCGATTCATCGAGCTCGCCTCTCTGAGATTGTTCTTACTAGGTGCATATCTTCCTTGATTAAATAATATGTAGAGTATATAAGTAATAATAATGTATATAAGAATAAGGATCCAATACTTTGATTATAATCATAATTTAATATTTTTACTTTAAAAAAAAGTTAAGTGAAAAGTTTTTTCATATAATGAAATACAAATGTTGGTACTTTACCAATATTTGACGCTCTCCGAAAGCTGCCACCTTTTACGACCTTTCCACCACTTTCCTTCGCTACGCTTCTGTGTAAACTCAAATAAAGTTATAAACTTGTACGCGTGTAGACTGTCATGTTTGCGGTTTGAACCTCAAATCTATCATTTCCTTTAAATTTCTCAGGTATAAATACTGTTTGAAAAGATAATTCTTAATTAGTTTTGAGATAAATTTAATTATAAAAAACATTAATTACACAATAAAAGTCATTATAATATAAACACAGCAAATATTCAATAATAAAGCGAATAAGAGTCAATTTTTGGTAAAAAAAAACAATGCATAGACGTTTCATATTATCTAAACATACAATACGGATTCTATGGCACTTATTAAGTATGGCTAAACGCTGCATGTAAATTATTGATCCGTTAGGCTAGTGTGTTTTACTCATTATCTAGGGATTCATATTGCATTGGTGGTATTCAACAAACCACTTTGTCGACCTCGGTTTATATTAATAGACCATGACTTGCATTTTAAAGTTTGTGGAGAAATTGTCTAATTGTATTTTAATTAGATAAATTATCTCATGATGTATATCTTATATATATACATATATTTAAATATATATATATATATATATATATATATATATATATATATATATATATATATATATATATATATATATATATATATATATATATATATATATATATATATATATTTAAATATATGTATATATATAAGATATATACATCATAATCAAACACACTTTAATAATGACATAATGGGATTTTTAAAACATATTTTGTGTTTTTCATATACCTCACATTTATGTCATATGTTATATATTAATATGACTTCCAGCAAGGTATATAATATAAACATTACCTTTTATATATATATATATATATATATATATATATATATATATATATATATATATATATATATATATATATATATATATAAAAAGGTAATGTTTATATTATATACCTTGCTGGAAGTCATATTAATATATAACATATGACATAAATGTGAGGTATATGAAAAACACAAAATATGTTTTAAAAATCCCATTATGTCATTATTAAAAGTGTGTTCACTGTGTATTATTGTGTTATTACCTGGAATACTTATAAAAGTAAATACCAACTGTATTACAAGATACATTCGTATCAGTAGTATTATATGATAACACCGCCAATTAAAGAAATTAATGTAAGGGGGAAAAATTCTCTACCGAAATTTGTATTTTAATAATAATATATTTTTACGTGACGTAAAATGTATAACAACGTTATTATTACGTAGAAAATAAAATGTATTATTGGTTAACTTTATTCAATTGAAATAGAGAATACCAAATAATATCATGAGAATATTTAATGATGTAACAAATAAATTTTCCGCATTCAAATGTTGTACAATTGGGTAACAATTGGTATTGGTTTGTATTTGTCTTCAAACAATCTTGATAGAGTTTTCTGCACTCTAGATATTTTGTTATTATTGGATACTGAAAATCATATTTACTTTATTGCGATTCTGAGAAGACGATCTCAGGAAATTAAGGTCAGCCATCACTGAAGGGCCATGAATATTGCAAGTAGCTGAAAACATTGATAGAGATCTTCACATAAGTACGTTGCAAATAAAGTTGTAAAATATTTATACTGAAGTAATTGCTTCTCATTAACAGTTTTCGGCATTTTTTTAGTTTCTTGATGTTGATGAAAACAATTTATTATATTTGTCAAAGTAAATTTTTAGTAAAATATATATAATCTTCTCTTACGACTAGTTTATTTATTGTCTGATATCTAAATGTAATATATCCATGAGCATCAACATTCCACATCCGCTATCTTGCTCAAGTCTATGTTCGTTGATTACCTTCCAGTGTTCTGCCGAGTACATTATAAGTACAGTTTGTACATTTTTCGCAAAATATGTAAATTTAATTCTAAAAATGAATTAGAGATCTAAAAGAAGATTATTTGAACATGATTCAAACATAAATTTTTATAAACTTCAATTGCCTGAAATATATTCATAATATTCTTAATTTATGTGTTCAAATTTCGAATTATTTTGTTTTGGAAAGTTTATTGCGTACGAGTACAATTAACTTGAAGATTTGGCCGTAAGATGTCCAAGTAACTCAACTACTTACATTGGGTATTGGCATTAGAGGTGAATTTAAAGTTATTATTCTAAATATTTGAGTACATACTAGGATATCTTACAAAACTTTTGTTGTAAATGTATGTAGTCCCTACAATGAAGTCGGTACTTGAAGTACGGTATTTGAACACTATTATTGTAATATATACAATTTTATTTTGATATTATAAATTTAAAAAAATAATTATTTATTATTGATTATAAATAATATGATAACAAGTACGATATTTTCGCACAATGATCTCTTAAAACACATTAATTCAGATTGATTGATTACTCTGTTAAACGATTACTTCTATTTTTTACGATAAAGTTACTTTATTAGGCTTACTAAAAACGCTATTGGATTAAAAATTTACATTTTTGATAATACTTATTAACCGGCTTTGATTAATTAAAATATTTTTCTTAAGAAAGTTATAAAGAGAGAGACGTAGAGAAAACACCTGGTCTTTCCAAATATTTAGCCTCCATTTTTATTAAGCCGAGTGGGTGTATAGTGCGAGTATGTACCATCCGCTCACTCCAAACCCGGCGCTTATAAACTTTGTACATCTCTCTTCTGCTTAATTCGATACATTTATCAGGCATTTTTTTATCAGTAACAATTATTTTTAATGTTCATTTCTAACATTTTCACGTCTCCCGTCCGGGATATTTCGAAGCGTCCGGACCTTTTTTAAAATAAACGATCATAATTCAATACGAATACAGATAAATTTAAAATACGTTCCTCTATCTGTGAGTTAGCGATCGGAAATAATTGGAAAAAAGTTTTTTTTCGAACAATTCGCTGTAGGATAAAATGTACATGCCAATGTTCCTATATTTGCCTCAAGTAATTTATTTTTGTGATGAAATTATTATCGTTTTGTTCGAATTAAAAAGCGTTCACGCTGCTGTGAACTTTTTTTATCAATACAATTAGCTAATTGGCTATTTAATAAAATTATATTTTGCATTTCAATTTTCATCATTGGATTCAATAATGAGGAAAATTTGAACACAATTATTGAGTACTCATAATAAAATAATACAATTTATACAGATTACATTGTTTGTACGACTTAAATATTTTTTAGAAGGAAGAAATAGATAAATGATATCTTGATTAACTTTTAATCAAGCATAATTAACAATCTTATCAGTTTTATTAAATTTACTATTTATGTATATTTGTCTTAAAAAGTAATACATTTCCTTAATATGACACGAAATTATATATTTTATTAAGTTCAGCAGTGATATAATCCAAACTATCAATAATATATATAAATATATTAATTTGTTATAAATAAGCAATCTTAATAATCACTTCAGGCCAAATTAATATACCAATCTATTAAATTTCTGCTTCATTTGAAGTTCGCTGACAATATAGTCGATAAAGTTAATGTATAGCCGGAAGTCTATTAAGTGTAGGAGCAGTTCACTAATCCTCTTCGGTAACCACTCAATTTTCCAATAATCTGCTCACATCGCATTAGTGGTATCCGGCTGCAGCTAATGATTTGCAGGGAACTTTACCGCGACAGGTGTTTGCAAGAAATGATTACATATATAATAATAAAGGAAAGGAACGCGCCTGTTCCTTCCATTCTACATTCTCTGGGTAAATAGATATTTTGCGGGAACTTCAGGAAAAAATCTACGATAAAAACTTGAGATATGTTAGTGAAGATACACTTCTTCTTCCTTAACGTGAAATAATGAATTAAAAAACAAAACCAATCAATTATTTTTAATACTTAACACGGAGAAAAAAAAAATTCACGGGTTAAGTGATTCGAATTCATCTTTTTATTCTATGTTGGCACTACTGTCACTAACATTTGAACCGACTTACACGTCAAAATATTCATTAATGTTTGAGATATCCGTCTATAAAAGATTTTTTTTTGCTTTTTATAGTGTTTAAAACTATTCAACAATGCAGTTCCATTAAATTTTTAGTATGTATTGTTTTCTTTCTCAGTTCAATGATTTTATTCAAAGAACGAATATATCATTAACATTTAAACTTACTGAAATATGTCATATGTGGGGAAGCTGGAGGCAGTACCGTACAACCTTAGAGTACCATTCGGTTATAGGTTTTCTATTATTTCTCTCTCTCTCTCTCTCTCTCTCCTCTCTCTCTCTCTCTTTTTCTTGTAAAACTTGTGTATTGCACCTTAATAACATCAAAAAGGTAAAATTAATTATTTACGCTATATCGATACTAGAATGTTTACTTAGCCGTTATGATATTCCCTCGAGCCATACTTATTAAATCTCGTGTATTTTCAGTTTCGATAATATTACAGCCCACTTTCGCCCAGATAATATTGATCCCGGATTACAGCGCCGGACAAAAAAAAAATTAAAACGTTTTTTTCGCGGGTCGAACGGAAATGGCGTAAAATCTAACGCGATATTCCGTAATACTTAAATCTGGCCGCACAATAAAAAGAGATAGTTTCATATTATGTCGTTACGACACCAGAACGGCGGATGGTCAATTTAATTTTTTAGATTAGCATCCGCTGGCGGTATCTAGATTTATATACTCGCATTAATGAAACATTGCGTTCCGGCGATGATGAATTGACGAGAATATGCTTATTGACGAGTTGGGAAGGTTCGAAAAGGAAAATCGAAAGTGGAATATCGAGTCTCGGAACAATGTGAGACAGCTGGAGGTAGCTGCACGGCATCAGTGTCGCGACTTCACTAGAGCAGAATTCGGGCTTTGGAACTGGAACATACTGGAACTGGAACATACTAATCATTTTGCAAGAAATGATGTTTCGAAAACAATATGAAATATATGCATTTTTGCTTACATTTTTTTATATAATCTCAAATATATGCTAAACTACCAAATTTTATCTTTCATATCTGCTGTAAATCTTGGACATATTCCCGTGACAGCAAATGCTGCCTATTTATTTAGCACCAAGATATCTCTCCAGTGCAAAATATCACTTAGTATGCTAAGCACATTTATGTGTTGGCATATTTTTTTTTTTAAATCAAGGTCAATTATTCAACCAACGACACGCAGTAAGCCACAACCATGTTTTAATATAATTTCAATGTTGCTCAACTTCAGAGATCGATTGAGAACTGCGCTTACAATGTGCTATTGTCGTTGGTCCTTTCCCACTCACACACAAATCCAACACAAATCTCCATTCCCACGTATTTCGTGGTTGGCAACGTGTTACTAAAGAAGGCAATTCAAGACTCGCTGTAGTATACTTATTTCGCAGCCTTATACTGAGGTCTATTTGACATCTAACTGATGCACTTAGAATCACGGGAAAGTCCCCATCTGGGTCTCCAAAAACAGGACGCGATAGGGAGGGTTCTCACCAAGCAAGTTGTCGTTGGTCCATTGTGATTATTTAAATAATATTTGTAATTAATATTTTAAGTAATGTTTTGATCTTTCATTTTAATCGACTCATAAAAGATCATTATTCTGTTAAATAAGAATACTCATTTCAAATGATAACTATTACCAGGCCACAAATTATAATACCAACCTTACCCAAATAGTTAAATAATAAAAAATAAAATCACTGACCAATTTAATGGTATATTTATATGAAGATTACGTGGAAAGACATTGTCTGCTGAAGGGAATTACACACGGGTGAATAATGACCGCAGCACTTAAGATAATGATTCTGATTACTGACTTACTTGCAGTTTTTATAATTGACACACTTTTTAATGACTATTCTTGTACAAAAAATAGTCGGAAAAATTGCACAATTTCAAATATCACCATTAATTTGCTGGTTTATATAAACCAGATAAAAACAAGTACATGTATGTGTAATTTATTTTACATGATAAAATTAGTAAAAAAATAAAAACTGCATATTTATAAATACCTCAAACTTCATAATAAATAAACATTTAAATGAAATATCAATAAAATAAATATTTATATTAAGATTAAATATATATATATATAAAATAAAATCATCAAAAATTGTTAGCCCCACATACACCCGTATACACAGATAAATCCTTGACTAAGATAACCAACTTCGAACCCGTTTGCAGTGTCGTTTCATAAGATTTGAGATTAGTCGATAGCTGAGGCTTACTCATTCTATTCATTCTAAAGTAAAGTTATTATTATAGGTCAGGAAACTGAAGATTTTTTTTCGCATACGGTTCTCAAGTTGGTTACCTTAAGCCATGTAATGACTCTGCATATGGGTGTTAGGATCTGTGATTTGTATTTATATACAATATAAACCAGAATGTTGGTAGTAGGTTGATTTTTAAGAGGACCAAAAAAATGTTTCTAAATATAGGCAGCAACCAAGCGCCTATAGACCGTTGCGACTGACAGAGCTTTGTGACGGCAACTCGTGCTACCATATGCTCCAATTAAGAGAACGGACATGTTAATGATAATAAATATTGTTTTTATTTAATTTGTCTTATTATTATTATCTTATAAAGTGCATAATTTATTTCAGTATTGTTTTTATCATGAGCATGTGTTTACTCTTAAATATAAACGATTCTCTAAGAATTCCCAAGGCTTGTAAATGAAATGTCTGAAAGCTTACTTGACAGAAGGCTTACGATAATAACCAGCCGACGAGCTTCCATCCGTATTCCAAGGCAGAGTGCACTATGACAATCAAGCATGAACAATGGTATTTTCCAGGACAACAACGCAAGACTTCTTCTAATGATTATTCTTTATAGGTCATGACAAGTGTTTTTTTTTTATAATTACGCTCATTATATTTATGAGATCCAGAGATTTTGACTATTAAAAAAATGATAGAAATAATTTAAGCGAAAAAAAAACACAAAGGTAATGTAAAAACAAGGAAGTCACTATGCCGACTTAAGAGAACCAGTATAATAAATTCAACAGATTTACTTAAGCTGGGCTTAAGGGCGATACGGTTGAAAAGACCGATTACCATTTTACGGGGTATTGTCCTAAGTAGATGAGTTCTGCACCTTGAAATATCTATTTAATAAATATCAAACCTAAAGTCTATTTTTATGCTGTTTTTTTTTTCATTTTAAGCATGTACACATCAATAAAATGTACGTGAAAATATCCTGCTAAATGTCTTTATTTTACATATACAAAAGATTTAAAAAAAAAATGTAAAAAATGTAACACCAATTAGCACATCTCATAGATCGTTAAAAGAGTTTATAAATGTAATAGACGGAGAAACGGGATGAGTCGAGGACCACGATGACTGTCAAAGCTTTGTGGTGACAAATTGTAACGATTTTTTTATCTGATATCTAGAGAGAAATTTTAAAAATAGCTTCTGTATAACGTTAAAAATATTTTAAGGAATAAATACTATTGCGGAATCCGAGAATCAAGATTTAATGTCTGCCATAATGGATCACTGCGTTAAAGTGAACAATCCAAGTTTTTCAAAGAAATAATACTTATAGACTTCGTAACAAAAAGATCTCTCGAACCCTCCTCCACTTGAGTTGATACTTCAACTAGTGAGGTGCCTACACAAACAAGTGATCCTCTCGTAAGAATGCGGCGGTAAAATAAGACAGTCGAGTGTTGAACTTCTCTGGCATATTTGCACACATAAAATGTGAGGTATATTAAACTTACCCGCTCTGTCATATTCACTCGTTTCTTGTAGTATGCTTTTCCCTCAACTGAAAAATATAGGCGCTACACATTGTCGTCACAAAGTTATGACAGCTGCCATTATACTCGCCTCGTCCCAAATCAGCAAGTAAAGCTTTCACAACGGCTTTCCTCGATGCTGAAAACTCCAGTGAAATGTTGTTATTTATACATGATTGTGCTTACCGTATCGTGTTATTCAGTAAAACGTTAATATTTTTTTTATAATCTTACATAATTTGAATAACAAAGGCATTCATGGATCGTGATTTTGAGTCATTGATATATTTTGACATAAAATGCATATTATGCAAGTGTATACTATGAATCTAAAAAGTGATATTTTTTGCATATTAAAGACGAAGTGTGCAAAAATATAAATATTTAAAGAAATCATGGCTTTTGACGAAAGGTGTATTAATTAAATGAAACATATAATTTATTTGAATGCAAAAATCATAGATATTTTTCACTTACACAGACTAAACCTTGTAAATAATTTACTTCTTATGATTATGGTCCAATCAATACAAAGATAATTTATCTCTCTCATTAAATAGCACATTGAACGATTTTTACATTTGTTGAATTTGTTTAGTAAGTTTCCTTATCTACTGCCTCCTACTATATGTAAGTAAACATTATTGTTTTGCAAAAACTTCATGAAAATAAAAGTGTTTGGTCGTGTATTGTATATATTTTATTTGGCAAAGCTTTTTGGATAAACAATTGACAAAAAGCTCCGCAGCTTATATTATGCGCCGTCGACCGCACAAACAATCAATACCCGGACAATTTCCGTCCGATATTAATTTATTTGTATTAACATATTGACCTTTAGGAACACTATGAAAGAGTTTCACGTGTTTGAAAACCAGGGAAACTGCTGTTATGTTTCGCACATTTGTTTTTGTGAACAATAAAACCTTTTGGTGAAAATTGTTTAAATTAATGAGTATTTAAATAATTTAATCAATTTTAGATTAAAAATATTCTCAAAGTTACACCGAGAAAGAGTAATAGTATATGCTTATTGAGAAAATAACATAATTTCAAAGAAATTAATCTGTATTATAATGGAAAACAATAAAATATTGATTTTACTAAAGTTTCTCCTTCATATAAAAAAGTATCATTTATTATCTCCTGAGCAATCTCATACTTTTTGGAATTGTATCATAAAATTTACTAAATTATAACAGTACTTGCATTATATACTTGTATTTAAAACATTTCGGTTGAACAAAGTGTGCACAATCACCGAGTGAATTACTCCAAAAAAATGGCCTTCTAAATATTCTATAACGGTGATTCCACATGGGCCAATAATTCCACCATGCCAGCACTTTTTATTTTACTCATAAAGCCCAACAAATCATTTTAACCCCACGATACTATCTTTATTTATAAAAGCGTTTGTGTGTTTTTTAAGAAATCGCTAATCTCGGAAACCACCAAAGGCATCAAAGCCACATTAACACCATAGTTTAGGTGTGTTTCCATCGTAAAGCTTACTAAATTTTAACAGAGCTTGCATCGTATACGTCAATATTAACGATACTTTGGTTGAAAAGGGTGAGCACAATGACCGCATGGGTTAGTCCTGAAAGGGAAAAAATGGGCATCTAAATATTCCGTGACTGTGTTTCAACATGGCCCCTAATACCGCCCCGGCCGGCAGAGGCAGTTTCCAAGTTTTGGCTCGCACCGTCCCTGGTTAATAATCTCCGGGCCGTCGGTCGCCTTGCCGCTAAACTCTGCCCATAAACTCTACACCCGAGAAGTAAAGTGACGTTACCGTAAAGAGGCAATTTTCCAGCGGAGGCAAAGCGCGGAATTTGCGCATCGGCTTCCGACAAGTTTTTCCTTATATCGCATACGCAACTTTACGTGAATTAATTAAAATAAACGTGCCTCGGCATGATCTTTGGATGTATTGACTTCTTTGTATTTTCGTACGCTTATTTTATATATCTAATATTAATAAAATAATATATAATTAAATAGCCATCATCGAATAAAAAATTAAAAGCTTAGTTACAATGATGTCATAAGGAAAATATTCAAATAAAATTCCACAATTTTATCTTTGTCGACATTCTAAATTTTTTTTAAAAGTTATATTTTTCTTCAAACTTGCATTTTGACGACGCTGGAATATGTGAACAATAAAATTTTGGAATTTAAACTAATAATTTAGGTTAAGAAATTATCTATCGAAAAATTCGAACAGTATTTGTCTTTTTCCTTCGGAGTTCCCTTGATGCGCTTTCTGTGAAAGCTTATCATCTGTTGATCTGTTGACATCTTACCATTCTCGTCTCACGATATCTTCCATATTACACGTGCTCTGAATTTCAATGCTTCTGTTGCATTCCTGCTGTTTGCTTCCGGTTATGCATCGCATTTGCGAAGTTATTAACCTAGATATTGTTCCAGAAGGTTCTCGTGCAGCGCATAGCAAAAAAGTCATACTTATGTATCAATTTCACTTATATATATTTACAATTTACAATTATTATATCGCTTACAATTATATTTAAAATACTTGTAAGTGTCACTAGAGTGTATTTATTAGAGACTATGTATACGTGAGTTAAGTTCGCTGACCGCATCATTTACGATGTAATTTGTCTCATATTAGCAATGTGGAAAGAGAGATTGATAGAAAAAAAGTGTATGAAAAATGGAATAGTATATAAATGAATGGAGTAGGGTGTTGGCAAGGACCGGGGACTTCTTATTGATAGCATAGTATAAAAAAATAAATGTTACTTCATAACCAATAAAATCACAACGTCGCGTTGCCGCTAACTATAAAATAATAGTACTCATGACACATCTGCACTAAAAATAATGAACATATTTAATTTTAACTCACAAATTTTATAGCATCGCTTTTTGTTATCATTTTCACTTCGGTTTACGCAGAGCATGACAATTTGAAGTCGATTTGTACGCGATTACGGTCACAAGTATTTTTAGCTTATCTTTTTTAAGAAACTGTTCAATGTGTCTTTATTTTTTATATGAGATTCTGAAAAAGGTGAAATTTCGACGTTCATATATGACACTAAGCCTTGGGGCCCAGATTAGTATGTGCGCCTTTCCTTGCGCTCGCAAATCAATAAAGTACGGGTGACTTCTTCTGCTTTTCTACGCTCCTCAGCTTCCATGGAAAAAGCCAAGAATGTTACAATTCTGCATGCTAGCTTCATTGTTTAGTTATTAAAATATTTTACTTGTTATTTTTCCTCAAATTAATGCATTTTTCACAGTTGAATATTGTGAATATAAACAATAACTATACAACAGTTTTTTTTTATTAGCATCCGTTTTTAAGTTTGAGTTATAAAAAAATGTTTTACTGCATAAATAAAATAGTGTTAAATGGAACTGAAAAACCTTAATGCTCCAAGTTTAATATGTTTTTACTGGAACGTAAATTTATTAATTATCATTTTGCCCGGTAAAACATGTTTTCCTTTTACCGCCAACCTTTATTCAGTAATATTTTATAACATTTGGAGAGAAGGGAATACATCATAACTTTTGACATTAAATGTTCGTAAAATGCGAAGCCCTATATTCCAGATAAAAAACCATCGTTGTTTCTCAAAATATTTTCATTTTATTAGATATAATTTTTATAACATATTATTTTAAAACCTAATTTGACAAATAATATTTCACTCAAAATCTGAAAGACCTTAATAATTTTATTACTTATTTTATTTATTTTTATTTTTTATTAATACATATGTTTTTAATTGTTTTTTTAAATTTATTTTTAAATTTATTTCATTCAATTAAAATAACAAAAAAGGTTAAGCCGCAAAAAAATACTGTAACGATGTGTTTAAATGATGCTTACATTATTTTCAAAATAAAAATCTGGAAGCATCTAAGTGATTACGTGTTTACACTTAAAAAAATGTAATGCAGTACTTTCATATTTTATTATTGCAAATAGCGATAGAGTTTGCATCTGACACTAACATTTATGAGGTGGTAGAAGCGATAAAAAACGAGTAAACAGATTATTGCGTTGTAAAAAGTGTTGAAATTTCACGACACTGCTTTTCGGAAAGAACACCAATGAATAGGATAACTGAGATTCCTTTATTCAGACATGATCATTGCCACGATGTTTAGTCATGAGCCACAAGGGTTTCACGATGGGGCGACCTCAACCTCGTCAGTTTCAACATTTCAAAAACCCAATCATGTACTTTCTCCACCAAGAAGACTGCTATGCATCCTGTATCTTTCAACAGTTGTTCTCTTCCGAAAGCAAGCTCCATCAACATGCTTGGATTATCAATATCGAATAATGTCAAATATTACGAGTCAATTAAGTGTAAAGCCGGTCTCGCTTCCAAAAAACTAGGTGTATTATATAGATCACGTCGGTATTTCAACGATAAACAACTTCTTCTTCTATATAAAGGAATGCTCTTCCAGCGTCTGTGTTTCCTCCATCCTACAATCTGGATCTCTTCAAGAAACACATAAATATACACTTGCAATCTCCCCAACCCACACACAAATACGAACACAACACACGTTTCCCGCATGCAGCGTCCAGCCTCCCTGGCTGAGCGTCATAGAGTGCACTGGTCTTGACCGGTTGTGCTCTCCTGCATGCGTTTACATAAAAAAAACATGATTAGAAAATAATTTGGTAATACACAAAAAAAAACAATAAAAGTTACAAATCACATAATTATATTTATTTTTATATACATACTCGTAAGTATTATCTTCCACCACCAATATCTTCTACTCCTTAACTATTTCTTTTATTTTTCCACATTAATCGCTCTTTACCCACATCATATTGTCACAATATACAAATACAATTTCTCATATAAATTATTTTCTCATTCTGAAATTCTGCCGAGTAAATATTATGTTTAGTTCGTTTGAATAAATAACGAAGACTTTTTCATAGATAATTATAATCCGTTATCTAATCTATGAAATAAATCACTTGATAGTTGGACATTAAAACTTCTTGAATATCCTATATCTCTCAGATGTAATATCGCACATTCCTCTAGAAGGGCAGTAATGCACTCTTGGGACTAGTCACTTTATACGTCTCGACATGATTCACCACGAGTGTCTACAATCCACATTATACAGTGTATGATACTTATATAATACATTATATGTGACAAGTCGTCTGTCTAAGTACACCACTAAGCTGGAGATAAACGTCCCATGTTTGCGTCAACAATGATAATTTAAATGCAAATCTGAACCATAACTGCTCCAACCATATTCTCCCTAATATCGAACTATTAAAAATTTTACGTTATACTTTTTATATTTAAGCCACACAAAATAAATTGGCTTAAATTTTTATTAAGTAAAAAAATTGTCCGAATATAATACGTGTAATTGTACATGCGACATAGAAGTCAAGTAAAAAGTCGAGTATTGCTTGTACTCCGAGTATGAAACGAAAGCTGATGACAGAAAAATAATAATTGTGAAAAATTGGTGTTGTATTCGTAATAATGTGATAATGGATTTTTATTTGATAATAATGTATATATCTTGTAATTCAAATACATATTTATTATACTTGTTTATTTAAAATTTAAATAATGAATTCTCGTTTTATAATTAATTAAAAAATATTAACGAAGGTGATATAAAAAGGTGAAAATCCAGGAAGGCAAATATCAATGTTCTTAAGGACATATGCAGGCTCTCGGAAAGTGACATTAAAGTGACAGAAAGTTCTCAGGCAGGATGAGGGTTGTGAAGGAGCAGGAGCTTTGGATGGGATTTGGCGCTAATGAGAGGCAGATGTAGTGGTTGGTCTTTAACTTTGATGTCGTGTCACAACCTTTTTTAAATTGGATTTATGCGAGCTTACGTGACGATAACTGAATCCACTTCTAGTGTAACGAGTACTTATTTAATGATGTTCATAAAAAGTAATTAAACGTTATATTAAGTGTTACATGTCTTATTCGTATCAAATTCATAAGTTCCAAAATACTATCAAATAAGTCAACGTATAAGAAAATTTAATATTTGCAAATAAATATTATTTTAATTATACTTCGATTTACGAATCATGAAATACAGAGACAACATGAAGAGGAATCAGAAACATAAATATACGATATTTACTGGTTCTTAGTTTTTCATGTTAACATATACGGGAGAATAATATAAGAAAGGTATGGAGAAAACTCATTTGTGCTTCTATGATACCTGCCACTGTGAGGATGATAAAACACGTATGTAATATGAAAATTCACACATCGTACATGCTTAAAAGTGCATGCGCGTATCCGTGTATCGTATAAAACTTTTTGCAAGATGAGATGAGAAACTCGTGCATAATTGCGTGTGAAATTGAATACAAAGATATTTTGATGTAATTTCGTAAAAACTTTGATACATTACGCGCATACGTGATAGTACGAACACGCTCTGAGAACTATTTTTGAACGATTTTCGCTTACCACCGATTGAATAATTTCTATATTAATTTATACAATAATGTTAAGTTTAGAAATGATCTATAAATGCTTACAATTACAACGTATACATACAAAATGCAATTAATAACATCAGGGAAAAAATGGGCCATAGAGAGGGGGTTACAATACATGGCCAAAAGATTGATATGATAAGGTTTGCTGACGACATTGCTCTGATTGCTGAAACTGAAGATGAACTCACGGAAGCGCTGACATCCATGGAAAACATATTTAATTCCGACTACAATATGAAGATAAACAGCACAAAAACCAAAGTCATGAGAGTAAGCCGCAATGAGCAGCAGAAAATTAACATATCAATGCTAGGAGTACCCCAAAAAGATGCAAAAGAATTTGTATACCTTGGAAGTACGATCACCTGGGATGGCAAAACAAAAAGAGAAGTCAACAGTCGAATACATCAAGCAAGGCTAGCTTTCAATAAAAAAGCCAAAATTCTTGAGTCAAAGAATATTTCTTTAGGGCTCCGCAAGCAACTTGCCAAAACACTTGTGTGGAGCATCTTAATGTACGGCTGTGAGACATGGTGCTTATCTGAAAGTGATAAAAAAAGACTAGAGGCCTTTGAGATGTGGTCGTACAGAAGAATTCTTGGAATTTCCTGGAGAAACCACGTCACGAACAATGAGGTTCTCAGAATAATCAAGGAAGATAGGCAACTAATAAGAACCATCTCAGAGAGGCGAGGTGGATTGGTCACATCATGCGCCACGATGGTCTTCTTCACGATATTATGGAGGGGATGGTTGACGGTATAAACTGTAGAGGGCGCCCTAGACGGGAGTTTTTGCAGCAAATATTCGAGGACATGAATTATAGCGCTTATGCTGAGCTGAAAAGGGTTGCGGAGGACCGAGAGGAATGGAGATCGAGATGCAAGATTCTGTTGCTGCAAACCAATCCACCGGATTGATACTACGAAGAAGAAGATCTTATTTATGAAAAATGAAACGCTGAAAACTTGATAACAAAACAAATATTACTCACTAAATTATTTACTTAAGTTAATAATTCATTTTTTCTGTATCGCTACTACTTGGTGGGTCTTTGCTTTTAAATTATGTCATAATATTTATATTTTAATAAACACGAAGCTGCTTCAAACAACAGGTATTGAAAGTTAGTGCAGAATGGCAGCCCTGGAATTATAGAAGATGTGTAGCTCATCTCCCAGCTAAGCAGAGGGTATATGTTAAAAGCAGATAACATGGAACATACAGCAGCGCAGTAAGGTGGAAAGTGCAATACTGAGTAGAGCAACGTCTGCTATGTAATGTTTTATACAGGCTAATGATGTTTGAGCATCACTTGTATGTTTTTCAAGAAGCCATGAGAGATAATAATTTTATTTTCTTTGTTATATCAGCAAATGCACTAAGACGATTATTTTTCATTTACTCCTCGTAATATTAAAAATAAATTCTCAGACGATTTTATATTTTTTTTAGCAACGTATGTTTTATAGTTTACTGACTAATTTTAGATACTATACCTGTAATAATTTAACAGTATATTGTATGTTCGCAATTTGAAAAGTAAATTCTTATTCAAATTCTCGGAATCCTTCAAATTTGATAGCTGACTCGTATTGCTTCTTTTGAATAAATGTGTCTTTGGATAAAGCCACTCTTTAGGACCAAATCGAGTTATCATCCGATCTCCTTTTAAAAATATCGATAAATACTTTAAAATAGGATAATACAGCAGAACAGCAGAAGCTGACAAAAATATGTCTTTAATTAGTGGTGACCATGTATTTCAGACTTTAAACTAATTTAGAAACAATATCAATAACTGAACTAATGCAGTTAAATATTTACAATATTTAAAATGCCACATTTTATATTAAATTATTTTCCAACTACTTGCACTTATTAAAGTTTTCACCCCATAAACAGTTTTAAGCACCGTTTGCTAGCATTTTTTACTCATAAAATCTTTAATGTTCGTTATTCCCTTATAGCATTACACTCGAAAAACGTCTTTCATCCTCAATTGGATTTAAAAACAGCACAAAACAAAAAGGGATTGATATTGCATAAAATTTTATGACAGTCGTAAAACGGTTCAATTTTTGGATTGTTAATAAAGACGTTTGCATTCTTTCTTCCGCTGTAGTATCGCTCACAACTGGGATTCATGGCATCTTCCATTTATCGAAGGGTTCTTTAATCCTAACAAAAATTTAAATGTAAAATAATCTTTTGCTATTTCTGAAGGAGAGTTATTTTTCGGGTTGCTTAGTAATACAGAAGAAGTTTCTTATCATAAATGAAAAAAATCGTGATAATACTCGATGACATTTTATTTTTATTTAAGATCCTATTCACAAATATATAAATGACGAAAAATTATTAACATAAGAGTTTCTTGTAAAACACGTTAATTTTTCAGCTTTCAGCTTTCTTTAAATTTATTTACTTAAAATTTTATAGACAAAAAGGTCATCTAAAAATATAAGATTATTGTTGATATGGTTTTCACAAACTTTAATAGTCATTATCTCAAAGTTTCCATATTTTTTTGTATTTCACACTCATGTGAGTATAATAGATTCAATTATAAGAAGAGCTTGTCATTACCTCACGATAAATTATGCCAATAAAAGCGACCCAGTGTCTTTGTGAAAAAGCAGCCTCGTTACTTTTTTATTCATGTCAATTTCCGTTGCGTTGGCTCTACCTCCGGTCGCCTCTGCGAGAAAGCCCTTTAATCTCAAAACATTCCTATGTGACAAAAAGCCTCCGCGAGCTTTCTGCGTCCCGTGCGTTAAGTTATGTTTACAAAAGCATTGTTCTCGGGGATATATCATATTACGTTCTCTTAAAAAAAAATCGGAAATTTATGTACAAAATTATGAAGTTATATAAATAAATTGTGTGGATTATATATATTATTATCCGTTTTGAAACATCTCATTGCGAGAGAATATTGATTTGTATTACAACGTAACTTAGAATTCAAAGGCAGAGTCAATAACTTAGAATAGTAAATATCATTTTTAGCATATAAATTATTGTTATGCTGTAGCATTAAAACATATTTTTAGAAGTAAGAAAAATATGTTTAATTAATCCAAATAGTAATTCATGATTTAAAAAACACGACTCTATAGTTGAAAAAAGTACAATCGTGGAAAGTCTTATGAGTGATACTCAGCTCAATGGATAATTATTAACATTTCATAGATAACAAACACAAGGTGTATTTCAACCTCATGTAGATATAAGATTGGATGTGAATACAAAAATAATTGGATATTGAAAGCAATAAAGCAAAACAACTATTATTTACCACTTTGATCAGGCTTAGGAAATAAAATAACAATTTTTGAATAATTCAATTTGTTTTATTTTTGTTATACTTACTACCAAAATAACTTTAAATATTATCGATATTTTGCTGAATGTTAAATAAAATGAATTAAATAAAAACAGGCTTTTCACAGAAAACAAAACAGAAAATCGCATTTGGAAAAATAATCATGAGAACAATGACAGAGGACTCTTTCATTCTGATCAATAGGATTATTAATTACCTGAATGGATTATTCCCATATATATATATATAAATAATTTGATATAAAAACACTTTTATGGTTTAAATATATTATAATCCGTTAAAAGAGTACAAATAAAATTAACTTTTTACTTCTATGCAAAAATGTGTAGTTACTTGTTTTAAATAACCACATACGTTTTATGAGATCCCTCACCCGCAAAATACCTAATTATACAAATTCATCTCATGAACACCACACTAAAGTGAATCAACTAAAAGTGGATATATATTATATTTATAATGATACGTAACACACAAAAAAAACAAACCGGAAGAATTAATCTCTTGACGCATTGTAGTTTTTTCAAAACTAAATATAAATTCATATTCTTTTTGGTGTGTTTCGTTTATCTATGTCTTTGTTTCCCGAATCAGGGGTGTACACAATAACTCAGTATACTTAAAGCTCTTATAATACTGGGCATGTTAGTGGAGCTTTACCCCCTCCCCTGGTATATGTGCGCCGCGCCTATCGCAGCCAAGTCAAGGGCGCCCCTTCACCCGCCGCTAGATGTCCTTCACAGCCTGCCAGCTTGATGCCTTTTATTATCATAAACCAGGGATGGCAAAAAGCTTTGTTTGCGCGGCGAAAACAGCCTCTGTAATCCAAAAATAAATAAGACACGGAATACTAAAGTAACAACAAATACACAGCGAAGAAATGACAACAATACTACCTGCTTCGGATTTATTTATTCCATTTACGTAAAGAGTATCATTTACATTATATCCGCTGAGGATTACGTTTAAGACCTTCAAATGTTTAATGTTTATTTATTACAACGAAAACTGTATTTTCAATTCAATATGGGTTACCGAACCCATACACATTTTTGTACTTCTTGCCTGCCGAGGATAGAAGTACAAAAATGTGTGTTGAATTTTATTTTGGATAGAAACATTATTTTCCGTAAAAAAATATATTTGAAAATATTTAGAATTATTTACTGTAAAGTTACGATGCCATTATATTATTTGTAAAGGTTTTTATGTAGATTTTCTTCAAATATTTATTCTTAAACTTTAAAACTAATGACGTATGTGTAAGGTAGATGTTTATTATACTCACCCTATTAGTCTATTACTATTTTTATATATATAAATGTAACATAAATTAAAAATGAATAAAGGTTTTACGCTTCCGATAAATTATTGTATTTGATTCAGTAGGGTGATTTCGAAAACTGTATGTGTAAATGTTCTAACTAATGTTAATGTAAGCATAAATGCACCATCGGCGGTCGAAGTTATTTGAGACATTGTTTCGAGAAGATTTAAATTGTAATGCAAATTCTTGTTGTAAAATGCTGAAGAGAGATAAATCCTAAATTAAGATTAAATAAACTCGCAAAACTCGTAAATAAATTAAATGCAAGCGCTGATCTAATTAGGCCGCAGTTACGGAACAGGGAATGCAGTAAATCTCTTTCTAGAATCATTCGAGAAGAAGGGTGCATGAAAATAAATCATATTTTTGTATGAAAATTGGTGTTATAATACACACGGTGATGGAGAATTTTTATTTGTGGATTCTATGAATCTTGCGTTTGGTTTAACGCTGTAAGTAAAATATTAATATGCCAACTTTATTAAACTGCAGTCCGATGCTCATGTATTTATAATTTTTTAAATGACTCACTTCGAATTTATCGTGTCTTTAACAATTTTGATTTGACTTAGAAAAGTTTTCTTGCATGTGAAAAAATAGTTTTGCAATAACTATTGCATTAATAAGTGAATAATATACAGCCTTTAAAAAGGCCACTATCTTTTCGCGGTATATTTTTTAATTAAGGGGCAATAATTATTAAGCAAACGATAAGTAATAAATACCTAAAAATGTAAGTAAAAAATAATCATTTTGCAGAAGAAAAATATCAATCCCCAGTAAAAAATAATAAATTGACAGGAAATAATTAATGAATGGCGATTAATAAGTAGTTAGATTTCCATTTTATGGGTTAATTGTTCATTAATTTTACATTATTTTTTACAAAAATTTAACATATTACTGTCATTTTTATTTTATAACTTACAAAATTCATAGTGACACACTGGATATTGCTAATTTATTTAGTCTACTGCCGATTAATTTAACTTACTACCAAAACCTTGAATTAGTTACTAAACAAAAAAAGACACAAAAAGACAAAGAAAATGTGCTTTAATCTTATTTATTAAAATATAATATGAATAAATTTTGTCATAAAATGGATTCAATCATTTAAGCACAAAAACATGACTTTCACTTCAAAGCTTCAGTATGCGAGGTGAAACGAAACAAAAGCGCAACAATCGACATTCGAAAATTTCAAATAACAAAATTTTCCATTGTTTCTTAAACATTATCATGGTAGGTACTTATCAACCTTCTAAAATAAAATAATATTGTAACAGTTAAGATATATTATAATCTATATAAAAATATATTCACTAGCTGACCCGGCAGACTTCGTACTGCCTCAATCGATAAATAAAAGACCTAAACTTTTGTATAAAATATTCTTAAAACAAACAAAACGAATCCGTATTTAATAAAGAAAGCATTTTTTGAATGAAGCATGAAGTTTTATTATTATTTTCGACACATCATTTAGCTTACTTACAAAACAGAGTTTTCCTGAAATACTGGCTATTAAAGGGTGATTTTTTAATATCTATAGGAAATTTTTCCAAAAAAGACACATAAAATTAAGAAAAATGCATGAAATCTTTATTTGAATCGATAGTACAGTCCATATTATTTAATGTTTGAAGATTATTTCATTCAAATGTTAACCGCGGCTGCGCCTCAAATGGTCCATCCGCTTAGTCCAATTTTGGCACACACTTTCCAACATTTCGGCCGGTATCTCAAGAATAAATGCCTCAATGCTGTCTTCCCATTGGAAGACAGACGCATTGCGTCAATCGAAGCAAGCTTGTCAGTATAGATAAGAGCCTTAACATAGCTCCACAAAAATAATCTAAAGGCGTTAAATCGCACGACCTAGGCGGCCAATTGACCGGTCCCAAACGTGAAATAAAGTGTTCACCGAACTTGCCACTCAATTGGTTTATTGTTTCGCGTGCTGTGTGGCATGTGGCACCGTCTTGTTGAAACCACATGTCATGCAAGTCAAGCTCTTCCATTTTGGGCAAAAAAAAGTTGGATATCATCTCACGGTAGCGCTCACCATTAACAGTTACGTTGCGATTCGCATCATCTTTGAAGAAGTACGGTTCAATGATGCCACCAGCCCATAATCCACACCAAACAGTAACTCTTTCTGGATGCATTGGTAGCTCTTACAATGTTTCTGGCTGATCTTCACTCCAAAACCGACAATTCTGCTTATTTACGAATCCATTCAGCCAAAAATGAGCTTCGTCACTGACCACAATTTTTCGATAAAAATATGGATCAATAAAATTCAATGATTTGCAAGCGTTGTTCGTTTGTTAGACGATTCATGGTTAAATTATAGACCAAACTGAAGATGTTTGACAGTGAAACAAAACACGAAACGTACGTGAGCTGTCAAAATAAGTGTTTCCAAAAAGAAAATAGTATAAAATTCACCCTTTATAAGTTTAATAATTTTCATTTCAAACTTAATCGAGAATCGATCCATCGCATAGTAGGTTTGTGAGTGACCATTTTATTGGTATTATCATATTATTCAATAAGTACAATTATTTCTGTCGTATAATATTTTAAACCTACATTTTGTTAGATATTTTATGAACTTCGTAAAAGAAATATATAATCTAAATAAACCAACTCAAAACTAAATAAATTATTAATCCTGAAGAAGACCCCTGCAATGGCGGTCGAAATATTGGTTGAAAAAAGTTCACCATACACGGCTCAACCCAAAAGCCACAACATCAAATCTGACCGTGAAAACCTAAGAAGTTATTTAGACTCTTCGTTTTTACTGTATAGACTGAGCATGCAGTATTTCTCTGGAATCCGATGAATACGTCATGTGTCATTATCCAATATTGACTTTAAGTACACAAAGTGCTCTTCAGCGTAATCTGGGTCTGGCCCAGTTGGATGAATAGACGTGTTCTCTACACAAGCCAACTAGCATGGCTTCACAATATTTGTAGCAACTTTCAACAAAGAAATTGAATAGAAACTAATAACTCTTTTCTTTTAATCTTACACCTAAAACTACCTGCCATAAAATATAATGATTTGTAAAAAATGCCTTGCTCAGTGCATCTAAAAAGCCATAAAACAAAATGACAAACCTAATGATTCATAATTACATTTTTAGTTTAGGAAACTTTTTTTTTTTATATCTGTATTGTATGCATTGGCATTGCCTTGAATAGTATTTCTAAAAATCAATTCCTTGTTAATAAACGAGTATCAAGAGAACAAATCTATCAAAATAAATCCTGCAATTGACAGGATAGATTGACCATGGTTTTAACTGCAGTTGGCAGTCAACTTTTTGCCAATTTTCCCAAATTGTCGAAATATCTAAAACATATGGCCTCGGCTTGACGATTTTTTAGTCACGTCTGGACGTGTCGTTTGGCAATCTGCCTGTCTTTACAAAGGCTATGGCCTCTAACGTGACACTCAGTTCAAAACCAAACGTGTTGCACCATTATTTAGATATAAGCGTCCGTAACACGCTATCTCTACCATAGTTTGGTGGCCTGAAGAGATTTTCCAGGTGATGAGTAGAACACTTCAACAGCATAAAATACCTACACCTGAAATATTTATACTCGTACACTAACATTCTTCCAGATTTACAAGAACAAAGTGTTGGCTAAGGCACTTTATATATACATTTACTATGAATTAAATTAATCAACATAAATTTTTCGTTTTATATTTACTTGATCGCATCTTAACGAACAGTAGTAACACGTAAAGTTATTATATTTTTTTTAAATAATGACATAAATAACTAACATTTGAAATGTTTTCTTTTGCTATTGAAAAGTGCATTGTTAAATTAGACTACGAGTATTTATGGCTGCTTAAAAATTATACAATTGACGATTATCTCGAATTACGAATATCGTTTTTTTTTATATTCGCAATTTGACGAATAAAAATATTATCCTATATTAAATCACAAGAGAAAAGCGCTTACTTTGAACATGAAGTGAGAGGTGAAAATTATATAATTATAATGCAAGAAGTCATCTTGAAGAATATTCTCGGCCGGTTCTATCGGAATATAAATTATATCTTCTTAGTTGCCTCATGGAAAGTGAATATTGTTATGACGATTACTAAACCTACACAGTTACTTCAGAAGAAGACAAGTAATAACGACTTGAAATGAATCCGAAAAGGCGAGAGTTCGTTTAATAAGATTTGCTGATATTACATAAAGGATATTGTCAGATTGGAGAAAATTTTGTAAAACTTCCAAAGAAAAATTGGATTAATGGCTTCAGATTGTGACTTTCATAAACTTCGTTTAACTAACATTTTTCATGCTTTGTAAACTTAAGAATAGTAATTAAACATATAGTTTTTTGCGCTATGAAATTTATCTATAAACATGAACAATAGCGTATCTCAAAACTGCTGGATTCATGTAAAGCTTTTTAAAAAATCTAACTATCCTTATACGATACTTAAATTTTGTAATAAGAAATGCATAAAAGCTAACACTAAATTTTCGTTACAATTATTTATCTTGAAAACATTTTCTGTTTCATTTCTCGTGTAATATTTTGGTGTGAGTTATTCCAAAAGATTTATTGTAACCAGTTTATTTCTGTATATTTTTTCACTAGACTACCGCGTTTTATATTTACCCGAAATCATTGAATCTCAAATAAAAAATATATAATATTGGATCAAGGCATATTATTTACTTTTAATTCATCTTTAGTTACGTCAAAAATACATTCATGTTTAAATTAAAACATCATACGAGTAGATAGGAAGGCGATATATTATTCATTATTTTTTTGCTTTTTGTCCTACACGTGTTTTGATAATAATCTAAAAAAACAATTTTACTTCATGCGAAACATCTGTAATTACAGTAAGAAACGAGATTAAATTACATTTAAAGAAAAATCTATTAAGCGCCACCTGCCCTTTGTGTACATGTACAGCACGGCGTACTTTTCCACACAATTCAAGTTGTAAAAAGCGGAGTAGTCTCAACTGGAATGATGGTTACTAATGACTGCTAATATCTACAGTGCTTGTACATCTCTCGGGCTACTTTTACATTGCCAGTATTCACCAGTATTCGTCAGTATTATTACGTAACGAAATAAAATAAAGCCTTTAGAGTTAATATTACTATGCATATTTTAATACTTAAACGGCTTATAATTAAAAAACAAGAATAATTCCTAATCGGAAGGATTAAGTACCGAAGGTCATCTAGCTACACATCATCATCATGATTTAATTTCCGTTCTCTCACAGGAATTGTTACATATAGGTGCCATTAAGTTCTGCAAAATATATAATATAAGCTCTCTTGCAGCATACGAAAATTTCCAGTTAGATTCACCTCCTTTTCCTGATTATTTAAAAAAAAAAAAGGTTGCTATATCCGCTTCCATCATTGCCTTTTCTCATCATTCCTCAAAAAGTAAGACTATAGTACTCTCAATATTTTACAAGGACAACTGATATTTAAAACCAATTACACGATTGCATTGGCTTTTGTTAAAATAACAGTATTTGCAGCTGTATAGAAGTATATGTATAATATAGGCACTGTAAGAAATATAGTGAAAAAATATGCGTTGGATCAGAGCATCAAGATCAGAAAGAAATCTGATTTTCCTCTAGGGTTTCATGCTAGAACCGTCCTAGAAAGTTGTCGAAAAATATACGTAAAATGTATTAGATGGAGCTCCGGGAGGTAGAGCTGTCATGGAATGAGGCAAATAACATGGCGGTTTACAAATCGGACATGAAAAAATGAAATTTACTAGTAACATGGAATAGCAAAAATATTAGATAGTAATATCTCTCGATTTTCATACTATGCATTGATAGTATGTATTATCAGACTGAGCTACATAATCGTATTACGATGGTGCGCCGCCATTAATTGCACATTGTACATTTGAGTTCGATCCTGATAGTAATCTCATTGCTGAGTATATTGACTGTGCATATTGTTGGATTGTAGGTAATAAATTAAGGGCTTAGTGTCCATCTATTGAACAGCGTTTCATGTTCATTCAGTTTGTTGAAGTTATTCTTTTATATTGTCATCATAGATAAAATGAACATAAAACAAAGAAGAAAAAGTATACAAATTGTCATCTAATAATAAATTACACCTTATATGAGTGGCTTCACATATAGTGTAGAAATTAATTTTATTTTTTATAATAGATCTTCTTTTATTCGAATTATGGAATGATTGATATTAAATTAAATATTATGTAAGTTAAAAGTAAAATATAGATATGTAGTTAAATTTCAATATTTAATTAATTTAGTAATATATGGATATGTTGTTAAATTTCAATATTTATCGATATCAATTAAACTGAATAAACTCATTCGGTAAAATTATATATTAACAGACTAAAGTCAACGATTAAGGTTACTAATTTTTTGAACAGTATTTAATTATATTAATTATATTTAATTGTATTAATTATTTAGCAAACGATCAGTAATAAATACCTAAAAAGTTAAGTAAAAAATAATCATTTGGTAATAGAAAAATATTAATCGTAGTAGAAAATAATAAATTGGCGAGAAATAATAAATTAATGTTAATTAATATTAGGTAAGGTTAGGTTAGGTTTCCATTTTGTGAGTTAATTTTTCATTTTTTACCAATATTGATATATTTCTACCATTTTAATTTTATAACTGACCACATTCATGCTGACACAGAAAATAATGCCAATTTATTTTGACTACTTTAGATTAAAATTATTTTTTGCCAATTTATTTAACTTACTTACTTAAACAAAGAAATACAGGCCAATCATTAATAAATGTCTTAAATCGCCTAATATATTTTGTTCCTTTTTTCATGGAAATATTTTTAATTTTATCGTTAACCCATACATGCCTACTGTAGTATAATTACTATTTAGATTTTTGCGAGTATACTAACAAATACATCGCCTACTTAGTGTATTATTCTGATAGATATTTTCTTCGTATATTACTTTTAACTACTCGTTTGTGATCATCCAGTTGGCTCCTCCATTATGAATACAGTTGGCTTTTCAATAAGTGGATTGAAACACAATATATTCAATTCTTCTTCGTAGTATCAATCCGGTGGATTGGTTTGCAGCAACAAAATCTTGCATCTTGATCTCCACTCGTCTCGATCCTCTGCAATCCTCTTCAGCTCAGCATAAGAGCTACAACTCATGTCCTCGAACACTTGCTGCAAATACATATTAAATATTTACGCATAAAAAGACATTTAAAATTTTATTTGTACGTAAAATTTGGAAATAAATTGTTCGAATAGAAGAATATTGAATTAATAAATAGTACCTGATCCTATTATCCGAATATTCATAAAAAAATAGTATTTCTTTGAAAAGAATGGTATTATATTCAGCCGTACGACTTAAAGCCTACGATGGAAGAAACATAAATAAAAATCAATAATGTAACTGGTACATAATAATTGATTGAACACTGCCCTTGTTTATGCACCTTTGCAAATAGAATTTTATACTCCCACGCGCGATACCCATTTTGTATAAGACACTGGTTCGCCCTTTTCTCGAATGCGGCGATCGTATTGGCCCAGGAGATATCCTCACAAAATATCTCCTTAAGCTCATTGACTCCATTCAGAGAGGATCAATTCGCTTGATAAATAATAGCTTCCCTTCCACGACACAGACAAACAATTCTGAGCGCCCTTATATTGTTTGTTTCTTATTATGTACGACCGTTTCTTTATTACATGCTCTCTACTTGAAAAATATCTTATTCGGTAATTATTTAGGTTTGATTATCGAGTTGGGAATGACTATAATGAATGTATTCGCTTTTGAATATACGTACCGGTATATTACGGATACATTTAGTTTTTCCTTCATGCCCTTTTTTATTCGGACATCCGAAGAAAGTAATTTGATTATATAACAGTGTCAACGTAATAATATAAAATATTTCATTAGTATATAATGCAAAAAAATATTTTTATTTCAAGAAACATGAGTTAGAAGTTCTAACTCATACACATGAGTATGAAATATCTTAACACGTTGAGGTGTCTAATAGGCCCATACGAAAATTGAACCAAAGACATTTATAAGTATACCGACTTCGCAGTTCGAATCCTGACGTACAACGATTATTCTTTTCTAATAATTTGAGGAAATAATTTTCATATTTTATTTGCTATATTTTGTACAGTTATGTTTGTTTATGCATAGACATTTATTGCTTATTTATATCGTATTTAAAATTGCAGTCTGTAATTAAAATTTCTTATTTGTACACCGCCTAAATATTTTTTTATTTGAATACTATATTTATGAAATCATAAAAATATTTTTTTAGTGTGGTGATGTGATGTTTCCACTCGGGTTACCCTACTTGACCGACTGCAAGAGTGATGAATGAGCTTTTAATTAAGCGAGTAATAAATTTATGTAGTTTCATATGTATCATGGTCAGTGGTATATCATTTTCGAGCTTGCCTTTTACCATTTACATAAACTGCATGTAACTATCTACTTTCGTAAATAAATTTATTTTTCCAGATATATGACATAATAAGAAAACCTACGCGAATAAAGCGTCTTCGGCTGCTGCATTTCGAAAATTTCACAGCAAATTGCATTACATTGAAAGGAATACAACGCCATCTTTATTTATTGAATGCAGTTAAACTTAAAAAAAACGTACAAACAAAGTTATTTTTAATTCACTTACTGGTGAAAATTGTTACGTTTTGCCAGGAGGGGTTGAGCAGAGAAGAGCAAATTAAATTGCTGTGTTTGAGATGTCCAAACGCCATGTCTTCTACTCTATTAGAGCAATAAGCCACGTAAACTTGAGTCAAAGACATTCTAAATGACCGAATTCAAGTCGGCTCTGTCTTGTATGTTCTACATTATAAATTTTATAGTCTTTAGGAAACGAATAAAGCCTTTGGAAAATTAATACTTAATGCTTTTCTTAAGGAACTACTCTATATTCTAATCACTTACACAAAGATAACATGAACCATACTAAAAAAATCCTGATTTTCATAGTTTACACGAATACATTACAACTTCCCATAGATAAAAATTGTCCCAAATATTCCAAATGCTTTTAGTCCAAAGTGTTGAGTGTTATAGAGCCTCATTAATATTATCTTTTAATTTTATTTCATTGAATAAATTGCAGTATTAAAGAACAAATACATTCCAATTTAAAGGATTTAACATGACTTTGCGAAGTGGAACCTTATAAAAGCAAGTTGAACGGTTTCAATGTGATGCAAATATATTCCTCTTTTCCTTCGTCGCCCGACGTGCATTCGCTGAGTAAACTAGTTAATTTGTCTCCATTCTTCGCGGTTCCGTGCCGTGCTCAATAAACAAACATCGTCTATGTAAAACTGGTGTACAATTACAGATACATTAAATGACGTTATATTACTTTGTTGGTTTTCGACCAAAGGAATGGCTTTTGAACGTCACATTATATTGTTTATTGTTCATTAATACCACTTGCAATCTCTTCAATCTACAAAAATTCCCAATCTATGATATCCATGATCTAGTTTAATTATATTTAACGCAATGGTGGAACCAAATCATTTGTGTTGTATTGCATTTTTTTTAAATATGTTCAATTTTATTTAATAACACGCAATATATTCCAGAGTTGTATCCTGCTACTCATATAAAAAGCCAACTAAGATAATGCGTTCTGAATTCTGAAATACAAGCTATAATATATCAATTGTCCAATGAAATGAGCGAGAACCATGTTGTCAAAATGACCTGACCTCAATGACTCGATCATGTGCACCTAAAGATACACAACAGTCATAGAAAGTGATTACTTTCATTATATTAGAAAGAAGACACCAATGTGAAAATAATGTATCAATTGTCTAGGGCAGAGCTCCGCAATCTTTTCTCATCTACGGCACACCAAAGTACTTCTTTGGATTCTACGGCACACCAAAGTTTTCACCTTGAATACCGCGGCACACCAAAAGCCAAAAATAGATATTAATTTGATCAATTTCACTTTTTTTAAGTTCATTTAAAACTTAATAAAGCAAGTACCTCGTTGTATGTCTACATAAATAGGCGATAGGCGCTGGGAGCTTGAGGACCGTTGTAAAATTATTTATTTATAATATTGCCTTATTTGATCGCGGCACACCTATATCGGCTTACGGCACACCAGTGTGCCGCGGCACACCAGTTGCGGAGCACTGGTCTAGGGGACTAAAATATGATACAAATACCAAACATATATTGAATGATTAAGAGTATTTTTTTCTTCCAATATCTGTTTCATATCTGAAGAATCACAAATTGTCACAACTCATTTCTGTCAAAAATCTGTAAAAGAAAGCTTTAGTAGCCAAGGCATATTTTATGATGATTTGTTAATAGATTTTTTTTAAGAAGATCGAACGATTATCCCGACACTCCCGAGTACTGGAATATTTGCTATAACTCAACCCGACCAACGACACGTGATTATCAACTGACCCACCTAAATTGTGGTCCGATTCCAATGTTGCTTAACTTCGGTGATCTAACGAGAACACATAACGTCACATGCAAATATTCATACAAATTTGTATTACGTAAATAATTTTATTTTATTGTTTTCTCTTAAGTAGGCTTATAGCCCTGTATTATGTTCCCAAGATTTATTTATTAACGAGTACCCTACGCAAATATTATGTTGTTAGAAATCACTTACGAATTGAAATACATTGTATTGAATATTTAATTGAAGAAATCAAATTGCAATGTAAAAAAATAAAAATATTACTTATCATTCTACGCTCCTGCTACTAGTCGCAATGACCGTGTGAAGAAATCTTTTTTAAAAATAATTTCATAATCAATTCAAATTATAAAGTACATTTAGCTTAATGTGGCCAATATATTCATACCGAGAGATACTCCCCTGCCCGCATCTTGCATTCGCAATGGCCTTTCAGTTGTGAAACGTCCAATTCAAAAACTATTTTTTGTATGAAAGATGATTAGTAAATTTTCTCTCATTGTTGGAATATTACATTGAGAACTGCGCGCGTTCTCATTGCAAACAACACAGAGGTCTTTGAATCCTGACCTAATTTTTATTAGTACAACTTTAATAGTAGATAATATTACTAAAATCAAATTACGAGTACTTTAAGAAAATCATTATTAATATCACTTCCGTTTTCGCTACCTAGATAGATCATACTTGTATTTATAAAATAAATTTCAGTTAACTTCATTCCAGAAGTTTTAAAGGAAGGTAGCTGAAGTAAAAAAATATAACTAGTCCTTTTACATATACAATAGTTATCTCTGAGTAACTTTTATACTACAAAGTATAAGAAATTATGTTTTCAATTTAATTATCTAACAATTGTATTTTTTTGTAATACTTACTTAAAAGGTATACAGGATGTATATCATACATTTCTACTGCAATTGGCAGCCTAATTTTTTTTTTATTGAACTATTATATTTTATATTTTTGCACGTGTTTCATACATTAATTTATTTAATAAAAATATCAACAAAGAGAGAGATGATGTATTATTTTTTGAATATTATTATACAAATATAATAGTTTGCCAATACATTACTAATGTTGTATTGTTGCGGACGTTCAGTCATTTGAAACGCATTAAAATATTGACTCTCTCTTTGTATTTTGTATGAAAATATAAAAATAAAGCACCATCAGAAGACTTAATAACATTAGGCTGGACCGGATTGACTGTAGCGTAAAAAGCGATTGCATGTGTCCCTACATGTAGTCCCCACACGAGAGAGATTCACATAAAACGAAAAAACTATTTTTTAATGCAATATGCGACATAAACTACTCAATTCTGAACATGGCAGGTAATTTCAGTGAAGTTGTGCGATGTGTTTTCTTGACAACGTAGTTAATATGGACGCATAGAGATGCTGCCTAGATTTTTTAATGACGTAAACGTCGAATAAAGATTATAATTTCCTTCGGTATTGCTCAAGGAAATAAATATATACAAGCATAACATATGGCACACATAAAATCATACACGTTCTGTGTCTATGAAGTATAGGCTATACTTGCATTAACATCTTGATGTCACATGTATCAATCACCGTTTGGTTTAAATTGAACGGTACATGAATGAAAAGTGACAAGCAGTTGGATTTACTTTCGCTCTTCTGTATGAATTGTATTCACGGAAAACTTAAATGAAAAGTCATGTTCAATGAATAGTGCTCGGAGAGGTAATTCAAAATTTTACGAGCGCCCATCGATATAATCAAATAAAACAAACATATACGAGTAAACATAAAAATACTTGCATATTATTGTAACATTTAAACCAAAAAACGAACTTCTGTAACATTAAAATAATGGAATACTATATTTACATTTCAGAAGATTATTTTTGTGTTACACCATACGAGAATATATTAATCAATAAATGTCATTTTATAATTAAGTTGAATTTAAAATATATCATGACGTTTTACGACTTGGTTAGTAATACAATCAGTTATAATTATTCTGCAAGAACTTAAATTAAAAGTGCTTCGTTACTTCTAAACTCTTAGAGGTGACTTGCTCAAGCAATTTTTCTCAGAGGATTTGTGGCCTAGTTCACTGCTTTAGTTAGTGGCGACTTCATTCCCACCAGTTATTCGAGAAATAATCATCATTTTTTTTTCACAATAATTAGATTTACAATTTTTAAATTAAGACACTTTTACCATAAGTATCAATTAGCATTTCATTATTACATTTGCTTCAACAATATATATATTTGTTTTTCTCATTCATCCGCAAAAAGTCACCACAAAGTCTAATTTCCGGCATTTTTATGTGAATCATACCAAATTAAATTGGTAAATGTTATGCTTATATGAAAAATGACAAAGTAAAATACACCAATAATTTATAATAATGAATACATTTTGTTTATAAAAAAAACATGTAGCCTTATTTTACCGCCTTATTCATTGTTGAAGAGGGAGGCCAATTCATATTACTATTGGCTATGGATATGTTTATTGTAGGTATTGGGATTATACTCCCACTTAACCCCAATATTTTAAATTGTCTCGACCTATCCTTTCCAGACAATTCGTTCAATGGCTCATCGGTAACGACGTGGGGCACATTGAACGTCTGGTGCCTGGAACATTTGGTGCACGCGACAACTGGTGCACTGATGTCTCGCTAACCTAACCTAACCTAACCTTATTATTTGTTCAGTGATCGTAGGGTCCAGAGATTCATAAGTCTCGTTAAAGAAGTTACTTAGATTAGGTTACGTTAAGTTAGCGAGACATCCAGTGCATTAATTATTCCATGCACTAAATTTCTCGTGCACCAGACGTCCAGTGCGCCCCATGTCGTTACCGATGAGTCGTTGAACGAATTGTCTGGGAACAAAATGCGGCAGAACCATATCTTAAGGTGTTACAAATATGAATTTTATTTCGAAACAATTGTTCTAGAATGTGTTATAAAAATAAGTAGCGGAGAGCTTGGCTAAGCGATTATGAATGTACTTGGAACACATAATTATAATTGATGTATTTGTGCGGCGGCCGAACATTAGCGCGGTGGGGCCACGCGGCCGCCTTGTACTTTCACTGCTCCACCGTACACTAATTTATAATTACATAACACATCAATTCACAGAGCAGAAATGAACAAAAAATCAATTCCATCGTTAAAATCTTCAGAGTCGTTCCCACCAACAGGGCCGCACCCGCAGAAACTCTCACAGTAAATATTTATCTATTAATATGAGTTATGTTTTCTAACGTTTTTTTGTCATTCGTTGATTTGATCAGATTGTAATCTGGTGCAGTTGTGTAATCACTTGATCCACACAACTGTACTAAAATTACAATCACATCAACAATTATGACAGAACTCTAGATGTTATTTTATAGATTTTACGAGAAGGTACAAATAAAACATGTACTTGGATAGTGATGTTGTTTCTAACTATTTCACCTCGGAAAAAGTCAAATCAGGTACGCGTTTTTCAGATTTTCAATTTATATTTATTTATAACTTTTGCAACATTAATTTTTAAATGTTTCATAAACATGGAAGCATCGGGCTAATCATCCGATCTCTTTAAAAAAATCTGATAACAAATCTATCAAAAATATGCTGTCTGTTGCTTATATGCTGACTCTGCTTGCTGTTTCTTTAACGGTGTTATGAATGAATGGTGACTGTATGTGTTGACCGTGTGTTCCAAATATGTAACGAATAATGTAATAAATATCAGCAAAAAAATGATTGCATCTCAAGTATAATTTTCCGGAGATAAAATAGTCCCCCAATCGGATCTCCGGGTGGGGACTGCTCGAGACAAAACAACCAAGACAAAAAAGAAAAACCTTCAGCCAACAAGATATGCCACGTGGAATGTTCGAACATTACTGCAGAACGGCGCCCTAGACGGGAGTATTTGCAGCGAGTATTCGAGGACATGAACTGTAGCGCTTATGCTGAGCTGAAAAGGATTGCGGTGGACCGAGAGGAATGGAACTACGAAGAAGAAGGTAATAAAATATATACAGATAGTTGCAAGCGAAAACCTCCCTTTTTGGCAGTAGGTCATGTACGACAGTTATAATGTTCTTATATATATTATAGTTCTTAATCCAGAATCAAGGTCACATGATGTTATACTAAGTAGAATGTCTTGTACGTATGCAACGTGATGTTTGAATATCACTAAAAGCCTTTCGCTGCAGTGTAACAAATGCCGGAAAGTCGTTGAATGATCGATTAAGACGGAAACCGTACTATCGATAATATATAAATATTATCATCCTCAAGTATTTGTGAAGTTATTTGTTGACCACACGCTTAGTTACATTACAAAAAAATAATTAATAATAAATTAAATTCTCAAAATCGCTTCACATTTCTAAGGTACTGGGCTTATGTTTTAATCTATTCAGATATTGTAAAAAAAAATAACGGTTTGATGGGGGTGGGAAAATTTTTAGTAGAACACCTTTTCTGGGATGTTACTGTTAAATCATCTGGACCACTCCGCGTCCTCTCCCGACGCATAGTTTTATGACGAATCTTTATATCAGTTATATATTTGTCATAATATTGGGTGGATTGAGTGCTGGCACTTGTATTTTTGTGTGAACTGTAATCTAGGGACCACGACCATCTTCTTGAAGGCCGAAACCAGTAATATGTAAGGTTTTGCGGTGGGAGGGAAGATGTCTACTAATTGTTCTTGATTGCACTGGCCAGAGAATGATTACGGTCGGGACAACTTGCCTTGAAAATATTTTTTTTTTAAAGTATGATACGCACGTTATTGACAATATGTGGTTGTTACTCTAAATGTCACATCCACTCCTTGGTAAGAAGATGTTTTGTACATTAAATTTTCGCACGTGACACGTGTAACCGGCTAGCGCTAGCTTCGTGGTGAGTGTTGCTGGACCCGGCGAAAGCCGCCCGAGAGCGTTTTTAAAAGAGCCAGACCGAATACTACTTTTCAAAACGAGATTCGCGCAAAAAAAAACTCAGAATTAATTATCCGTACTGGCAATTAGGTATTATAATCGACCGTCAATGTGACCGGGCGGGTTACGATCACATAACGTCTTAACTTTTCTCTCTCACTGTTATATATTATAACTTTGAATATTTATAGGAGCGTCCGACAAACGAGACGTAGTTTAGATGGAAAGTATATTTCACTTATTTGCTATTGCCGACGATTGTACTTTATTTTCATAATACTGCTATCAAACTGATGTATTTTATTATAGTGTAGATAAAAAAAATGTAATTATAGAAAAATATTAATTTAAAATCAATGACAAACTAATTATAAAGAAGTTAATTACTTTCGTTCAAAGTAATATTTAATTATTATAAATATCTTTCCGAGAGTAGTTCAATTATAGAGATAAATTAAAAATACGAATATTATTATTTAATTAATTTAATAACAATAACTTAGCATTGAAGTGTGTTTGCCTTTCACATATAACAATTTGTGCAAGTGCCCACGGGCGCGCAATTCAGATTGGTAATTAAAATCCATCTCAGTTGAATCACCGGAGGTTCCTCTAATTTGATTTTGAAATTTCGCCACGTTGCGTTGCCTCTCGCTTACTTCGCCAGAAGTGATGGATTATTTTTTAATTTATCGGACTGCCATGACAGATATCTCTGACAGACCAACGAAAGCAGTTCGAGACAGATCCGTAGCTTGTTTTGTTTATCATTGTTTTTTTTTTTCAAAAGTAAAAAACAATTATTAATGTTTATCAGGTATCAAATTCATAATTCGTCTCACAAATGTACAAATGCTTAAAAATTTTAATCGCAAGCATCAACTATATATTTCTATATAAACATACAAATAAATAACAATTTGTATCCATTCCTGGTCCTCGATAATCTGTCAAACTGATTTTTATTTTAAAAAGTTCTTAAAGCCTTTAATTCTAAATGCAGTTTTTTTTTTCAGAACTTAACATATTAATTACTTAATACTCGTAAATTACTTGTTAAAAATACATTTCAGTGTAAGTTTATTCATTTTGAGCCTTTCAAATCGTTTAATAATTGTAACGAAACTTAATTATGTATTACTGTTTGAAAAAAAGGAAAACATCGTATACAAATAAATTGAAAGTATAAACGTACGCTAAAAATAATCTAATATTATGAATTGCATGCAGCGATGAAATGAATTGAATTCGATAAGAGGTTTGAATTAAGTTCGATTAATGAATTGCTGCCTTACGTATGTAATGATAAAACCAGATTCCTTGTTGTTAAATGCATTCACATCAGACTTTAAATACATGAACACGTTTTTGAGAAACTGTTTTTATAATACCGTCTATATTTATTGCGGTTACGGTCGTAGAGACACGCGCTAGTGATAAACAAATCGCTCAAGCCTACTTCTGCTTCACGCGGAAGTGCTACTCGGCAACTCTCACTCGAATCTCCCCCATCGATTAATTAACGCATCAAAATATGAAAGGTGCAAAAAAATCTCGATCGTGTGTAAGCGTCGGGGAATTGCTCTTTTTATAGAATGTAAAAACACACCCGTCGAGAATCATACTCTCCCCATTAAAAATAAATTTAAAGCATGAGTCTACATCTAAAACATGATTCTACTTTATGTAATAAAAATAATATATTTACGTTTTATAAAATTAGTTATGCTCTATGAAATAGGAAAAAATATATATTCTTGAAAATATTGTTGTGGTTTAAATTGTCATATTTAAATTGTTGCGATTGTCGTTCATCTTACTTATAAATTAAACTTATATTTCTGTCTATTATTAAGTTTCTTCCGTAAATGTTCTTATTCTGAAAATAAATCGATTTGTAGATTTGTAGTATAAATTTATTTCTCACGGATTACTTACGCTTGAGATTTGAAACATTGTTCCCTTAATGTATACTCTTAAGATAAGATATGATCGCCATTTGAAAAAACTATCTATTTTTTGTTTATTTTTAAATAAATATTGTCTAGAGAATTTGCGTAACTTATATAATTACGCACGTCAAAGGTATTAACGGAGGTAATTAGTTTTAATTTTGAACCGAACTAACTGAGAATATCGAAGATGATGTCAGACCAAAAGCAATTACCGGTAATTTTTACAATTTTTAGTCCGTACAGAAATGTAATGTTATTGCACAATAAACACTTCACAATATTTAAGTATTATGTATGTTTCGACGGTTTACTTTGTCGTTTTATGTTTTTTTTTCTCGACTCGGCTGCTTATATAATTTCAATTATTTCGAAGATGTAACTTTTCTTTTAGGCTTTCAAATTCAAGAATAATAAATTCTCTTGCCGGAAAATTGGAACACATAACTCTTATTACGTTATGTGTAGGCGGGCTTGACAAGGTTCGCGCGGATGTAAGAGATATTCGTCAAAATGAATTCAATGAATATTTCTTACATTAAAATTTTCAAAAATTTATCCGTATATGAAATCAATGGAAACTCGTAGTGTCTTTTTTTACATAGTGACTTATGGAACAAGATCGATCACCAAGCTTTAGCTCTTGACCTTCAGATTGTTTATTTATGTGACCTTGAACGAAAAACTAATTAGGATATTTATTGTTATGTCTAGCAACTGTCAGAGAGTAAAGTATTTATTTTAGCCATCTTATCCGCCCTTTGCATATAATATCTATACCATAATTTTATTTTCAATAGTCTTAATTTTACGTCAATAATTTGAAGCCTAATTAACTTTTATTTCAGAATACACTTCCAAAGGGGGCTATTTTTATTTCAGTTTGTAAGCAATACTTAAATTGAAAAGACGTACTTAATTTTTGAAGTTTAAAATTATTCTTAATAAAATTATGAACTGGGCCGTTTTGGGTCTATTTAAAGAAAAAGTTTTTTCTTGAATTTCAAAAGAAAGTCATCGTTAAGGAGTCGATCGTTTTTTTAATGTTTCTTACAAAAAAGGATAATATTTTTAGTTTTATGCGAAGCTAAATATTCAACAACTTTTATTTATATGTGTTCGAATGGTTTAATAATTTTGTTCTCATTGATTCTTTATACAGTTTCAATGTGTAATTTTAGTCTTAAGTATACTTGAAAACTTTTCCTTGAGATAAGATTTAAGGTGAGTATCAATCTCTGTAATAAAAATTAGTCCATTGATTTTTGTAAGGGTTGACTTCATTTTATGATATTTTCTATAGAAGTATGAAAATATTGAAATACAAAATATTGTATTCCTCCTGTTTCCGAAAACTGCTTCCGGTTGAAAATATTAACAATATCAGTTTTAATTTTATTGGTTATCGTGTCGGAAGAGTATTATCAATGCGGGGAATCGCATACCGAGGCAATATAAAAATGTATTCGCTGCACGACTTTTTGTTCCAGTACAAGTAAAAAAAAAAAAAAAGTACAAGTACACAATTTTTAAGACTAAAAGTATAAATATTATCTTAGAATATGAGGATGATTTTTTCTCATGTGCAATTGATGGACTACGCCAAATCAGCTACAGCCAAAACAGTAGAAGGATAATCAAGATCAATGAATATTATTCAGGGCATAAATTAATATCCATCATAAAAAATAGTAAAAGTCGTGAAGCAAATATTGCGTCGGTGTGCGGGCCGCTGATCCTGTCCCCGCCCCCTCCCGCCCCTCCCAGAACATTAAACCACAAGGAACAATCGATAAACGCAAGTTTAGCTGAACAATTCGCAAAGGCAAAAGTGATAACAAAAGATAAAACAATCAAATTTGTAAAGAAAATATTTCTTTTATTAAAAAAATAAATGATTTTTCCAAAACATAAATAAGCTCTAGACACCTACATACTAAATATTTACATAACAAACGATAATGGCGTCAAATTAAAAAAATCGTGACTTAGGTAATGAGTGTGATTGACAAAGCGATATGGAGTTCTCAATGAGGGTGAGGTGAGTGATGAATCAGTGGAGAGGAGAGCCGGGCACGTGACCGGGAGGACCGTACTGCGCCGCGCCACCACCAAGTCCTCCTCCGAGTCCGCCTCCGAGTCCGCCTCCGAGTCCGCCTCCGAGTCCACCGTCCAGGCCGCCGCCGTGTCCGCCTCCCAGGCCTCCTCCGAGTCCGCCTCCAAGTCCGCCTCCCAGTCCGCCTCCCAGTCCACCGCCAAGTCCGCCTCCATGGCCTCCAGACTCGGCGTATCCGCCACCTCCGGCTTCCTTGTGGGTCTTGTACTTGATGAAGTAAACCTCGGGCTTTGAGGGTTGCGTGGGAGCGGGAGTCGGAATGATGACGTCAGGTTGCTCCTCGGGCTTCTTGACAAGGACGTAGACGAGGGTCTTCTCTTCGTTCTGGTGTTGCAGGGGAATGATGGGCGCGGTGGGTGTGGGCGGGGTGGGGGCCTTGATGAAGATAATCTTGTAGTGCTTCTGGGGAGGAGCGACATGAGGGATGTGCTGCGGGCGGTGCTCGTAGGGTTCTGGTGGGGGAACGTGGACGTAGATGTGCTTCTGGACAATGGCGGATTGGTATCCTCCACTATAACCACCTGCGTAACCGCCTCCGGAGTATCCACCGCCACCGCCGCCGCCGCCTCCGTGGCCTCCTCCGAGTCCTCCTCCAAGTCCGCCTCCGAGTCCTCCGCCAAGTCCTCCTCCGAATCCTCCACCTAATCCACCGCCATGACCTCCAAGTCCTCCTCCGAGTCCTCCTCCGAGTCCGCCGCCATGTCCGCCTCCCAGGCCGCCTCCCTGAGGCGCGCCGTAGCTACCTGAGGGCTGGGGATAACTGTAGCCTGATGGAGGCTCGGGCCGCGCGGAGCCAAGCGCCACCGCGCAAGCAAGGATCTGTACAAACATTCAATAAATTAATACGAGTATCCTACAAAGTGTCAAAACCTCATATTAACCAGAATAAGAGAAACTATTAAGAATTTGGCATTTTATTTCCCACATTTGTGATTCGCAGCTTTTGAATTTGCTGGCCGTGGGTAATGTATTCTACTTCGAATCAACATTTTTAATTCCGTTGATGGTGCACGAAGTAGACATTATTGTACAAAGCGCAAAAAATACAAAAACTCTAATCAAAAGATTCGCGTAACACAAGTCATATAAATAAAAAAATCATAGAAGATATTCAAATTTATAAATAACACTTTTTTAAGGAAAAAGTTTGTAAAGTTAAATCTTAAAAAAATAAAAATATTAAAATACATCTTTCTTGAAACTTAATTAAGAGTTAAAAATCTAAAATTATATTTTCAGCGTATTTTTTCAAACTTTCAATTAATGATTTTTCTAAGCCTTTAATATTTATCAAAGAAAATAATTATTTTATAATGTAGTTAAAAGCTGAGGTTTCTTAAAATAAATAAAAAATAATTTGCATAACTTGAGAATTTACTTTATAAATATACCCTCTCCAATAAGTATTATAAATGTAAAAAAATAATATAAATATTTTAAAGAAATACAATTGCATCTCTATACTTTTTTAATTACGTACGCAATGAGACTCTTGATAATGAAATTAATAATTAAAATTACTAAGAATAAGTTAACAGAAAAGGGTGGTTAAAATATATTTGTAAAATAAGTTCACAAGTAATAGATTTTTAAATTATATATACAATACATCAGTGAATATTAATTTAAAATATTGCCGAAATTAATAGTGATTATAGAAAAAAAATTTATCCGTAAGTAATTGTTTTTCGTTTGTATATTTTATTTCGGGAACCAAACCGGCGAATAAAGCAATGAAAGTATTGTTATGCAAGAACTTTTTCAAATAAGTTTTTTAATATAAAGTAATCCCAATATGAAGTTACCGACAATATTCAAAGCGAAAAATAACATTTCGCGATTGTTTTCTAGGTGAATTGAGCGAGATCAAATAAGAAACTACCCCGCAAAGATTTGTAAAACGAAAAAAATAAATGCGGTTATTTTTTTAAAGTTGAGGGAAGGTTGTTTTTAGAAAAAAAAAAGCTGTGGTAAAATCACTGGGGCACTTACCACGAAAGCCTTCATTTGAGTGAAAGTGCAGTAACTAGATTAAGTTACTGTTGCGAAGAAAGCAAAATATATAACTGATATGTCAGAGAACCGGCCGGCTCTTAAATAGCTCATCCCTGCTCCCACTTCGACTTGTGATGGTCCTTTCTTTTTGCGGGCAATTTGGGCGGCCGACACAGCGTCCGGCCAAAGCCGGCCATTCGCCAACAGACGTCATCGAGACCATTCCAATGCCTTTAATTTGCTACGTCAATTTATCTGTGGGCAACGCGGAGAGCAATAATCGATAATCATTTAGCTTCGAGAATTAACTTTCCTTAAATATGCTTCATAATTAATTATCATTTGCTACTATGTGTTTTGTACAGCTTACGTTTACGCTTTGCCAATACTTGGTCTACTGTATTTGTACATCTCCTTTGTTGGAAAATATTGTCACCACAAAAAAAAACATACAAATTATCCACCTCAATACTTTAAATATAGATGTAGTATAATATAAAATATATTGAATGTAAAATAAAATAACAGCAAATATTAAAATGACCTGGACTTCATCCCGAAGCTTCCTTAGATACATACTGGGTATCATTGTAAATGGCCTTCAGAAAAAAGCCGATATGGTTTATGTTGTTATAAATTATGGACGCATATTCGCACAGCTTTCATTTTACCAAGGACCAAACTCATTGATTACATCTTCAATTTTATCAGAACTTAGGAAAATGATTTATATTTAAAATATACCATCTAGCATTACTTTTTACTTTGTATACTGGTATAATTGACTTTTTGTTATACGCTTAACTAAAATTTTCACTAAGCAACATAAACATAATTCAAAAACTTAAAAGTTATTAAACTTAAATTGAAATTTGTGTATATGATAAATACTAAAATATATTTATATTAGTAAGTTAACACAGTTTATTTTGGACTGTCTTCTGGATTCGACTCTTGAAAGTTATTTAATTAAACATAAACTAAAATATATATCAAAATAATTATTAAAATACACAGTTCAATTCTTATCATCACGGAATTTGTTTAGTAAATTAACAATGTATTTTTAATATCTGTAAATATTTCGAAGTACTATCAGTTTTGTAAAAAAACTACACTGCACAAAAAAAAAACGAGGAAGTTTTTTCGACATATATAATATAACTAAATTTCTTATTGACATCATCTTTCAACATGTTACCCTGCTTACAAATAAACTCGTTTATAAAAATAGTTCAAACTTTGTATGAAAAAAGTATATGAATATAATGTATACGGCCCAGGATAACATGTTAGTTACACTGTGGACTTTGGGTTATGGATGTGACAGGTGACAGCTGACAGAGAAGACGGGATCAGGTATATATTAAAATATTGTCGAATAAAAATGACAAAAACGTTACCCCAAGAATCAAGAGATGATCTGGATATCATGTGATGAGGGCTGAATAACTGTTTAAAAACATTGGTATATCACGAGTATGAAAGTCTTACATTTTTATTATTATTGTACTAACGTGATATTAAAAAACATATTTAATACAATCATACATAATTTTAATAATATAATAATTTAACACATAGATGGGAAGATATTTATATGAAATGTTCGAGTATTATATTACATCGCAAGATTACACGGGTGCGTTATTTCTGATCATTCTTCTTTTCGTTTCATTTTCGCAATCTTTTCAATTAAAGTACCCGAATCTTTTTTTCGCTTTAATAAAAACAAATCATGCCCCGCTTTTTCTCTATCACTTCCTCAGACTGGAACATCAGTTACCTGGTAGCGTGGATAAATAAATCATGTTTCAACTCATTATTATTAATAGGTGTGCGGTGTGAGAAATGAGTACAAGTGTGGGGTGGGTTTAATAGACGACTTGGTGGCTCGATTAGGCGCCTCGCATAAAAGAGGCTTCCCTTCCATGATTAAGCGTTGCTTATAATAGAAGAATAGAGGCTTTCATGCCACTTGACATCTGTCTATTGTCAAGCCGCGAATTTCACTACAAGGGTGTAGAACAATTGCTAACAAGTGCAAAACAAATTTTATTCTTCAATTATATATTTTAATTATTTTATAAATACGTTAATTAAGTTTGCTTACAAAGGTTCATTTAATACACAAGTAGAACATGTTTTACTTTAAACAGAAACGTTATTATGTTTTAAGATATAAATAATTTAGCTGTTCTTATATTACCTTTTTATGTAATACCGATTAAATACTCGTACTTTTATAGGAAAAAAGCGTTTTTTTATCTGTAAAACATTAGTAACTATTGTTCACCAACAAGGAAGATATAAAAATAACATCATTTCATCTATAAATTATGATGTTTTCTTTCTTATTGAATTAAAAAATATAAGCTTATTAAATGTTACCGTTTTTCGTAAAATGACGTAATGCACAAATGCTAGTCATGCTGATATAAAAATCAAAACATTCAAAGACAATGACTAAATAGACTACATAAAATGATTAAGAAAATAAGAAATTTTATTTGGAAATGTATTTTTTAATGAATGGGTCATTCATTAGATGGGACGAGTATCATTTTTTTGTTGTTGTTACCTTTACACATACCACAATAATCGCTTTCAAATATATTTATAAATATCAGAAAATGCTTAAAAATGGTATTCAATGTAATCATTATAATATATTTAAAAATGTGTTCAGGTTTTTGGGTTTTAATATTATTATAATATTATACGAGTATATATTTAATTACATGTTGAAGATAACAATTTTTAGTTCTACATAATATCGTAGTAGAAAATTTGTGAGTACATATTTCTATAATTTATTTTTTAATTTAAAAAGTAGTTAAAAAATAAAGAATGGATTAAGAATTCGATTTCAGTTTATGTGAGGTGTCTTTAGATTTCTTAGTTTGAGATAAAATTAGCTTGGCTCAAGAACCGGAGATCGAATCTAAAGAAGCTAAATGGAGCGAAGGAGAGAGAAGGAGAGACCCTTCCTTTCTCGTACCAAATCAGCTTCCCGAAAGTATTGTTTTTAAAAGACCAACAATTTAACAAAAGTGCGGTGATACTTCATCTTGTTGAAAAGTATTCCAACGCCAGGACTTTGTGAAGTGTTAAATTACAAAAATACTCGAATATTAACACTTCTGAGTACAAGTTTACAGCACCGGGCTTAGTTTTTCTCGAAGCAAACAAAACGATTAATATTGAAATAAAGGAAGCCGTCTTCTCTCTCCAAAGACCGTTTCCGTTATTTATGCGACTTTATATTGATTTTCTCCTGGTTCATGCAAAATTACGCGCCTGCGCACTGCTTTCCTAGTGATGTCTTCTTCATCTCTGGCAGTTTCATCGTCACTGAAGATCTCATCTCCCACGCACTTTCGCCCACACACATTTCTACTTTCTGCAGTCGAGTTGTATAACCCACTGTACGAGTATATGATAAACCCTGTATCCCAGCTTTGTCTGCTAACGAGTTATGTCCTTTAGGTGTTGTTTAAAATACACATTACAAAAACACTACTAAACCTAGAAAATAGCTTAGAATATTTTTAAATTCATAGACACGTTTGTATTTTACCCCTTTCCATTTGTTTTCATTTTTAAATATCGGATTTATATTAAAATAATACTGTTAATAATAACACGGACATCATATTATATTAATCTTTACCATTAAAGAAAACCTTTTTTTTTATATAAAGAAAAAATACATAAAAGTAGCTGAGTTATATCTTTATACGTTTGCAGGTAACAAAATATATTTGAATAAAATAATATAATGCAAATGTGAACGTTAACATGTATGTATATAGAAATAAACAAAAAACAATTTACTTAATGATTAAAAATGTAAAGGTTAATAAATTGTTCTTTATGATGATTAGGACCCTACCCAGGCGGGTGGTAAGATTCATCAGCTGTAAGTCGTGTAAGGATCAGAATGAAGTCGTTATTTCTCGACCCCTTACTTGGCAGTGCGGACCCACGGATCTCATCTGCCATCGAGGTGACCTTGAATCTGCCTTGGACGATTTATCTGTTCCCTTTCCCAACTGAGCTTTCTCATTTGGCCGGTGGGCCATTTTTGCTGATTCGTTTTCGTTTAATGTTACATTTGTTGCTGACTGAAACAACGATTATTTCATAAATAAAATAAGTAAAGTTTATCAAGTGAAAACTTAGCATAACTTACATTTATGTAAGTAATTATAGCACATTTTTTTGCTAGGTGACAACATATTTCGTCTACGTCGACTAGCGACGAGTCTCAACAATACCTACTAGACGTACCCGAAACATGTCGTAACCCAATAAAAATTATATAATCCCTTATGTTTATTTGATATAATGCAATTTCAGGAAATATTAATCCGTTTTTCAATTATTATTTTTTATGGTTAAATTATTTATTTTTAATTTATTATAAACATTCTATATTTCTTCCACATTATGGAATATCGAGAAATATTTATATAAAAAATAAATAAAAATAATTTTTATTTATCAGAAAACACATCTTTCGTAATTATGATATATGTATATTCACAAATTTAAAAACCTTAGGATCTTTGTCCGTCTTTGTCATTTTAAACTTTAAATTTCCTTTTCTTTTTTATCGTATTTATTCGAGTCATCGCAGCCCTAAATGTCGTTTTGAATAATTATTTCATTTATTGTAGACAACAATGGAAAAAATACTTCCTTAGTCGATAGCTGTGTGATAAGATGAACAATATAAAAATATATGGTTTAAAAATAATTGATTTAAATGTACGAGTATACTCATATAACTTAACATAACCACCAGCTGTTTGGCACGTTTAATTTCCCACGTAGAGTTTGCTACCTTGGTGGCTTTTTGTTCATGTGTCAGTATGAGTTAACTGCCATGAAGGCCGACGATCCGCATGGAAAATGGCAGAGTGACCTGATTTATTCACAACTAATGGAACTACCTACACATTAATAATCAATCTTGTGGTAACTTATTTAAAAGTGGTATAGTTTTTTTCACAATGAGGGATAGGTTATCTTAAGAAATTTTTAAATAAGCTTGTAAAAATATTTTCTTAGTAGAACATGATTCAAATAACTGTTTTATAAGTAGAGCTATATTATTATTATTGCCTTTATGATTATTCTTATTATAAATTTTTTAGGTATCTGGTATCATCTACGGCTAGTCTGTTACCCATCATTAGGTCTTGGGAGGATCAGTTAGGGAGAGCATTGAATAAAACTTCGCGCTGTGTTCTTTCATAACGGAACTTTTCCCATTCAGCGATAAAACAATAACCATATCAAAATAATTAAAAGTGATTAATTGTCATATAGTGTCTCTTAAATTATGAGTATTTTGTTTGTTAGATAACGAGAAATAAAAAAAATAATTAATGATTCACATTTTATTGATGAGAAGAAATAAATACTTAAGTAATGATTACATATTTTAAATATCTATTATTATTATTTACAGTACATACATTTTAAAATCTTCCAGAAGAGTGTTCCACAGGAACAAACCAAGAGTGCTTAGAGAATTTGTGTTGTCATATCTATTGGAATTGGGGGGTTCCGTACTTAGGAGCGGGCGCACCCTGGGATCCTCCCTGGCGAGCGAAATTGTTCTCCACGGTGATGGAATCAACCTTGTTTCCTCCATGAGATCCTGAAATTCCCGATGATCCAGGTCCAGAGACTCCCGGTCCGGATACACCGGGTCCAGAAATTCCTACTCCGGATCCACCAAATCCAGAAATTCCAGATCCAGAAATAGCACCACCGATTCCTCCTCCAATTCCTCCACCGATTCCTCCTCCAATACCACCACCTATTCCTCCTCCAATTGCTCCTCCATGACCTCCTCCAAGTCCTCCTCCCAGACTTTCACCGACTGCTCCTCCAATAGCACCTCCAGAAACTCCACCATGTTCCTTCTGGGTCTTGTACTTGATGAAGTAAACCTCGGGCTTTGACGGCTGAGTAGGAGCAGCTGATGGAATGACCAGCTCGGGTTGTTCTTCCGGTTTCTTCACGAGAACGTAGACCAGGGTTTTCTCTTCATTCTGAGCTTGCACAGGGATGATGGGGTTGACGTAGGCAGGTGCGGAAGGAGCCTTGACAAAGATGATTTTGTAGTGCTTGGTGGGAGGGGCGACCACGGGTGCGGAACGGAACACCTTTTCTTCTGGTTCTTCAGGTGCCACGTGGACGTACACATGCTTGTGGACTATGGGAGCCTGACTCGCATATCCGACACTCTGGGCGTTAGCATTGTATCCACCACCGGAAGAGGCTCCACTGAACTGGGCGTTGCTGCCGAACGAATTCATGTTGTATCCTGAGCCAGCTCCAGATCCAGAACTGAACATTTGAGAGTTTCCTCCGAACTGTGCGCTAGCGTATCCTTGACCTCCCTTTCCTCCGAGAGATGATCCACCACTCAGACCTCCACCCACTCCGCTTTGAGAGAAAGAAGATCCACCTTGAGAGAAGGAAGATGCTCCTTGGGAGTAAGATCCTGCTCCAGATCCAGACTGGGCGAATCCGCCTCCTTGACTGCCTGATGGAGCATTGTAACTGTATCCCTGTCCCTGGCACAGGGTGGTAACGGCAGCGAGCACCTACGAGAAAAGTTGGTTTGAGACATTTTCAGTCAGTAATAAAAGAGAAAACAAAATAAAAACCAAATATTTCGTAAATAGTTTCTAAAAATAGTAAAAATAAATGATAATTTGTATTGTTTTTGTTGAAACAGTAAAATAATATATGTCAAATAATTAATGATCTTTTTTCAATATAGAACATTATTACTTTTATCAATTAAATAAAATTGTGAATTAAAGTAAGGTATAATCTATTTCATATATTTATTGTGAATCATTAAATCCAAAGCTTTTTGTAAGAACAACTCCTCGCCTTACCAATAGAAACTTCATGTTTGTTGAATAGATGATGGCTGTGCAATGAATCTCTGTGAACTGTGACTCCGTTTATATACTGGATCTGCTTAGTGGTTCCTTTCTAGTTGAATTACAAGACACAGTGTTAACCTCGACATCCACTTGACCTGACAGATGTATAATTTAGAATAGTCTCAAATATTACTTACCGGCGTAATTTTCATTGGAAGATATTAATTCTTTATATCAATATAAAGAAAATTAGCCAAATTAATGTAGTGTGTTAGTATACACTTCGGTAACTACTTTCCGGAATTTAGAGGACAAAATAAAATTAGAATTTCGCAAATGTATAGCAAAAAACAAATATAAAACCTTGAGTTGAATAACATCTCACTCTTAAGTGTGTCTTCGTAAGTAGGTATGCACTCGTAATATTTCTAGCATCTTTTTAATAAGATTTTCGTGAATTAAAAATAAAGCTTGCATTCATAAACTTCACTTAAGTTAATTGAAACAACGAATCTAAAACTTTCCTCCGTACATATATTCCATTCACTATCCATTCTTTATCACATTTACCATCCCTCCAACTCTAGCCCCATTGATAATCTTCGCTCTCCAATTCACACAGGATAGTTGTGTACTAAAATAGTATTTTCTGAGCGCCATAAATTCTAAGCAATATCTTACTTGTTTTGCTTGGGCAACGTTTTAAGTGAATTACTTTTTTATTAGTTTTTAATTCAATTACTTATCTTGATAGTTTTTTTTAGATAATGTACCATTTTATCATAGAATAAATAAAAAAATTCTTTTACAAAACCCAAAAAGTTGAAGCGACAATGGTATTGTCATTATTTATCGATTTAACTTTTGATAACGTAATTCTTATCAACTGACAATTCATGATGTTAACATAACATAATTATTGTTTTCTTTATTTATATTTTTTAAGTCTAATTTCTCTTATCTCCGTAAAACTAACACGTAGTACTGAAAATAAAAAAGTGATAATATTTATAAAGTTATCATCATCATCATCATCATCAGCCTGTGTCCGTCCACTGTTGAACGTAGGCCTCCCGCATGAGTCTCCATCCTCTTCGATCCTCCGCCTTCCGCATCCAGGTCACTCCCGCTATTCTTCTTATATCGTCAGTCCATCTTGTAGGGGGTCGGCCAATGCTTCGTTTGCCAGTTCTTGGGCGCCATTCCAATACTTTTCTTCCCCATCGACCGTCGTCTCTTCGACAGATATGACCTGCCCATTGCCACTTGAGTGTGCCTATTCGTTGGGTAGCATCCACTACTTGAGTTCTTCTGCGTATTTCCTCGTTTCGGATTCTATCTTTTAGCGACACTCCGAGCATGGATCTCTCCATAGCACGCTGGGTGACTTTTATTTTATGGGTAAGACTTGCTGTCAGATTCCACGTCTCTGCGCCATAAGTTAATAAAGTAATATTTATAAATTATTAATTTAAAAAAATGAATTTCTTTATTTTTTATGTACACATAGAGGAGAATACCGACAGATGGTGATAATAATTATGAAGTCTCATCTGTGGAATTCTATGACGCTTACCATAGTGCATATGACTAAACGCTGTATGTGGAGTGTTCGCCAACTTCATACACTACAGCCCGAGATTCACGCATCATCCTTATTATTACCGGAATTTACTATGAATATATATGGTGGGTGGTCATTCCCACCAACCGGGGTATTTTAGAGCTCAGAAATCGATTAAAAAACCTTATTCTTTTTAACCTCCGTCGGGGATCGAACCCACGACCTTTGGATTGCATATGATACGTTAAAACAATGGATTTTACGACTGACGACTGGCTTCACCTCTAAAGAGATCGTCCCCTATTCTCCTTTTCCGAAACTAAAAGTAATCGGATCAAATGTAATCGATTGATATTTAGAAAAAGTATTTTCATGATATTAATAATATAAAGAAATAGCATAATGATATCTACGCAAACCATTGTATTATACTAACGTATCTTTTGGTGGACATTGAATATTTAATTTCAAATAAAACCAATTGAGAGACACTGGCTAGTCTTAATTTGGACATACTGATTGACCTATACAAACTACTCATGAGTAATAAGGCACATATAACATTTTAATTCCTATTCCATTTTTTCTCACTGAGGTCGCATCAACGCACAGTACACCCGTAAACTCTCATTTATTTATTATTATTATTAATAATTAATTATTTTTCGCCAGACAGATTAAAAAAACATAAATTATAAAATAAATAAAAAAAAACAGTGTGAACCTTTTTCGACGATTAATATATTTTGTTTTAATTTATGTAAAGTTACTTTTAGTATTTTGAAATAATTTCTCAAAAATATATATATACTTTAAAATAAACGCATTGGAATACTGACAGCTTAACACGCAAACACCCTAATTCCATTTTTAAATAAAAATATTTTTATAACAGCGTATTTCAAGTGTACTCTCTCTTTAGCCTCGCCATTTCCCATCATCTGGGGTCGGCTCTCCTTGTGCACATTTGCCATATCTGTCTGTCCTGCGTTGCATACTCGGTCAAGCCCAGAGTTTTTAGATCCTTGTCTACAGCTTCTTCGCAGCTTTAGTATGTTAAGGGTTTTCTTCACCATGTGGTCCTCATCTTTCCGTGTCAAATGCCCATACAATTTTAGGTGGTTTTACCTTATCTTTTCAGGTAAGGGGGCCACCCGAAATGAACCCCGAATATGTTCATTTCGAACTCTGTCCACTCTAATCACACCGCCCGCCCATCTAAGCACCTTCATCTCTGCCACATGAATCCTATCCAAAACGTATAAAAGTACTAATCAAAATGCGAAAAAAATAAAGCGTATTTTATGTGTACATACAATATAAAAGAATTTGTTTGTAAAATGACAATTGAAACTCGTTGAATAGACCCCAAAAAAGCTTACTTCAAGGGTGTGTTGCGATATTATTTTTAAATAAGTCAGTTAGTTCTGCGAAACTTGCATTTTCAATAACATTAAGGTTATCAACTGACAATACTTGGTGAAACTGCATAATTATAATTTTATTAATTATAATCTTAATCTGAAGATTATTGAAGATCGAAAAAGGAAGGCCGAAACATGTAATCGTTAAAATAAATTGTGAATCAAAACTAAATATTTTTGATTTGTTAATTTTTTAATTTAAATTAATTCTAAAATTATAATTATGCAGTTTCACCAAGTATTGTCAGTTGATAACCTTAATGTTATATTATTTTTAGTTTAATGTGTGTATGTTAAGATTAGATTTATGTATTTTTTTTGCTCGCCGTTTACATACTTTCCATAAGTCCAGATTGCCTTTTGAACGGCAACGAAATTATATAATTGATTGAAATATTTGGTGGATTCTCATACTGTGTGGTATGCTCTATGGAATGATGGAGCGGGCAGATTAATGATTGACTGTGAAACCTCTTCGTGTCGCTCTGCACGGGGTCATTGTATAATAGTTACGACAGAAAAATTCTTGCTGAAATAAATCTTTTATACTCGTGCTATGATAAATGTATGCAACAAAAAATAATATGCATATATTAATTTACTTATATTCTAGAGAGTTGAAGGGATTGAATTGGAGATAAATTAATTTAAAAAAAATGTTTATCCCACGAAAATCAAAAGTTAAGTTGAATTAAGAAAGTACATAGTACAAACGAAAACACGTTAAATTTTACTCAGCACTATTAATCTATTTTTAAGGATTCAGATATTTTAATTTAATTTTTAAGAATGAATGTTAATTGAATTGTACTCGTTCTCATAAATAAGAGTTACAAAAGCACGAAAACCGTTTTGATAGATATATCGGTTATCTAAAAAAAAAGTAGTATGTAGATAATAATATTTTCTTTTAAATCACAAATATTAAGTTAAATATTGATACTCATTAGAATGATAAGAATGGAAGTCTATTATTATATAATAATATATTCAATTAATGTGTATTCAGTGGTAATTGGTGATTTTATTTGCTTATTATAGGTGAATTATACTAGTTTGTAATAAAATTAAATGAGTGTAAAAAAAATATTGAGGATTTATTTTGGCGTGGTAATTCAAACTGGTCTAAATGTGACGAAAAGTGAAACGTTTCTTTTCGTTGACAATCTACAAATATGCACCATGTGTTCTGTATTATTACGTAGCATGACAAATGAATTGGAGAAAAAACTAAGTGCCAAAGTACTGTGACCCTTCTGAGTTCGAAAAAAATGCTTTAAACTTTTAATAAAGAAAAAAAGAGTACAGAGTTAGGCAGAAGAGGTTAAAGGAACAATTTGGATAATATAATATTTTAACGAACCTAAATACACTGTATGCATCAATAGGATCAGTAGTAACACAGTAACTGGGATGGATTTTGTATGCCACTGATTTAGGAGTGGAGTATTTAAGTGATAAACAAAATTATCATAAATTCTACAAAAATCGTCAATCGTCAATTAATTGAAACAAATAAATCAATGCATAAAGTCAACTGTTTTTGGAACCTAATAAATTTCACTTCCAACAAGCGAGTCTCACGCAAATTCATTTTTATATACGGCTATATCCAGTACTGGATACTTACAGTTTATAAATACATATATCAGTATTTTATTTTGCAAAGGAATTCCTGCCAGAATACGCTGAAATTAATTTATTTTAAAGGCTACCAAAGTGTAATATATTAAAACGCAATTAATCCGAATTTAATTAGTACAGTATTTATTATAATATTACAAATTGTAGTAGGTCAATGTCTGTATTTGAAGCGCACAATTGTGCGTCATACTTTCAACAATTAATCATTGGAGAACCGATCACAGTCCAAGATCATATTTGAGCAAATTCAATCATTAATATATTTTTAATAACATTCCCTCTTTGTGAAATAGCCAAGTCCAGTAAACGCCAAGGTAAATGTGCGATTTTCGTGAATCTAATGCTTCCATGCACGCAACACTTATATTTAATATAATCTCCACTAATCACAGCTTTAATACCTAAATAAGATAAATATCGATAATTATTTTAAGTGTAATCTTTAAATGATCTCGGTATTTTTAAATTGAGTTAAACTATTTTGTAACATTTTTATATACCGTAAATAATCTAATGCCTTTTTAAAACTTGTGTAATCCGTTATATATCATTAATGAAAATCGTTTTAAAGACGAAAAATAAAACGTTTTTTAGTATTCACGGGCTCAAAATTTTTGTCATTTACTAAAGATTTTTTTTTGCATATTTTAAAAAAATATTTATTCAATCTAAATTTAATAATTATTTTCACAATTAAAATAAAACATAAAAAAATAATTGATCACTTTTCATAATTCTTTTACTTTATTAATTGGTAGTCGATTTACAACGGCTCACGGTTGGCAGTAATAAAATTAATTAACGAAGAGTAAAGAGTCAACAAATCATCATGTATTGATATTTTTAAAATTAATATTCATTCCGTGTATTAATATTTTTTAAAAAGTTGTTAATTGAACTAAAAACGTTATAATTCACTTTTATTAATGAAAAATAAACATGCATTGAAAAAAAACTTTTTAATATAATTTAAGCTATGTTCACGATACCGTAACAATAAATGAAATATATTTTTTATTTTTCTTTAATATTTTTGTTAAATATTTAAATTTTAATAAAAGATGGATTTTTCCAGAAGAACGAGTGCACGTTTCGTCAATTTATTATATGATATTTAATACTATTGTATTATAATAATACAAAATATACTTTTCCGGACTTTGTGATTTTTTTTACTTATTTTATTTGTTTATAATTTCGGGTATATTTTAACATTAACAGCAGCTGTTTTTATTAAACAACCATATGTTTATTAAGAATTAATTATTTAAAATTTTACATTTAATCAAGTACCCCAGATCCGGGGCAAATCACCTAGTAATTATAAATTGATAGAACTTATCATTACTGCACAGAGAATGGGTAGAAAAAATCAACCAATCTAAGGAAGGGGCAAATTGTCAGCATTAATTATAAAAAATATAGGTCAGTTTTGTATGACATATTAGTACTACTTAATAAGACTTTCTTCAGCAGTATGTAATGAACGGTAAAAGATCGTGATTTTGATATTACTCCCCCAAATATTCGATCACTTTTATAAACACAAGATTCACAATGATTCCATTGTAAACTTATGTAGCATTTAATTGAAATATATTTCTTAGATAGTTTTAAATCTATAACATTTACCTCATTTTCAATATGTATCACAGCGAATAATAGTTGTCTTGGTAACCGTGTATTTTTTCTAAGCAACGCTCACTTTGAAATACATGTAAAAAATTACACAGAACACTTTTAATGTGAATTATCTCATTGTTTTTGGAGTTTAGGATTTAGATAAAGCGTTAATAATAGTTTCTGAAGTACAAATGTAAATGCATAGAAGTTATTACATTTCGATTAATTGGAGCATGGAACGTGATGAAATTTAAAATTGTTACTTTTGTAAAATTACACTATTGAAATCGATAGATATGTAGACCAACATGGGACCTGCGAGAGAGGAAATGTATTTTCAATTTGACTGGAAACTTTTTCTCCAATGACGCCTCGGGGTCGAAGTACATGACATTTCGACGATATTTTCATAAACTTTGCCTTGTGAGAGGAAGTTAAAATGAAATTGTTCTTTATGTTTGTGCCTTACAGAATGAAACCATTATATGAAGTAAAGAAAGAGTGTCGTTTAGCCAATATTGAAAGTACTGAGATTCTATATTGTACAAAAATAGCGGCGAGAGAGTTACGTTTGATGAAATAAGAAATATTGTTTTGTTATTCTTATGACTTTTTAGATAAGGCATTTATGAAAGAGATCTTTTAAGGAAACTTATACTCAATAAAGAAATTTAAAATAAAGAGACTTTAATAAAATCTTTGATGTTAGTAAATGTACTATATTAAGAATGAAAACGATACAAATAAGCATCGTTGCAGTTTTTTATTAATCTCTTCCCTGAATTTTGCAAGATTGGTTTCATTGCAGCATCGCTGATCCTTTGAAAGCGGCGGCAACATCCAGTGAGAGGTGATTTAGATGATAATTTATGTGAGGTTTATGAAGGATCATACGAGGGCCATAGTAGATCGTATGAAGTTTCTAACCTTTATCATCGAAAGTAAGCTTACGATAAAAAACTGTAAAAATATACGATGATAAAGTTAGTGTGTCCAGCTTTCCAGTAGTTGTTTAAAATATAAGAGCATTGTGAAAAAAAATAAAGAAAAGTAAAAATATTAAGAACTTTCAATACTACAATAATACATAATACAATAATAGTTATCACAATATTATATTAACCATTAAAATAATATTTATTATAAATTTTAAAGGAATTGAGAATCATTTTATTAAAAAATATCAAATATTTTATGCTAATGTTAAATATATAATAGTATACTTGTGTAGTTTATCCAGTGTGCTGGAATATAATTTATTATTATAAGTTTGAGATGATTTTCAACGCCATTAGTCAGAACATCCGGACTTCATGAAGTTGCCACTTAGTTATATTAAGTGTAACAATGTTTTAAAAAAAAGTATCCAAGAAAAGTGGATGCAAACACCTGCGTTAAGCGAAAATTTCAGTGCTGACGTCGACAACTTATAATGATTAATAATACAGCGAACGATTACCGACAACCTTAATTTAAACTCATATATATTCTAATGACTTACAAATATAAATTATTCGAGGTACTGATATGGAAGTCTTATGATAATTTTTTTAATCGGAATTCAATGCGGCATTGTATGTTAACAATGGAGAATATTAAGGTTTGATAAGTATAAATTGTATTTCAAGCATAGAGTGTTAAAAACTTGGAGATGTAATTTGATTATTTTAGCTCAGATTAAAAAATCTGTGACGGCACAGTATATTTCCCACAAATTAAATGAATTAGGTTTTTGCATAAAATAAACAGCAGTAAACCGCATTTTAGATGTAACAATTGCAAATTTCTTATGTCTCATAATATTTCACACGAATATTCTAATTGATTCTTCTTGTGCTCAAATCCGCATAGTTACAGTGTTGTTAAATTTGTATTTGCATACGAGTAATCAAAATTGGTCTTTATTGATGTTTACTTAGAGTATACGAGTATTTATTATTTTTTATTTATGATGAACAGTTGGGATAGTTGTTAAAATTTAGTTAAAAAGAAATATACACTGTCAACATGTTGAGATAATTCTTCATTATGGAGATGTTGTTTCTTCCAGCTCTACTTTACCCTTTTTTCAATGCATTATTAATATCCTGTATTTCTCATATGTTTCTTTTTATTGTTTATGAGTAATTATTTTTAGGATTGTGTTAAAAAATGTTATAAAAATTCGGTTGTATCTACTAAATTATTTTTCAATACCAAATAAACTTTTTTTTTTGCCTGATTTGAAAATGGGCGACGTTGAACACTGTTTATTCGCAGTTAAGTTAGTTTATACAAGTGAAAAACTGATGAAACCATTTAAAATGTAACCATTTCTCAACCGATATTAAACCAGAATAAAACGTATTTATCTATTGAATTATCAATATATCTTAAAATTAATTCTAAGAATATGAAAAAAAAAAAATTCCACTTAGCCAAATAAAATATTAAATTAACTCAATATAAAATATATTATTGAATACTTATATTTATAGTTTAAGTGATGAAAAACAAGATTGATTTTTTCGGTACTGGAAATTTCAAATAAAAAACACGTCCAATGAAATGTTATTATCATTCCTATCTTATACAATATGCCATTACAACACTGCTTTGGAGTATTATATATAAATAATGTTTGAAATATTTTATTTTTTTAATAATGTTCATAACACGATAATTAAATTAAAGATAGTTGGTCATATTTATTTTCCGAAGCCATCGAATCCATTAAGATTTTTACGCGCATATATAAATCAATAAGTAACATTGAATATTTGATATAAATCAATGACAAAGATCTTAAAAAAGTTACACCGCGCAAAACAGAAACTGTTACAATTATCACAAAATATCGCAAAATTAGCATAGTCAGCCAAAAACCCAACTTTGATGAACGAAATTAAAAATATTCATGATATTGTACTTAAAACATTTGCAAGCTTAACATTGTTCTTCTAAAAGTAATGGTTTTATAATTTTGTATTCGGAAAGAAGCAACTAAGCTCGATCACTCATTTTTCATATTTAACTGCAATTTAAGATATTTTAGCTACCATTATTTCTGCATCCTTGTCCGAATTACTAAGTACATACGAAGTTTGAAGTTTTCATTTTTTCAATCTTTCACGTTGACTCTTGAACCTCATTATTTTTAAAAATTACTTTTGCAGAATGTTTTTCGCTCTATTTGAGGCAATTAATTTTAACAATATCAAAAAACATAAGCGATTCAAATATATTTGTAGTAAGCATATGCATATACTCATATTAATATTATATTAAATAGTTTTTGTTAAGTATTGATAATTATTCAAATGAAGTCAAAATACATTAAATAAAAATTCTACTTGGGGATAGTGATAAAAAAAACATAAAAATTGAAATACTTGAACTCTTTTGTAGATTTAAATATCTACGAAAATATGTTATAAAATATATTATATACCCATTTAATCAATGACAATCATTATAAAAATAACATTCAATTCAAAGACATATCTCAAAGTAATACAAATATTTTTTAATTAAAAATATATATGTTGAGAAATATTAAAGAATTAAAATTACTTTAAACATATCTGAAATTTTATAATCTACTTACTTCATTGCTCCAGGGAAAAATTGTATTTTTTATTTTATAATTCTTAAACAATCTTGATTTCTATTCATGCATAGTATAAATAATAATACATAATATATTAAATAAGTTTTAGTGCATTAGCATTATAATTGAACATGAACAATCTAGGTACAAAATATTTAAAAAAAATGGATGTTTTGATATTTTTAGTAGTGTAATGCAAAAATTAAAGACGCTTAAATAGCATAGTATAACACATTTTATTATATATTTTTATTTTTTTTTATATTACCTATACCTTTCATACCGCTTTAATACATACATTGTATTAATTATATACTAGTATTTATCATACTTTTAATAATTATCTCAAAATGTATTATTAAAGTCAATATTTCAATATATCGTAATGTATATGGAAATAAATAATAATTCAGTTATCAGTTATGAAAATGCATTTAATTAAAAATCGATACATTTCAATTACATGCATAATTTAAAGTCATTCATTTTTCAAATTCGGAATAAGTCATTGATATACTCGTATTTATTTATCTTTATATTATTATTTATATTAAGTCGTTTTTGTAGAAAATACCTTTCAAGTAATATAATTTTACGGAAATTCACAAATTAAGTTATTTACTTTTGTATTATTGAATTCTGACGACTATTTAATGAAAATAATAATAATACACATGATTTATCATTCAATGGAAATGCATTATATTATATTTTTCAACATCTGAATTATAAAACTCTTTAGTACAATGTTTGAAAAAAGTAATGATTAGCAATACTTTTTAATACATTTCCATCACTGACAATGCGATTAAGAAATATAGTAGATTAAATCAAAACACACTTCAAGATAAAGAAATGTTTGTAAGCAAGAGAATTATTTTAATATACTCGTACATGATTATTTAAGCGAAGGTTTCACTATCACTCACAAAATATTTTACTTTCAATTTATGTTTAGGCTTTATTTAGGAGCTCCATATGTTTCAAATCCAACATTTGCAGTACCGCTGGATGCACCTTTCGTATTTGTGCCTGATCCTCCATGGCTCGACCCTGATCCTCCGAAACTTGAAGTTGATCCTCCAGCGCTGGATCCTGATCCACCCGCACCAAACTTAGAACCTGACCCTCCTGCGCTAAGTCCTGAGCTTCCTGTATTAGATCCTGATCCTCCAAAGCTGGATACTGATCCGCTTGCACTAAACTTAGATCCCCCAGCGCCGAAACTTGCTCCTCCCACATTGGATCCTGATCCACCTGCGTTATATCCTGATCCCCCCGCATTAAATCCTGATCCTCCTGCACCAAATCCTGATCCTCCTGTGATAGATCCTGATCCTCCGAAACTCGATGTTGTTCCACTTGTACTAAACTTGGATCCGCCAGTGCCAAAACTCGCTCCTCCCGCGTTGGATCCTGATCCACCTACGTTAGACCCTGATCCCCCTGCATTAAATCCTGATCCTCCTGCAGTAGATCCCGATCCTCCAAAGCTCGATGTAGTTCCACTTGAGCCAAACTTAGATCCCCCAGCGCCGAAACTTGCTCCTCCTGCATTGGATCCTGATCCACCTACATTAGATCCTGACCCTCCGGCGCCAAATCCTGAACCACTTGTAGTAGATCCTGATCCTCCGAAGCTCGATGTTGTTCCGCTTGCACTAAATTTAGATCCCCCAGCGCCAAATCCTGCTCCTGCGTTAGACCCTGACCCTCCCGCGTTATAGCTAGACCCCTGCGCACCGGTTCCTGACCCCCCGGCACTGAACCCTCCTCCGACCGCAGACCCCCGTTGCCCACCCCCACCTCCTTGCACGTGATTAAGGGCTCCGGCCTCGACCAAATCGGCATTCAGTTGATCTTCGCTTATATTAGGAATTCCTCCTCCGATCACTTCAAAATTGTTAGATTTTTTCTGATCGTTGTATTTAATGAAGTAAACCTCCGGCTTGGACGGTTCTGTAGGCTTAGGAATAGGGATTTCTATATCTTCGCCGTCTTCCGGTTTCTTGACAAGAACATAAACGATTGTCTTTTCTTCAACCTGTGGCTGCAAATTAATGAGAGCAGAGCGTTGAGTGTCGTATGATGGAACTTTGACGAATATAATTTTGTAATGTTTCTCTGGTGGTGGGAGAACCGGGGCCTGCTTGAAACTTTGTTGTTCTGGTTCTTCGGGAGCCACATGAACGTAAAAATGTTTCTTGATGATTGGCTCTTGCTTTTGTTGATTTCCTGCGAAGGAGGAAAAGCTTCCACTTCCTCCAACGTTTTGTTGTCCTCTTTGAGAAGATCCTCCAAATGCTCCAAGCTGCCCTCCGGATGATGCTCCACCGAATGATCCAACTCCACTACTAAATCCACTGGAAAACCTCTCGTTCGTTCCAGAACTACCAGACGCAGCACCAAAGTTCTGGGTGGATCCTGAGCCTTGTTGACCACCGAATGATGATTGAGATGAACCCACTGAACCACCAAATCCACTGCCGGAAGAAAATCCTCCATTGCTTCCTGTTGTTTGAGCTGCTCCGCTATTTGATCCAAATCCTCCAGAAGACAAACCAGCACTTTGAGAGTTAAATCCTCCAAATTGACTGGATCCTGAGCTTCCAGTATTCTTATTTACTGAACTTTGCTGACCCCCTGAAGAAAATCCTCCAGCGCTTCCTGATGTTTCAGTGGTGAGTTTACCGGAGTTTCCACCGAAGCCACTGTTTGATCCAAATCCTCCAGTAGGCGAACCAGCATTTTGACCATTAAATCCTCCAAATTGACTGGATCCTGAGCTGCCAGTAATTTTATTTCCTACACTTTGCTGACCTCCAGATGAAAATCCTCCAGTGTTTCCTGATGTTTGAGCGGTAAGTTTGCTGCTGGATCCACCAATGCCACTATTTGATCCAAATCCTCCAGAAGACGAACCAGTGTTTTGAGAATTAATTCCTCCAAATTGACTGGATCCTGAGCTTCCTCCAGTGTTTCCTGATGATCCACCAAAGCTGCTTGATCCAAAGCCGGAAGTTGCAGATGGGCCGGATCCTGTCGTTTGATAATTTCCAGTGCTCTTAATTCCACCGCTCTGTTGGCTGCTAGCAGAATATCCGCCACCGCTGCCTCCTGAAGTTTGAGCAGTTAGCTTAACGGTGCCAGCAGCGGAACCTCCGAGGAAATTATTGGCGGTCGATTCTTTCGGTAACGATTGCACTCCTGATATTGAAGATCCAAAACTTCCGCTGGAAGAGCCAAACGACTGCTGCTGCGGAAAACTGGACTGACTTTTAGATGCTCCGAAATTCGATCCGCCGGTGGATGAAGAGAATTTGTTTTGTGTCCCGGCTGAATAATCATTCTTGCTGGCACCTAGGGCTCCGGCGCCCGTAGGGAAGGGCGAGGCTGGCACGTCATATTTGTAGCCGACATCTCCGTTAACGGTCACAAGAAAGGCAGCGCAGAGCTAAAACAACACAAAACCACTTTGTAATAACTCCTCAGCAATGATAAAATAATTTCCCTCTAATTTACATAAACGTACGTACCACTACAAAAACATTCATCTCGAAGAGAACTCGGAAATACTTGTCCAATAGTATTTCACAACACCGACTGATCCTCCAACGAGTCCAACATACATATTTATAGGCGGCAGGAGCTAACGAGATCTTCTTTTTTAATCTGATACAATATTATGCCAAATATTACTAACAAAAAATAGTCTTAGAGGGAGATGACTTCACCAAAGGTCAAGTTTATAACGCAGGGAGCTAAAAATGTGGTTGACCTTCGCAGACGATTTTCCTGTTTCAGATTTAGATGCTTCAAATTAACACTTTGTGAAAAAATTATGCGCGCTTCCTTCTTGTTGTTTGAAGCTCGAACACCTGGTTTTTCGAGTGATTAAATAACTATAACTTTTTTACATTCACCATAATTAATTTGGTACTTATCTTTTATGTAAATAATGGTGGAACCAAAAAAATTTACTTTTGTAATTATAACTTTAATTTTAATTGTTCGTTAAGTACTGATGATTATAACTTAATTTGTGAAATGAAACACGAGAACCTCCAAGCAAATAATTCCTCATAAATATATATAAATATAATTAACCTTCATATGTTTTCCTTTCAGTGAAATTAATGAAAATGAATGTCAAAAATATCAAATTTAAGCATTTTGAATATTTGTGACATAATCAATTATATTACTAATATTTCAAACAATTATTTATTATCCTCAAAATATATTCAATGTAGTATTCAGATGCTCTCAATGTCTTTGATAATTTTGTTTTTAAATCTGAATGCACATAAAATTTAAACTACACATATACTCCTATATATATTTGAATTCTGTTTATTATTGATCGTTATTCTTAAAATGGAATTGACCTCGAATAAATAAATAAATTTATTGAATTGTAAACCCACCCACTCTAAAGTAAAATTTACTGTTGACTTATCAGAAATAGACATGTATTGAAATAATATTTTAAAACGAAGATACCAACTTTAAAAAAAACTAAATATATTGCATATCCGTATGTAATTTTTAATTTCATGAATAAAAAGAGTATTTTAAAATCTTTATGATTATTTTACCTAATAAATTATATTTTTACAATAATCCATAATTATTATAAATAAAACATTCTACATGAAATCTAAATGAACGATAGTTGTAACCTTAACTTTGTTTAAAAAAACTGTATTAATCTAAATCTATAAATTTATTTACTCGTATGTAGAAATTTGATTCGATCACAACCTTAAATGTTCAGCACCTTATTAAAGACTACTCAATGTTTGTTTATCTAAATTAAGTTGTGTTTATTTCACCAAGTTTACTATAAAATGCAGTTGTACCTAACAATACGAAGAGTATTTTATAAATATGTTATCAAACATAGAGATCTGTACAAAATTAAAAATTCTTTACAGTCAATATATGGATGATTGATTTTGCTGCATATTTTTGACATCGAAAGATACGAGCATTAAGAACATTTATTATTTGGTGTTACATTAAAAAAGTTTCATTTAGTTGTTTTAAATCAAATACGGTAATTCATTAATACTCAAACGGTATTTAATTGCAAGGATAATTAAATATAAAGGTATGTTATAAAATAAATAAGTATACGCAATGAATTTAACAGAGGCTCCCAGTGGAAGACCATCCATAGGCTTCTCCGACGTATTCGGAGGCGAGGCTATGATGGATCTATCTGGTGGGTAGGACCTCATAGCTGAGATGGTGGTGGATGAACCGAATTGGCGGTCTCTCTATTTTTCCAAGAAATCTACTGCCTTTGCATCATGTGACAACCGGCAGTAAAAAAAGACCACGGAAAACCTGGACTGCAACTGTAGACAACGATCTGATAACTCTGGGCTTGATCGAGAATGGAACGCAGGACAGTCAGACATGGCGAATGTCCCCCCAGATGATGATAAATAGCCAGGCTAAAGACGAAGAATGAATTTAATATATTATATTTAGTAAGAACAATGTTATTAAATAAAAAATACATTAATTTGCATATGTATTTATTTTGTTAAATATTCAAATACATAATATATTAATTAATTTTTTTTAAATGCATCATTGCACATCTGCATTGGTATCCGTGTTTTTGTTTTTCGTCTTCAGAATGTAAAAAAAAAAATCGGATTATACCAATTATCTTAATCTTAAGAATGTATTTGTATATTTCCTATATTTTGCAATATTTTATAATCTGGCAATAGAATAATTAAGACCGCATCATTAGCAACAGATATCATATGTTATTATTGAGTCTTCACCCAACATAAGGCTAATTTCAATGATGATAACAGTATTTAAATTAAACTATAATACAAATGGAAAAATATATAGAATACACGGATATAATTGGTTCTTTTTTTTAAAATGTGCAATATCACGGTCAACATAAGTTATTCGATTTCAGATCACCTCAGTGAATTATTTTAAATATAGACAAGGCCGTGACATTAAAATCCAGATAAATATGATAATGTTGAAATTTTTATATTTTTCGCATTTGGAGTATTTTTACAGTAACTGTTTACAAACGAAAAACTGCCAACACCATCAGTGAGTGATAAGCCGCGGTCTCTGTTTTTGTGATTATGAGTTGCTCAACTTGATCCGTATAAAAACAAGGTAATTATTATATGAAAGGATTATGAAAATGGAAGGATTAAGAAACGCTGCTCGTGTCAAATAATTGGATAAATGAATATCTACAGTAATGATATCAGTGCTGTGAAAAAAGTCAACTTATCATAATATTTTCAGTGATGAGCAACCTTTTAATTACATATTTAATAAAAATCCGCTAATTGTGTTGATTATATTGATCACCTTTTATTCGTTTATTTATTTGTTACAAAAATGATCTCTTTCGTGATAAATAAATGTACTCGTATGACTTTTAAGTCATACGAGTACATTTATTTACAATTTCATTTATGAAGTTTAAAATAATAACGATTTTAACATTTTGATTAAAGATTGAAACCCCCTCCCTGTTTGGTGATAAATTGATCTATTACCTCTAAAATTTCTGTCTAAGGCTGTCTTATATACTTTTCAACACAACCCCTTAACATTAAGTCCTCGTAAAAAAAGGACGATTCGTTGGGAAGCTGGTGTCTAATGACATTGGCGGACAAAATTTTTTACATACAGCGTTTTGTCATTGCTAAAAAATTGCATTCACCATATACTCGTATATATCTCAAGTACATCACAATGTGATTTCTTAGTCATCGTCTTTCAGAATTTTACAGTATGTGTTATCATAAAAAATATATGATGGTGTATCGCATTTCTATATAAACTACTTACATTTATACCTTTTTAAAATAACCTCTATAAGAATATTAGGTTTCGTGTTTAAAAAAAAATACAGGTGATGTTTTACAACGTTATTGATATTGAAACATACTTTTTTAGTGTAATTTGAAGAGGTGATGAACCATTATAAATGATAAAAGGTGGCTGACGTCTGAGTCCATATAGCCTTTATGACCAATGGTACTTTTCGGTTTTGTAAACCGACCTCATAAAAGCGAAAAAGGCTAAGCGAAGAGGTCTCGTCGTGATTATGTAATGTTTATCGAGGCCTTGGTGTCGTAAAAAACAATTAATGAGAATGATGCTTGTGATGCTTGGTGACCTGTGGTCAGTGACCAAAATGACCGAATAGCAGTTTCAGCGAAACATATAATAAATAAGTAATATACCACAGACTATTTATATAAATAAAACGATCATATCTTTAATGATTTTTCGTGTTTCTGTTTAAATGATCTCACTTTAAAAAATACTTTACACATAGTATTCTCTTTCTGACGCATAAATAATATTAAAAGATCATTTTTCTTATTTTGAATATATTCCTTTATATTGCATTAAATTTAAACCATAATTAAATTTATGAACACTCGATCGTGTTATTAATTATTATTTGAGGCAATTAATTATCATAATGTGTTTTACGCTGTATCAAAAATATTATTTAATTTATGTAACCACTTCGATTTTTTTTAGTGATGCGTCGTGAGGATTTCTGGTTTTTGCAGAAAACTTGCTCGATAAATTATCAGTATTTTTATTAAAACAATTCAAGTAAATTTCATTTCCAATATATTTATTAATCGTAGTACTTTAAAAGTATTTTATTACATGGTTGTCGTTTGTAGAGACAATATATGCTCATATAAAAGTATCACAAAGTATTGAAAAAATATAAGTAATGAACGAAGCATTTTAATCAGTCACAAAAGGGTGCTCACTCAGTCTATGATTATGGTTGCGTGTTTAGCTCCAAGCCACTATTTCCTTGTCAAATTGATTACCCACTATGCGCTCACATCTGAATTGTGTTCGACAATTTTCAAAACGACAACCAAACAAACATCATAATTTTAATATTCTATCAATATAACCAATTCAAACGGGTGATTCAAAGCAATGGAATAATAATTGAAATATTAATTATTGAATTTGGGTGTTGGACTAATGTATTTTCTTGCAGCGATTAATTTCAACTGGATTCGCTTAGATTAATTATATAAATTGTGTAACGTAATGGATCACGTGAAGTCATAATCGAACACTCAGAAACCCAACTGATTTGAGTACACGAATACCTTTAAATGTTACATTTGAGAGTGCGATAATAGTTGTATACAGGCGGACCTCGACTTTCGTACATTCGACTTTCGTACAATTCGCTATTTCGTAAATTTTTGAAAAATATTTTTATTTCAATTTTTGGCGAAAATTCAAAAATGTTTTGTTTTCGTGCAGCTGTTTCCCTGTCGCACTATGTAATGAATATATACGAGGTCCGTACTGTGAAAAATGTTTCGTTCTGTTCGCACATATGCATTAACATACGAGCGCGGCCGAATCCAAACGTGCGTTTGTATGTACTAATTTGTACACACTCCCGTCTGATCTCGATACGTTTAGTTTTGCGTCAGCACACGTACGGCTACATTGTTATGCGAGTTTTGTTTTAAATATTTCCTACCCGTTTTAACATGAGTGAGAAACGAAGAAACTGCGAAACAGATATTGCTAAAAAAAATCAAGAACCCATAAACTTCATAAAATAGAAACGAAGATGGATATAATAAAACAGTCTGAAAATGGAGAGTCTTATGCTTCAATCGGCCGTTCGTAAGATATAAGAAGGTCTACGATATGTTCGATATTAAAGAATAAAGATAAAATTAAAGAATATGTAAAAAAAAATGGTAATATAACATCAAAAATTATTTCCAAAAGGCACGGCATAGTGATGGATGAAATGGAGAAATCTTTGTGTTATTGGATAAGTAATCAAAATCAAGAAAACATCCCTATTAGTACTTCAATGATTCAAGCTAAGGCACTTGGTTTGTATAAAGATTGGAAGGCTAGACTAAACGAAGATTCTAAGCCGGTGTTTCATGCAAGTAACGGCTGGTTTTCAAAATTTAAAACAAGGTATTATTTACACAATATTTAATTCACTGGAGAATCAGCTGATGCGGATGAAGATGCTGCAAAAGACTTTATTTCGTCATTGTCCAAAATTATTGAAGATGGAGAATATACCTCTAGTCAAATATTTAATGCAGATGAGACTGGTTTATTTTGGAAGAAGATGCCTAATCGTACATTCTTACCAAAGGACGATCAGTTGCCCCTGGTCATAAACCTTCTAAAAACCGATTGACATTGCTTCTTAGTGGAAATTTAGCTGGTGATTTAAAATTGAAGCCAATGTTAGTTTATCAAGCAGAAAATCCTAGAGCATTGAAAGGGAAAGATAAAAAACTGCTTCCAGTCATTTGGAAAGCCAATAAAAAAGCCTGGGTTACTGCTTTAATATTTAAAGATTGGTTCACTTCACATTTCGCACCAGCAGTAAAACATTATAGTGAAGTAAATAATTTACCATTTAAAGCATTATTAATCTTAGATAATTCTCCAGGACACCCAAAATCTCTACAAAATTTATACCCAGAAATCAATGTTGTGTTTCTTTCCCCCAATACTACGTGTCTCATACAACCCATGGACCAAACGGTGATAGCTACGCTTAAACGATATTACATGCGGTCGATAATGAATCAGGCCATCAAGGCAACTGACATGGAAGGTGGGCCCAGATTAAAACATTTCTGGAAGAATTATAACATATGTAACACAATAAACAATATTGGAGACGCATGGGCTGAAATAAAAGAGTCAACAATGAAAGGTTCATGGAAGCAACTATGCCCACAAATAATGAGTGATTTCATAAATTTTGATGCAACTCCGGAAACCATCACACTTGAAATAGTTCACCTAATGAACGAACTAAACCTAGATGTTAACAGTAAAGATGTTAATGAGATGATTGAATCTCAAGAGAACGAAAATAGTATACAAATTGAAAGTGAGGAAGAAGAACCAGAAAAAATCATCAAGCCCTTAACAATAAAAAACATGAATGAAGCTTGTACGCATCTCGAGACATTTTTGAATATTATGGAAAAATGTGAACCCAATGGAGAACGCATATCTTAAGTGCGTAGGGCGATCTATAATAGTACTGCATGTTACAGAACTCTTTATGAAGAAAAGAAAAAAAGTAGTAAAATACAATTAACCCTTGACAAGTTTATTAAGAGCATATAATTTTTTAAAGAGTTTTTTTTTTATACATCCCTCTACTTACTAGCGCCCAAGAGCTGGAAAACGAAGCATTGGCCGGCCCCCTACAAGATGGACTGACGATATAAGAAGAATAGCGGGAGTAATCTGGATGCGGAAGGCGGAGGATCGAAGAGGATGAAGACTCATGCGGGAGGCCTACGTTCAACAGTGGACGGACACAGGCTGATGATGATGATGATGATAATCCCTCTACTTTCGGACATTTAACTTTCGTACACATTTTCAGGAACCAATCGTGTACGAAAGTCGAGGTCCGCCTGTATGTACATAGTTCATTTGTATCAAGATACTCCAAATTTTTAATATCAAAATTGGCGTACGTAACTACTTACGCGTGTGTACTCGTACTTGCGACTGTAATTATTTTTGGTCTGAGCCACGGACTCTGGATTGCAACACAAAAGCTTTTCAAAAACATCCGTTTTGTAACTATTGTGTTACAATATTACTTGTAGTAATTAACTTGACATTTAGTTTGGCTCTAAAACATTTATTTTTGTAAAAGCATTGCTCGTAAGTACATCAAAGAATGAACACTTTTTTTATTATAAAAGTCGCATTAGCACAAAAATATAAACGCACTACAATATCAACAATAATACATGAACTTAAAAGAGCATTTACAAATTAAATTATAATAATTTTAGCCGGATTAAAACAATATTAAATATTTTTAAAGCTATTTATTTTAATATCCAATTAGTGACTTATTCACCTGATATTTAATCAACATAATTCATTCAAACCAAAATATAAGTTCATATTTATTGTACCACAAGATGTCCTTATTTTGCGACTTTGTGTTCAGTTCATTTGTTATTTATCATTCGTGCAATGTGCTAGCAATTTAAAAATATGTCGCCGTGGAAATTTCAAGCTATGAAAGTGCATGTTGATTTACAAGAACAAATACGTAATTTGTATGCTTATTCGCTGTACATTAGTTGCCTGCTGTTTATTCAAATGCATTAAATCTACATGCTCTACAGCAAGCAAACATAAATAATGATTCAACATTTATAATACTTACTTATGTGAATAGGGGTATAAGTTGGTCTTTTTGGAGTCATACAAAGTCAACTTAGTTTTATTCTAATAATATTTAATTCAATAATTTAAAAAAAAACATTATGATGTGCAGAAATTTTCTGTTCTAACTAAAATAAATGTTTACTTTAGCAGACGCTCTATATACTTAAGTAGAAATTTTAAGTGTTAGGCTGAACTCCAGCACTTGCATTACAGCAAAATCCTCTGAAATAACAATGATTAGAGTAAATACTGACAATCACCTAACAGAAGAATTAATGTCGCGTTAAGTCAACTTTATTATTCTGCTATGAGTATGCTTTTAAGATTTACATAAAATATTATGAAGGAATAACCCCGCCAGCCTTTGTACCATTGTATTATCTTCTAAAGGGAAATAATGTATAATAACTAAGAAATACAGTAGTGCGTATATTAATATTTTTTTAATAGAACTTGGTCTTAAATTTTAAATCAGAGTATTAAAATAAATTGTGGAGATATACCACAAATTTAAGATAGCAATAAAAATATTCAATTAAGAATTTACTTTTTTTTATTATTTTACTTGTTTATTGTAATTAAATAACGTATTTTAAAAGCGAAATAAATATTGTTTCGCCTAGTAATTGGAATACTCTGCAATTACTTATGCGTGTATTTTGATGGTTTCATTTTCATATAAATGTATTTTATATTAATATATAAGAGCAAATCAGCGGTTTCCATAAGAAAAAAAATATTTTTATTATTAAAAACTTTCATACAATATTATCATATATACGGTTGTAATATCTAAAATATATAAAACAAAATATTCAATCGCAACATATTAAATTCTATGAAAAATTATGCTGGTTATACCTATTTAAAAAAAAAACATTTCAATTATTCATGCAGTAAATATAATATATACATTTTATAATATTTATTATTTATTTTGGCAAAACAAAATCGGTTGAATTTTTTTACTGGAAATTTTGTATTATTTTACATATCCTGTAATTAATGATGAACGCACGATACATGTAAAAAAATATAAAACGATCACAAAAAATCTGAATGCTTTACGGCGGACCATACTGCGCGTGTCCTGGCTGGGAAGAAGCTTGTACTTCGTAATCGCTTAGCAGAGGGCCTGGCTGGCCTTGATTTCGTGCTCCATAGCGGATGAAGTATACTTCTGGCTTCGGCGGTGGGACCGGTAGAGGTTGGAGCACAGGTGGACTGTTGGGTTTCCCTACCAGCACGTACACGATAGTCTTCTCTTCTGGCGCTTGTTGTGGCTGTTCGTACTGTTGGTATGATACACTATTGGATCTGCTCGGCGCGGGTGATGGAACCTTGACGAAGATAATCTTGTAGTTTCTTCGAGGAGGTCTCAGTGGAGGAGGAGGCCGGACCTCTTCTGGCGCCTCGGGCGGGGGGACGTGGACATATATATGCTTGTGCACTTCCACGCCCGCGGGGTCAAAGTTGGCTTGGGAAGGCAGCTGAGAGCCTTGAGATAGAAAGTAGTTGGGCTCGGTCTGGTACGCTGGGAGAGGACTCGGTTGTACCAAGCTGAAACAAATATCATTTTCGCAATACAATTTTATACTCGTATTTTTTATAAAATAGATTAATAAATCTCACCTTATTTTAACATGAATCACGATGAGCACTGTTTATTCACTTGTCGGAATACCGCGGTTTTCCTTTAAATAATGTTTCGGCAGGTCTCCCCGTGTATAAACATACTCTTTGCACGTGGAGAACTAACGAAGCTTACTTTAGTTGAAGGCTTCCTTTTCTGGCGATATTCCAGCAAGTAAATAAACAGTGCCCATCTTATTCATGTTAAAACAAGATAAAAAATATATATTTATTATAAATTTAAAATGAAACTCACAGTAAATATAAATATATTTAACATTTTCACAAGAGACCTAGGGTTACTATCATCAATGTATTCTGATAGTGAAGATAAAAATTAATTAATTTAGTCATTAACATTCCACATACAAGTTTGTATGATTATATTTATGAATAGTTAGTTAAATCATATGTTTAATTATTTTTGTTATTGTGGTGAAATAAATATACTCGTATTATTCAATTAAAAGTTAAAATTATTTTGTTTTGTACATAATTTTATTCTTTTTATGTGAAAAATGTCATCAAATAAACACTATCCGCAAGCATAAAAAATACTACTAACATTACTAACAATACAACATTCGTACATTATAAATATCTACATAAGTTTATTTGTTTTTATAATGGGTATTTTGCTTAATCTGTAAATTAACATTAGTTCGCTTGTTCCCTCTTACGTCAGAAGCCACTGAATTTGTTTATCAAATTAACATGCTTAGATTCACAATGTCATCAAATAACATAATTTGGTAAATTGCTTCATTCAATCTGAAGTCCCCCAGGGATCGAGATCATATACCGTAGAAGCTTTCATGCTGCGCTGTAGACTGACGCAAGGCAATGCAGATAATGTCAACTAACAATGTTCCAGCGAAACTTTATCAAAGCGAGAATCGGAAACATTGCGACAGTAAAAATAAAAGCATAAAACAGGATATTATGATAACGTTGCAATTTTGAGACCGGATCAGCTTCAATCGTTCTTGTTCACAAATACGGATTTCTTATCTATCGAAACAAGTATTTGTCGTCCACTTTTATAACCGTCGAGTCGATTCGGTAAAACTTTATCGTATTTTGCCGTTGATTTTCTGGAAGTATATCTGAGATTCGAAACGCTAGACTATCATGGTAAAGGATTTCTGGAATCTGTTATGTTTGATTATTAGTGATGTTTTTATTACAATAAAAAACAACACATATTGAATAAAAGAATTTTCATTTATTTGGTAAATCTGCAAATATCTAGAAATGCCTTCAGTATGTAAATAAAAGTAAAAATATTATTCCTCTGTAAAAATACATGTCTTTGCATATTCATTAAACTAGATGGTAAACATGACTTATTATATTTAAATTATTATGTTTACTTCATATTACTTCGTATTTAAATAATTTATTATATTAAATTAATATACAATTCAATCAAATACATTTGTACTATTTATTTTTCTTCTGCAACATCTTTGATTTGCCTGATCAAGCAACAAGATGTTTTACGAAGTGAGTATAAATTAATTATATCCTTTATATCTTTTTTGGAATATCCAGTCCATATCTGGAGCAAATGGTAACTTTATTTTTTTAACTGTCGTCTGCCATTGTCACAATATATCTTTGCTCCCAGAGATACATTTAGAAACACATGATTCCCGATTATTTGAAAAGACAGTAGATACGAGTATAGAGTATCCGAGGCATATATGGATATTTGTTAATCAAAATTCATAAAGATTTGCAATTATTAGTTCGATGCTCCGGAGACGTGAACCATTCAGCCACTCAACTTAATATTTTCTATGTATAAAATCTTATAGTATATTTACAATCCCATAGGTCGTACGGCAGTTTAGAGTAAGGCCCTCGGTTAAACTTAAGTCATGAAAATAATAATGAAGCATGGCTTACTTGAATCTCGTTGGATATTGCGGTAAAGAAAACGGAGCTGGTCTCCCAGGGGGAGGAAGTACAAGTGGTTGATGTTGGCCAGCACTTGCAGCGTGGCTCAACTGTACATTAGGGCCAGCGTAGTTGTAGCCCACATCAGCTTCAGCCACAGCTAACGCCAGTACTACAACAATCTAACAAAGGGCGACATAAGTTTATTATTAAAGCGATCCATCCACATGCTCCCGGATCCTTAGACTGACTAATTACTACAAATATGCAAAATTTCTGTTAATATAAGATAATTATGTTTACCTTTCTTTAATCAATAGATCACACAATTGAGTACTTTTAATCACAAAATAAAGACCACGGTTATTTGTTCATAAATAGGTGGCAATGTGTAAAATATTTCATAATTAACAATCTCAAATGTATTTAAATCAGTATTGTAGAATTAATGGAGTGTAAATCGTGGCTTTCTTTTATGTGACAAAAAAGGGCTAAAGATACAAATAATGATGTATTTTTTGTTTGAAATTTATCTCAAAGACTATGCTTAAAATATGAATATTGATACTTTATACGAGTATAGTGATGTTTATATTTAAATATCCCGCAGTATAAACATCGCCATTATATTATTTCTTGTATTTTATTTTATTTCAAATAAAAACTATTTATGAAAATAATATTCACACATTATTAAATTAGAATTGAAAACACTAGTAAAAATAATTTATAACTTTGTTCCTTATAATTCGAAAATAATTGGACTTTTTTTTTTTCTCTTTTTTTTAATAAATATGTTTTTTCTTCATCTTTGATAATCCTTTTTGGCTCTGCGTGAGCTTATACTACAATACAAGTAAACGAACATTAAAGCCTAAACACGATTTTGAAGAAATTGGTTTTCCATTAGACGTTTTGAAAATTAAGTATATTGTGAAATAATATCGGCAAAAGGTTGCAAAGCTAAAATTCAACACATTCAAAACACAATTCTTGAAACTTCATGGTTGAACTTATTATTTATTTTAATAACTTGAGCCTGTCTCTAATAGACATTCAAATTCAGAAAAAAATATGTTTCGATTAAAATAAAATATGTATTGTTTTTGTATCAGGGGTCGACTCAGAGGTCACCCACCCGACTGAGAGAGGCGGAAATCGACTAAGCTGTTTGATGTAGTTTGAAAAACCCAAAATTCAGGATTTAAAAATATTATGGGTTTGTTTGTCATTCTTATGTTAATGTTATCAAACTCACCAGAGAGTAAAACATGGCGGGCTATAAACAAACAGCCCGGTAAGATGCACCGTTTGAAAAAAGCAGATGGCCTTGTAGCTTAAATACTTATTTTCCCAAAAAAAAGTCCCCTCCTGAACTCTGTCATTAATATGTTCCAAACAGGTCTAATATCAATAAAATCTTTCATTTTAAATGGTCACATAGGTACGACTTATTGTTAAATTCAGTTTGATTAGCATATGAGATGAGAGGAGATTTCGAATCAGGTGTTTTATGGATTTTGGGATTTTCATCATTAGGTAAGTACAAACTGCAAGGTACCTAATGCTCGCATCAACGTTGTATCGGTATATATATATGTATTTAAATATTTTAGATATTTTAATATAAATAAAATTGTCCTTTTCAAAATACATTTTTTTAATGTTCATCTATGTTTTTTTACGTTAAAAGGATAACCTTAAAGTAATTTGTGCGATTTCAATTTACTATAATTAAACACATATTTTTATGTCGTCATTGATTCAATTTATGAAAATGATTAAATTGTTTCCTTAAATTAACAATGTCGTAAAAATAAATAATTTAGTTAACTTCAGTGAATTGTCAGATATTTATGTACTTCTAGTATTATGCTCGCTTACGTTCCGGGAGTGGATTTGGTGCATTATGCAAAATTGTTGCGACATTTCAATAAACCATTTATCATAATCGAGAGACAAACAATGGTATAATGCTATTTTACCAGTTATTATGTTTTTAAAATGTATAAAATTTGCTTTTCTGTCATTAAATTTAATTCTCGAAAAAATATTTTAAGATTTTTTTTATTATATTTTACTTTGGTGCCTATATTTATGCCAATTCACTATTTGAAGAAACGATATAAAGATAGGAAATCTTTTCAAAATAATTTCAGTCCAAGCTATTTTGTACAAACCAGTTGGTGCAGTTATTGCAAAATGTTGCCGACAGAAAAAAAGCTGCAGAACCATTGAATCAGCAAAAAACAACGTCAAAAATAGCTGAGTTTTAAAATAAAAGCGTGAAATACGTAAATGGAGAGTTAAACGTGAAACTACAACGCTCGAAATTTTCCTGGACAAAATGCCGAGAAAAGTTCTCAAATTAACTACCCATTATAATATGCACAATGAACCTTTAAATTTTGTTAATGCATTACAAATTTTAACGTCTTTAAATATAACCTGGAATGTACTGGAAGTTATAGGTAGTTAATTTTCATATTAAATATGTCTGTGAAATATTGAATGTCGTTAAAAGTTAAAATAACCATTTCCATGCGGTCTAATGCATGCACTGATAAAAAATATTACAGCGAAAAATTCCAGTCATTTTCAACTCAAACCACTATTATAAAGTCTTTAATGTTTTAATCAACATCAGATTTATGAAGTCAAGCAAAAAAAAACAAGAAAAAATCTAGCTATATTTTTTATACAATGAAATAAATAATTTACAGAATTCTACTGTGTAAATAAATGCATTAAATTACAAATATAATTCTATCCTGCTATGAATCATTTTTGCAACATTTTTTTGCAACGAATAAATTAATTGGAAAGATACTCGAAAGCTTATTTCAAGAAATAGAAGAAACAATGGTTCATTAGAACTTGTCTTAAATGTTCTTTATATACGAGTAATTGTAATAAAAACTTATGTACATTTAAATGCACGTTTTAAAGTAACTTTAAGTGTCGCTTGGCCGAAATATTTAGGTTACATTTATATAATTTCAATAGAGAAGTGACAATACGTATTTTTCAAAGTGGGCAGCGAAATCACATATTTAAAAAAATAAAGAATACCACATGTTAAATGTGTTTGAAAGCATATATTTTGTGTAATAATAAAATGTTTTTATGTGCATCGGCAAGTGGCAGTTAATGTGTTTGAATTAAATTTGTCCTTGCAAATTGAAAACACATAATACAGCTGTAGTGTAATGAATTTGGCAGATCAACACCAACATACAGCGTTTATAATTATTAGAAATATTAAGATGAGATAGTTCAGATTAAATTCCTAATTCTTTGAAAGTATTCTCATATATGTATCGACGGTCATGATAATCACACATCATATTTTTTCTCGTAAGCTCAATTGATGTAAACTCACAATATTATATTACTCAATGAGAATAACATAGCGTAAACATTTTATCTAGTGAGATAAGTGGTTTTATTTTTATAACTCTCAATATTATTGACTCGTTCAGAATCTCACAGTTTTATAAAAAATATTTCGTCTAGTGATCTATGAGGCTTTATGTTTATAAGTCCCAATATTATCAAACTCAATTAGTAGCTCATAGTATAATAATTATGCTAATAACTCACAATATAATCTTCGCAAATTTTAGTTTCATTACTTTGTTTTGCAAGAGTTTTTGTAATTTACATTTTATCGCATACGATTTTTGCACGAATCGATTTAATTAAATTATCTTTGAAGACTGCAATGAAAGCTTCGTGTATCGGTGCCGTAAGCCGAGGGGGTCTTGTTTTTGATACTTGAGAAGGGATTACAGTATGTAAGTACGAGTTTTAAAAATATTACACCTGCTCGATATTTTTTTACAATGAGATTATCAAGTCTCCGAAAATAAACCGTGACAGGCCGGAGTGGCGCGCGTGCTGACGCACCCGCGAGCCGACCGCTTTCACCGCAGCGTCACACAAGCACCTGCAGCTGCCCTGCACCAGAACACTCTACAATCTACATCCTGAATGAGACCTAGCGCAACGTAACATAACACAACCCACAATACCAACGACCGTACTTCTCCATTCAATCTAATATCACACGACTCCTCCAGATACTTTTATTATATTCAATCGAATACCGTAGAAAAAGAAGGTGCACCGTTTTTCGTGCATATATTCTTCTTTGTTCGCTATTAAATATCTTCAGTTTCTCTATGTTCCTGATAAGTATACTCGTGTCCGTATTCATATATTGTTATGCATTATTGCAGGAACATACGGAGATTCATCTGCTTTATTCAGATCTATTGCTCTTTCAAACGTGTTAAGAGCATATCTTGATCAGCAATTAAATATACATATACTTTACATAAAAATCCTTAAACGAATCAAATTATTCAGAAAAAATATCGGCGGGAGCGGGATGCAAACCGCGGACCTTTGGAACCAAATTTTGCCCAGGTAATTATACCGCTCGGCCACCGGGCCAATTGCTTCCACCTTTAATTTCTACTTTTGTCGACGGTACTAATTTCAATAAATTGATCGAACATTTCAGGTCTCCACAGTCACGAAGCATTCCCGATGTATTTTGATTAGATTTATATATTTTTATTAATTTTGTATAACCCATTGCGGCTTAATTTGATTAAAAATTTATATTACGTGTACTTTTTTAACAATGGACCTTTTTCCCTAAGAAAATAATAATTAAATATTAAGCCAATCTTAAATTAATTATAAAATCCGAGTAAAGTTCAATAATGCTTTATACGCTATCCGCTGTGAAAGGGCATATCTTTAAATTCTCATATTTCTTCATCCATAGTGATAATATACGTTAAAATGAACTAACCAAATTCAAATACAAAAGGTATACTTTATGTTTAAAATAAATATTTTAAAATAATAAATAATGTTTAAAGGTTTATTAGGTAGTGTGTTTTAGATGGCGGCAAATGATAAGTACCGCCCGGCGTCCGAAAACCTTACAAATATCATCTGCAGGCAATTAATAAATCTGTGATAATTTATCGGCCGGGCTGGCGAGTTTCTTCGTCGAAATCTTGACAAGAACTAAAATTACCATTTCATTCCAATAATACTATTCTTTATTAATTATAATCAATCATTCGACTAAGCGTCGCTCTCTTTCTTTGGAAGACATTATTACGAAACCATAGCAAATATACCAACCATTTCATAAGTACCGTAAATATTATAAAACAGTGTCCCCATACTATTTTTTTTAATTGTTTATAACTATAAAAAAATCTAAATATATTTTTAAATACGTTTAAATAACATTTATGTGTTAAGTTTGTACAATAACATGCAATTTTATGCGTTTTGATTAATGTTATTGTGATTTTAATGACTATTTTACATGACAATTTAGTTTTAAATTTTAATCGAACATATTATAGTCGTATATGTATAAATACAGGGAGCGGAAAAAACATCTGACGGTGTAATTACTTGAGATTGCAGTTTTTTTTATAATTTTAATTCATAATTTCTTAATTGAGACCTAAGAATACATTTTAATTTTACCACTCAAAAACAATATTTCAAATTTAACTACCGTTCAGTATATCATAAACAACGACGATTCTATCGCTAAATGTAAAATATGTCTAATTGCGAGGAAAAAAATGCAGCCATGTTTAAATTTTTTCATAAATAAACAGATACGTTTTAATAAATTTAGTTGACGTTTTTCATCTATATATATAAAAATCAATGTCTGTCTGTCTGTCTGTCTGTCTATCTGTGTGTCTTTGATGCATTCCGTTACCATTAACCCGATTGCGATAATACTTTGTCGAATTATTGCTGACACTAAAAAGAAAAAGATAGTATACTCAAAATTTGATTTAATTACAAAAATTAATTGAATATTTACGTAAAACATGTTTTCATACAAGACTTTTGTAATACAGAACGGCCAATTTGTGTTTCCTTAGCAACGCCGTAAACAAAAATTCATTGACATGAAGTTATTTTAAGTAGGTAATTTTAGTAGGTATTTTAAGTAGGTATTAACGTAAGGTACTGAATATTTTGAAACAAAATTCGATTTTCGAATAAACTATTTCAATATTTGAATTTTTGACGACTTTTTTGTTTATTGAATTAAAATAAATATAACGTATTAATTGTGTGTGATATACAGTAGAAAGAGTTAATTTTGGAATTCTAATTGCTGGTCGGCTTCGGATAGTATTATATCATAATTTAATAATTAATTTTAAGTAAAAAATTAATAAATTAAAAATATTTAGTTTTGATTCACAATTTATTTTAATGTTTACATGTTTCGGCCTTCCTGAAGACCATCTTCAATAATGAAAAAATAAAAACAGGCCGTGGCTTATATAGGTATGGACAAGATCCTATATTAATACACACATATGTACAGGTTGTATATGTGTGTGGGTACAACAATTGAAAAAGGTTATTTTAAAAATTAATTGGTATGTGATTAGTCTTAATGTATTGAGATATTTTTTTTATTATTTTTTATGTAAACACATACAGGAGAATACCGACAGATGGTGATAGTAATTTTTTGTGTCATCTGTGGAATTCTATGACGCTTACCATGGTGCATATGGCTAAACGCTGCGAGTGGAGTGTTGATCCGCCAACGTCATAGACTACAGCCCGAGATTCACGCATCATCCTTTATTATTACAGGAATCTACTATGAATGGGTGGTCTTCACGGGATGACTTTTGTCTACCACCAATTTTAATTGATAGGCTTTGACTGACATTTTACGGGTGATGGATCAAATTCACACCAACCCGTTGAGTTTACTAAAATAATAATTAAATGCATAAAAATATATTAAACTTAGTAACAATGAATGCTAATTTTGAGTTTACAAGTTAACAAATTACTCGACAAATTCTCGCAACATGTTCACAGATTACCCATTAACACAGCTTATACAAATTCTTAGAATGGGAATTGCATACAATCTATTTTATCTCTACCCAATGTAATGATATTACTTGTTGACCTATTTTATGTGTATTTTCATTTTGGTCTGGACCCTCACATTAACTTTCAGTATGAATGTTTGTGGAAAAATCTTTAGGTAAATTCACTGGCACAACGAGCAATGAAATAACCTAAATAATTATTTTTTCGATTTTTTCGATTTTTTCGATTTTTTCGATCGATATTTCTTCGTAGAATACTATAATATCAGACATAAAATAAAATATTCTTTAGAATTTATTCTACATATAAATTTTTATTTATTTTTTATACTTGAAAACGGCCATCCGACCTGGCTGAAACATGTCGTCAAAAAAAAATATATGTGGAATAAATTCTAAAGAATCTTTTATTCTATATCTGATACTAAATAATGCGTTCATCTACAGTTGCAACCGATCGATTTCGGGAAAGGATTTTGTATAAGTATGTCAACTGAGAAGGATTAAGAAGAAAATCATTTAGGTCGTTGGAAACTATACATAAATAGAATGTACTCAGTGGAGGTACAGGAGGCAGAACTGACATGGTATAAGGCAAAGACTATGACGGCTGAGAGACCTTCATGGCGGCAGTTCATGATGACCATATGCTTCAGTTAAGGGAGCAGACATGGTATGATGACGATAGTAAGAAGGATATAAATAGATAAAATAGCTCTAACGTGGTCAAAAGGGAAATGAGATAGACGAGCATGTGGAAATGAGTACATGTTAGTAAATCAAAAATAATTTATTTCCTTGTTAGGGTTAAAATCATACGTTTTTCAACCTTTGAGGTTAAGAAAGGGGCTCTAAGCATAATACTCGCATCCTTTTGTAACTTACTCACTTGGCAGTAATGCGAATCTTCAGTCACATGAACGTTCTCGCCGGCTGTGAAGTCGTTCGCTTGAGTCACCGTCAACGCCTGGGAGCTCATCGCATGCAAAATTAATTTTATTGTAGTCGAAAAGTGAAAGGATGTCAATATTCAAGTCAATTATACTAAAAAGACGCTAATGGATATTCGTTTTAGACTGAGTTTTTTTTTGTGATTGCAAAGAATTTTCGCAAATACTCATTACGATCCCCGGTATGCTTCATCTTCAGTTACTAACTGCCGCACACTGTAAATCCGAGAGTAAAATATAATATATTCTTGCGTCACACTTTTAAATATACTTTTAATATATTTAATACTTTTGTAATTACTGACGTGGTTAATCATTATCTCAAGTAATACTGAGGTCGTATATGTTGATCTTGATATCACGGCGAAACCTGAATATAAATAAAATGAGTAGCGGATTCACGGATTAAGAATTATATATATCATATAATAAAATGAGACAGCCGGCAGGTAAGATTGATGCAATACGTCAGAGTTCTAAAAGACATTGATGGATTCGACTAATATAAAAAGATGTCTTTTCAAAATCTTTTCAATATTCTTTTCTGGCATAAAAGGAGTGAACTCGGGAAAAAACGTACATTATTTTAATAATAACACAAACACTGAACCAAAAAACACTTTAAATAGTTTAAAAGTACGGTTTGATAATTAGCCATCGGAAAATATAGTTTGTTATAATTTTTATAAACAAGACAAGCAAATAAACTGATAATTAAAGTGTTCTATGATAGGTAAGATGTAAATAATACAGTGGATAGTTGCAACAAACGATGACATCATATCATAGTAATATATACTATATTATAAGCTCTTACAAATATAATTATATGCATTGATTGCGATATAGTTTTGAAATGAAAACAATCCGCTTTGATAATAATTAATTCAACCTAAAAGGTCCATTGCTAGAAAACAATTTTGAAGATTTGAGAAAATAAATTATATTTTTTGTCAGTGGCGAAAAAATTCGAGCTCTCATTAAAAATAATTCGTTAAAGTCCACGTACAAGATTTTGAAATGACCGCTCCGAGAAGACCGGATAGTAAAATAATATTATAACCGGTTTGATCCTCTCGGGTGAAGTTTTATTAATCTTGTAATATGTACTTTCATTTTCGGATGTCATAATACGTCGTAAACCACTTCGCATTTAAATATTGAATGCGAGTATAGGTTTGAACGATATCAATTTATTGTACACTCTATGAAACAGTAGACACATAGATGTCAACTCTCGAAAATGGTTTTCTACTATTAAAATAATCAAGTATTTTTCTACCTAGCTTGAGAGTTGAAGTAAATTTATTCAAAAGCAAATCCCCCGTTTTTCTTGTTTTTAAGATTTTGTTTCTGATAATGTTATTCATTTCTTATATTTTTAATCAAAAAACTTATTTTTAATCAATAGTAGGCTTATATTATACATATGTAGTCGTATATATACGATACTTGAATGAAAAAAGGTTGAATATGTATTAAATTATAAATCGGTATTTCCGGGTGAGTTTAACTGAGTTCTCCCTGGAACCCATCACGTGGCCTTGAGGCCTGTGGCGGAGTCCATCTTTCAGTTCTGTATCTTTAGTGGCCACAGACATGTGAGATATTTTCCTTATTAAAAAAAATATAATCAAGTCTCAAAAAATTCTATTTTTGTTTTTAATTTATATTTAAGTATTTCGTTTGCGGTTAAGTTTCTCAATGCAATCAGATTTTGATGTGCGTGTATATCAAGTATATAGATTCTTCTCACAGTCAGCATTTTATTTTCACTAATATTTCTTTGTAAGGTACTTGTTCCTTGATCTGTTAACTCCTTTATTTCTATCGAAAAGGTGATGTATTTTAGAATGGCCAATACCGTTTTCGATCCAAAAATGATTTAATTTTTACAACATTTATAAGTTTTTTCACAAAAGCATTAAAAGTTTATGGATTGTATATTTTGAATCGAAAATCTATGAACGTGTCTGAAAATCATAATATTTCACTGATCTACGAATACTGCCACTCGAAGCCGCATAAAATAAATCCAATCGGCAATCATCTTTTAATACCATTGCATTCATTTACACAATTAGTAAATATAATTATCTTTCCTTTACCGATAATTGGTCTCAATAATTGATTGGCCAGTTGCAATGTTTTGGGTCAACGTTACAAAATGTGATTCACACACCTAATATTTATGGTTTAGTCTATTGCGTTAAATGAAAACATTTCGACATACTCGTCCATGCTCGTACATTCGGACAAAATTCTGATCAGGCGCACAAAATTGGCGAGTATTTTATCGTTTTTGTAAACATAAATGTTCCGTCATTAATACAAGTTACGTAATACGAGCATAATAAATAGAGATTTAAATAAAGTACCAACTGGTAGATGAGTATTAATACGACGTTAAGGTCCAGGGCCAACAGCTCAACTCCTCTTGAACCACTTAGGGCTCTAGTTTTGGCTCTAGCTCCCAACTTGTATACGAATCTAGCATAATACGTCATATTGATGTTACCTTCAATCATAACATGTATGATTTTCTGTATGTCATACATTTTGTTTGGCTTTGAGATTATTACATATTATTATGTTATTCGCTTTTATGAATTTGAAAAATTAAATTAAAACTAAAAGTATTTTCGATTTCTACTACTATAAAAGAAAGCTAATTATTTACTATATTTTGAAATTGATGAATGATCCGAAAATATTTTTTTTGTTCAGAAGAGTCGGGTAATCAGACAGTATAGGAATAATGTGTAGTTTATTTATTTATTTATTTATATACAGAATCGAAATTCCAATTTTTTACAAATATTTAGAAACATAGAGTATACATAAATATACAATAAATAGAGAAAATAATAAAAATAAAAATAACCCAAAAGAATAAGAAGTTTATGTGGATGTACTAGTGTACAGATAAGGGGGATTGAATTTTATGAGATTCAGTATGTATTTAAAGAATTACTTAGACCGCTCGTTCTGATCCGACATATTATATCAACCGTATATTTGAAATAAGATCAAGCGTGATAATCTCCAGCACATTTAGTCTAACAACAACCATACCATGTTTAATTAATTGTTCTCGTCCAAATACGGAAGTTAAACAAGATTGGAAATATTATTTCTTTGAGGACCCCGTGTCGTTCTTTGGGTTGAGCCTTCGCTTAGAAGAGAATGGTCCAGGCCTTAAAAGCGTTAGAAGTGATTGATTTCAAATGCCTAAACAACACTTGGATACAATTATATACACTTCATAGTAAATTCCTGTAATAATAAGGATGATACGTGAATCTCGGGCTGTAGTCTATGACGTTGGCGGATCAACACTACATGCAGCGCGTAGCCATATGCTCCATGGTAAGCGTCATAGAATTCCACAGATGAGACTTCAGAATTACTATCACCATCTGTCGGTATTCTTATATTAAAACATCCGGACTTGGACGCCGAAGAACCGTGGTAGTATATTTTGGTGGTAGTACCGTGATATTAATCTGATCACTCAGAAGGTTCTAAATCCAGGCATATGATAAGTGCAAAATACGGTAGCTAGCTCACAATGACTTTATCGAGTGTTTCAGAGATTACCAACTCGATTCCTTAGGTCTCCAGACAACCAAAACACCAGAACCTTTCTCCTAACATGTGACAAAATAATGCCAAAAGGTCGTTGCATGATTGATTACGACGGAAGCTGTAATGACGATCACTCAAAATAGCATTATTATACCTGTACCATCATACTTGTAATATGTTAGTTTTTATATTTATATGTATCTAAAAATAATAGCAGTCTTCTTGAACGATGTTATAATAAAGAAAAATAATTCATTTAATTGACACCAAGTAATCAATGAACTTTCGGGTGGATATAAATAAAAAAAACTATTCAAAAATTAATATTTTTAAGCAATTATAAATATTCAGGCACGCTGTTTATAGTCGGAATATAACAGGTTATGCAATTATTTTTATAAAAGCAAAAATAAATGGATAGGCTTTAATTAAAACAAAATACATAGATTGTTAAAAACATTTTAAATAAACTTGATCTTTAATAATAATTATAATTTGATATTTTCGTATCATGATGTTTTATATTTGGCGTGTAAAAATACATTTAATAATGTAGCCATAAATATTGAAAAAAGATTAACGTTGCTTAGTCATAAATGATGATAAACATTTTTTTTATGTATAGACATTTATATAATATCAATAATTCAAACAATTTTATCTCATTGTTAATATATTATTTTTGTATCCTTATTTGTAACGAAACCACAAAACGCAAAATATCAAATTTATTTCCTACCATATATAAATGTTTATTTTATTTAGTGAAATAAAAAATGGATGAATTTACGCTGTACGCGAAGGTTAAATAAATATGTAACGTATTTTAAAACGTTTTCGTATTTGAATTAATTTTCAATAACATATGCAGGTCCTATTATCGAAGTAGCTTGACAATAATGGTGAAAAAATATAATTAAAACAACAATTTATTCTTGACCGCATAATTGTTATTCGTATCTTCTACGTGTTATCATCACACGGTCTTAACCCAATGTCTGTAAACGTCCTTTTGATAGCATTTTTTTGAAAACACCAATTTTTAAATTTGTTATGTACCACACCATACCAAATAGCTTATTCTTCATCGTGGTTTAATTTTTTAATACTAATTAACTTTTATTTTTTATTGCCACTATTGGCCACAAGCATCGATCCCTCTTATGTATACTATGGTAATCTACAAAATGTAATTATACAGGAGGGCAATTCTTTTTAAAAAGCTGTTAAGTATTTTTGTTACAAAAACTGTTCTTTTTTATTTATGTTTGACAAGTAAAACTATGAATTTCCATTTTTGTATACGTGGATGATCTTTATTGTATTTTTTTTCTTTACTCAAACTGTAAGGTTTATTTATATAGGGAACACTATTCTAGTCCCCGTTCATATACTTTAACAAATAAAAAAATACTTATATAAAGAATTGTTAAATATGTTAAATGAAAAAATAAAAGTGAAAAAAAAACGAAAGTGTAACATGTTGGAGCTAATCACTTTCTCTACACGATTTAGTTTTGAATAAAGTATTAAAAAAAATACAACATTTTAGTATTTAGATTTATGAGGCTTTTAACTGCTCTGATTGGTGGCGCACTGGTCATTCAAGTTATCAAGGTTGATTTGTCATCTATCACATAATGACTCCAATGTAGGAATGATAAACTAAAATAAAAAAATCTAGAAGGCAGCACGAATTTTGTTTTGAAAACTATTTTCACAAAATATTAAATAAAAATCCCAATGGATAATACTTTTCAAAACTTGGCTGAATGCTTTAAGCTGTGAGTGAGTTAGCTAAATGTGCGGCTATAACAATGTGTCGAGTGAAGCAGAATGCTTGTGAAAGCTCTGCAAAAAAAGTTAGTATCGACTTATTATAATTTGACATTTACTATTTTAATACCTTACGAGCAATGACAGTAACGTACGAGTACTTCCATCATAAAATAATGTTTAGTTGCACATATCAAAATAAGTGTAAAACGAGTTTAAATTTATCAAGGAATGCAGTTACACAATAAAGTTTTTAATTAAATTTTTATTACTAGAACTATTATTGTGAACGTCATATTTTTTTTTTAAAATATTTTCATAGATTCACTATTCTACTCCCAACACCACCGTCATCAGTTCAACAATTCATCTGCCAGGCTCACTCATTATGAAGCTTAATTTTGTATAATTATTGTATTCTTATAAAATATTGGGACGTGAAGAAAATATACCCGTAATATTCATAAATTACCATAGCTTTTTCAAATTTGAATATCGGCGACTCACAGTACTAGTGGGAGCAGTAAATTCGCCCACGCTTACATTGAGATTATATCCACCGTCAAAACCTGTTAGACTATTAGTATTTTTTTAATGGAGTGAATGCAAAAATGATTATTTATGTGTAATAAAATCTCAGAGATTCTTACAGATTGTTATTATTATAAATATTGAATTTGAGATCAGTTTTATGATAGTAAAAATAAATTCAAGTATTTGACGCAAACACGTAAAATATACATGAAACCATGTGGTTCAAACTCAACATAATTTTCAATACATTTTTTTTATATAAATGTGAAGTCATTATTGCTATTTATTTATTTTTAGCGTTTTTAATTTATCATTTATAAATCTAACAGCTGAAATTATAGACAAAAAGCTTGTCAATGTTACTTTCTTACTCCTGTCACTGTAAGATAACTTGATAACACATAAGAATTTTTGCATATTAGAATATTACAGTATACAGCGAAATAGCAACAGAATGTTTAATAATCTGTTTTTAATTAAATGACACTTTTTTCTTACGTTATTATTCTTTGTATTCAACTACTGTCTGATGTTAACGCACGAAATCATTTCACTTCTAGCTCGTCTAATGGAAATAGTGAATCACAAACGAGCAACCAAAGCAACAAAAAGTACCCGTTGGATGACTTCAGGCTAAGACAGAACTGCTACCGATTCTACCTTTTAGATTATATCCCAAATGTGACTAGTTTCTCTCAAAACCTAATATATGATGCCATATACTGGGGGATCTATTGGATATATCTGATACGAAGTGAAAGAGGAATGTGTAACAAAAATAGACTTCCACGTGTTGATGTAACCAAACGTGTTTGTCTTACCTATTTCCAATAGTGAACCAGTACATTTTATATATTCATAATCCTTCGCAAATTATCAGCATAAGTTTTGGTGATTTTGTGCGTATTGTGGAAGAGATATTATTAATATAATTAATGCTCTTTGTTTGGTGTTAAAATTATTCGATTTAATTCAACAATATCGATCATGTACGAAAAGTCGAAAAATTCAATGCTTAATTGACGTTGATGAAAATGCAAATAAATTGCAAGCGGAATCAATTAAAAAAGCTCAGAAGTGCACTGCATGACGGTTTGTTTCTAAGTTATGCACGTCACATGACGGTGTCAGCTTGCTGCTTGTAACCAACAAGTACATATTCTAAATAATATATTTTGCGTGTTGGATACCAGTTTGTTCGTTTTTTGTTATTTCTGTATCGTATGTCCACCGCATTCGATGGTCAGTCAGGCGAAAGAGATTGAATCTGGTCCCCAGCAAGTAATGATGCTCGCGGGCGGGTCTGCCTACAGCCGAGCATACCGTACCAAGCTGCAGTCCAAACTCTCACACCAAACCGCTTTCGTCTTTAGTGATGGACCGTGCAAGGTGCAGGGCTATCAACGAACTTAACGAGAATTTGTGACGATAAAAAAACATATAACAGAAAGAACATCACTTTTCAGAAGCTACCTCAAAGATAGGAGATTATTATAACCTGCTACATGTAAGGACATCTAAAACCAACTACGGTTTCTATTCTCCTATGTTGAGATTATGTAGACTGGTAAATTCTTCTAGTGACTTGGACTTTTTCGGGCAGGGCCTTCCGGCATTTCGCAGATCCCTCTACTGATGTGCGAGATGTCTGTTTTATTTACTCATGTTCATGTTTTGTCCAAATGTATTGTCTTAGCTTAAATATTTATTCTGTTTTACCATTTTCTTGATTGTATTCTCTAATTTAAAACTGTATGCCTAGGCCGTTAATAAAATAAAATTAAAAATTATTCCATTAGCTTCAAGAAATACGAGTATATACAACTTTATTTTCATCCATCCATAAGTACAAAGTTCCGGAAATTTTGAGAATCTTTGTTTAGACAATTCTTCACACATTCATGGCTTTAATCATGTCATATTACTTCATATTCGTTCCCCAGAGAAGACTGTGTGACGGTTTGCAAACGCAGGAAAAATTCACCTTTGAAAATACACACAATGTTATGAGCAAATATAAAATAAATATATCATTAAAACATATTTTACACTAAGCAGTCGCCTTCGTTGACCACGCCCGTAAAATTTTCAATTTATTTTACGTAACATTCAACGTCAATTGTCAAGAGATCGAGCTCAATCTCACATAAGTTCTCCTAAAAATGGCGCTAATTTTCAAACAACTGCACACAACATACAATACGTTAACTATTATGATAATTTCTTTAAATAATTTATTTACCGACTTTTTAAGAAGTACGATAATTTTCTAAGAATTATAATTCTTGAACGTAGCTTAATAAAATTTAGTACTTCATTATGAATTGATGTATTACCTTTGAATCAACCTTCATATTCTGCACACACATTCACTTCTACTAGACACCTTAATTCTTTAACTTTAGAAAGCATATATGTATGTGGTGTACGAGTATATTCATTGCATTTGCTAATCTCATAAAAAATAGCTATAGTGAAATTCATAGTCCTGTAATTATTGAATGCTTTAAATTTTTAAAAGGTATACCCGCGTTCATTGTTATCTATTATTTTCCATTCCAGTTGATAGTTTTGAGGTTTCGTCTGATCTATTCAGTTCAGCTTCAAAAGCACTTCTAAGTGAACTCCCAGCACACATCAATGCGACTAGTAAGAATATACTTCCATGAGTATCTATTATATAGATATGTCAGCGTGAGATGAAAATATTACATATGTAGAAACACAAATATTTTTAATCTGATTGTGCAAACATTATCTTACACTCTTGTTTGTCTGCGTTACTGAATCTAAGACAAAAAATTCACTCACTTATAAATGCAAATAAAGATTTTTTTAATGTTTCACCATTTGGAGAGAGTTAATGTGACTTTTAAAAAGACTAATGTGTGTTTTTACTGTAATACATATTTGCGTTATTTTACTTTAGACGGACTATTATTTTATTCAACTTATAAACGTTTATATATTTTTAAATCCAATTGATATGGCAGCCCTGTTGTGATCTCCCTCTTACCGATGCAGTACGTGTAGATAAGTATAAACGCACGCTATGTGAGTACGCACCAGAAAGAGACAGGGCAAGTGGTTTTTTAGTGGGTCATTTCGATGAAAATAATTACAGGTTTGCCAAACATTTGCAAATATAATAACTCATAGAAATTATACGTAGAAATATGTTATAAAATACTATCGGTTATAAAATGTAATCGACGAAGGTGTTTGGAATACTCCTTAAAAGAAAAATAAATAATGTTCTCGTATTATCTATCTATACATAAATTTAAATTTAATGTTTTAACTGTAAGAAAAATTACCTGCACAAAAACTATTATTCTAATATATTATTTCTCTGTTTTCAGTCACGGAAAAGGAAATTAGACAATGGTAAGTAAAAACATTTCTTTTTTATTAAAAACATATATTTATATTCTTATTTATTATAATTATGTCACCATATTTTCGACTCTTGTGTTACTTTATTCCTTTCATAAGCCTTAAGGCTCGAAATCTCTCAATTGAAGTATTCTTCGTCTGACGCTTGATGTTTTTTGTTTCTTTTGACAACCCTTTCATATATTCCATTAATCTGATATTAGTATCTCTTTATTTAATTATAAAATTTTTTTGGTTAATATTATTCTGAGAGAGCTTTTAAGGTGATAAAAGCTTGTAAAATAATCTAGTTACATGAATAACAAACGAGGTGAAAACATATTAAGTTACTAAAAGGATTATTAAGACCGTGTGGTCTTATTGTTCGATAATACTCGTACTGAAACAATATTGTATTTATAATCACGTTAAAATATCATCTTACAGATACTTTATACAATATACCAAATCCCCTCGAATGCTGATATATTTTACGTAAGGGAGGCCCAATTCAGGCATGAACTCCACGAGTTTCTTCTGAGAAATGATTTGTTGGCGTCGTCTGTTTGATAAGCATTGGGACCTTCTGTTGCTCTTCTTTATTGCTTTGTTTTTAATACTTAATCATAAGTACCTATATTTTTATATCTTGATTGTACGAGTACTTCAGTAACGTTTTTTAATGTTTTTTTTTGTAATGTTCTGTAGCGAAAAAAAAAATTAAAAATATTTAATATATATGAAAACGCAATTACATACCCAACCATATTATTGAAAATGTATTGCGTATGGTCGCTGTATAATTATAACTAGGTAACTCAACTACTAGGTCAACCATTGTAGATGGTCCTTCAGAATAATAACAGCCTGGAGGCTGATAAAAAGGCAGTGATGATGCATATTATCTTGTGACAATAACTTCGCAAAATAATATAATTGGGTTAATATAATCTAAAAAATATATCATTGCGCTGGATATCAGCGATGGATGGAAAAAAATGTTTAAGAAGCCCAATGTTCAACGTATGTAGCGTAAATAATAAAAATATTTTTAAAATAACTTTTTAATTTTGCTAGATTTTAACACATGCATTCCTGACCATTATTTTTAAAATGTTTGTAAAAAGCCTACAGAAGCTTTTATTAACAGTAAAAGCACAAATTTGTCTTTAAAATGTCATATTTTTATTACACGGAATATTTAAATTTACTATCAGCAAGTTGACCTTTCACGTAATTAATCACCCCCGAAGGATCAAATTCTCTCAACAATTCCGTTATTAAATCGTTAATTTTTGAAAAATTAATCGGATAATTTTCTAGTCATTTACTCAGTGTACATGCAGTAGAGAAATTTTAAAACAACTACTCTTAGAATGTATTTTAGCACTGCCTTATATAGTTGGTATTTTCACATGCCTTCATTAAGACACGAAGGCACAAATGAGTCAAATACAGGAAGACTCTTTATTAATATTACTCGCCATCCAAATATTCGTCATTTTTTCAAATAAAATTAGTAATCGAAACAAAGTAAAAGTTTATTTTAATAAGTTAAAAGTATTAATTGTAAGAAAATTAAATAATACATATTTTATTAAATGGTTCAAACTCTTTCTGTCAGCTACTAGAACTGTAGTAATTGTTATATATAAAGTGTATTGTTTTATAATTGTTACGTTAATTTTTCTACACTTTACAACGTTTAAGGTATTTTAAAATGTAACTGTGTTTCCTTTAATTTTCACGTTTCAATTGAATAAATACCCCAGAAATAACATCATAGTGGAACATTAAACCCTTAAAAGTTTCACAACTATGACCCAAAACTTTTGGCTCCACTTCTATCAGCTTTCATTCGCAATTTAGCGCATCAAAAAACATAATTTACTTGTATAAAAAAATATTTATGAAATTAATTAAATAAATAAAAAGTTCTAAATTTAACGCAATTGAACATTAGCGTGCTTGCACTAGCTGTAGTTTGAATCCTACAAATTCCATCTTTATTTTTCTCCTATTAATTAAAAGCATAAGGAATTATCAGATATGGTGATGTGTTATTTAGAACGTATGCATATAAATAAATTTAAGAATATTTTGTTTTGCGACGCCGATTGCTAATCACCCTGTACGTAAAGCCTATTTGTAGCTTTTGCCGGGGTGCTATTTTCCTAAAGACTGTATACAGCATTGTCAATAGTTCAAATATTGTGCATGCCATTTAGTTTTTTCTTTAATTCATATAAATCTAAATAAATTATCCAAAATGACGACAACTCTTGTATATCTATATTCACATCTACAATAACGTCGATAATTAATAAAGGTTTGTTATGCCGAGTACATGCCACCGTAAAACGGAATTCACCAGCTTCAGAGACCAATAAAATTTCCTTGTTTATGCACTCATTCTGATTATTATCAACTACGAAACTCCAGTGGGTGTCTAATCTGAACAATTGTGACCACTATACAGTAGTGCTAAAGAGAAAAAACAAAAATGGGTTCATAAAATAGATTTTCTCTCCGTAAATACAAGCAAAAATGATAAAGGCGCGGAAATTGTTTTCAGTAGGTGTAAAGTCTTCATTTCCAATGAGATACTTTCTTGGAATTAAATGAATAGTACCCATCTTCCTTAAAATAATGATTAACAGAGTATTAAAGATCACCTCGCATAAAATTTATCGTAAGCACATTTTGTAGCGTTATTTCACTAAACAATGTTTGCAGTTCTAATACTACGTTTGCCAACTTAGTTTTCACTATTTAATTCAGAACAAAGACATTTCCTCGATATTATGATATAAATTGTAGTGTACATTAAATCATTTTTAAATAAATAATTCGAAGATCGAGTCACTTCTTTGTCAAGTCTCTCATGAGTTTATTTCGAGGCGCTTTTTTTACTGAACACTGCAGTTTTTACAACTTCCATCTTTATTCTCTAATTCCCTTTTGCTGCTTAGCATTGGGTCTTGGGATGTGCAGCTAGTCAGGCATATGGGTTAGGATCTTAGTTCATTAGTTTAAAGATAAATTAATTTAATGTAGTATTCTTACGGCGATTGTGGATCACCCTGTGCGTAAAGTCTATCACGAGCTTATGCCGTGGAGTTATTTTCTGGAGAGCGTTCGCTCACATAAAAGCTCGGACTGTGTGCGCTGTTGCTGACTGAAGCCGACGCTAGGCACTCGACACGGCAGTGTTTCATGTCCAGTTGAAAGCTCGCTCAAAGGGTTTCACACCCCGGGGGCGCCACTCAAGCCCACACCTGTAGAGCCGCCGCCCCATTAAGCAAATTCACAGGTGGGCTGCGAAAACATACAGGAGAGACAGTCATTGCCACTCTTGTAATTGCCCACTCAAAATTGAAAACTTATACCTACCATTAAAACTTGTATTGTTGACGGTTGAATAAAATGATTAAAAACGTAAACATTTTTTAGCCAGAGCATCCCATAATTCTTTATAATAAGATCATTATTTAGGTTCCAATATTATATTATAATTTGATTTTGTAAGGCTTGTTTAAGCGAAAGAAATTATTTTTATATTAGAAAAAACTGACTTTAATACAACCGTAAATCGACCATCCAAAATTTTGTTTCACCTCTTCTTCTATTCACTTATTTGGGTAATATGAAGAATAAAAAACATTGCGGGAAGAGTCACATGCAACCGATTAAAACAACTTGGCTCTGTGACAAGAGCGACTGGACGCTGCATGCAGAAATAATTGATACATTTAGTGTTTGTATGCGAATTGAAGATATTTTAAGTGTATTTTTGTATTTCATAGAAATATACAGATTGTATGAAGGAGGAGACAGATACTGGAAGAGTAGTCCAGAGCTTACATTGGCATTTAAAAAGGAAAATGGTAGAAGTTGGAAGCGAACATATGGAGGTCACCTTTAGAAATTCGTCTATACCTACATTAGAGCAACGTATTCGTAATTCTATCTTGTTTTGGTAAACTAACAGCGATGTGTTCCGTGGACACTCACCCAGTGGTGGTGGCCGTTGTTTGGCAAGTCAGCCATGCGAGAGGAATCGCTACGAGGGGAGGCATTTACTTTGTCTACGGATGTGTGTGATTTTACCTACAGTCACCAAGTACGTCAATGCTGTAAATATATACGGAGGATTTAAAAAAGAATACCCCTTCCCGTCGTTTCATAAATCATTAGTTTCAGAAACTTATTATTATTTCACAAATTCGTGGTAAATTGCACGATTAATGTAAACTAAAAAATGTCAACTCCACTATTTTGTAAAATATAATATTTTGTATCAATCTCAATAATAACTCTGATCTAAGTAAAATGGTCAAAGGGGCGGCTCAACCCAATTTGAAAGACATTTTAGCTAAAAAAATAATATCATAAAATTACTATCATAATTACACACTGTCACCAATAAGTAAGAGTTTGATTCAATAATTAAACTTTTACGTTATTCAGTATCATATGAGTCAAAGGATTGTAGGATATATAAATAAATAAATATTATTTGCTTAACGTTTCGTATTTTCTGTTCTAAGGCTTGGCCATAAAGTTATTCCCTACTTGTCTCTCTGCCGCTATATCCTCCATTACAATAACATTATATTCCTTGCAAAAACAACCGTTGTGGGAAACATAAATCTGGAACAGTAACGTTGTAAATAAAACAAAGGGCCGAGCAACTCATATAAATTATAACATAAAAATACAAGTACACGTTTTATCAAATAAATGAACCGATGTATTTTTAGTTAGATAGTCGTAAAAATGTATCACGCTTATCTTTTTTATTATTTAAATTTATTTATATGGATCGTTGAGGCACTTAAGCGCCTGCCTCAAAACAAAACAGAACCTTACCTCAAGAACCACACAATCCTCGAATCTTTTATGCATATGTTATCCATGAGGTAATAAATATACAAAAATTAGGAGCGATAGTCGAGTACCATTAGTATATACAAGAATATATAGAAATGAACCAAAATATTTTTTTTGTATGCCCCGGTCTCCAGTCACTCTAAGAGACAGTCGACTATGGAATGTAAGAGTATTCAGTAGTATTAAGCAATGCAAAACAAAGTTAAAGATACATCGTATATATAGTGGTAGTAACAGCAACATCGAACTTTTTTCATAGCCGCTACTTTAACTGGGCATATACGAAAGCAGAAAAATATTACAATATTTACATATGTTAAAAGCTTGACTCTTTCATTACGGCTCGGTTTGAATACAAATTATACTGTCAATTATAAAACTAGTATTTGAAGCATTAATGTACCTTTATAGTCTATTTTCATTTATCACATTGGTTTTTGTATCCTTTAGCTATCAGATGATACATAAAAAACTATTCTAAGAAAGTAGCAAAACGATATATCACGTCAATCGATGTCAACGGTCGGGAAATCTTATGACGGCATATGCCAACAACCGATGCGAAAAGGTTAAGGAGTGATCACAAGACTCGGATATCTAAAGGATACCTGTATAATTATTACTAAATATCATTTTTATTAGTCAACTTTATGTTTTTCATTATACGAGTATGTACTTGGATGTTTATCATTAAAAAATATTAAAGTCCAATGATTTTTTTAATGTAAAAATATTTTTTATATTGTTCTAGGCACAAAGGTTTCCTGAAGGATTGCCCTAATGGACTACTAACAGAGCAGGTAATATTTATCTCTGCATTCTTCAGCTGTCACAAATTGTCATTTGTAATAATAATTACAGGATTATAATACATCTTTACGCTAAAAAATACACTTTATTAAATAAAATAACACATATGGCCAGTAAAATTTATCTCAGAAGCAAAGATTTTTTAATATTATTGATCTATATTCCCAGGTAACCAAAGTATCCCCGTTACAATATCTTACTAAATATATAACTTTATACCTGTATAAAAATGATATTCAGGATTCTTGATTTAATCATATTGTTCTCAGTACTAAACCGTAATTAAAATAATATTGCAGTTATATTGTTAATTTATGTTTCTTCTAATTAAATTTTTTAACTTAAAGTTATTCCGTGCTTTTTATATCTTCCAATCAGAGTTAGCAGAATGCTTTCCGTTAACATTTCAAGTATTCCGTAGCTTACTAAAAAAATCAGTGATTCTGTTACGAGATGTTCTGTAAGTTAGGTTTTTAAATGTAATCCTGGCATGAAAAGTTGTTTTTTCTTTGTGTTATGATAAGCCTGGTTGTAAAGGTAGTTATTAGCGTTGTACCCTTTTAAGATCCAGTGAGATAACGACCGTACCAACGCAAAGCGTCAAGGTACTACGAGAAATGTTTAGTTTACTTGGCAGAGGCTTTTCTAAATTGGGGCTTACACTTCCGACTTAGTCTTCTACTCATACAATTCAGTTACTTTGCACTGACTCTGATTCTGGATCTTCTTTAAAAGACATTATTTTTATGCGAGTGCTTTAACCACTTTTAGCTTAAGAATTTGTATTATTTACTTATAATAATCAAATTGCAAAAAGGTCAAACAAAATCAAGGACTTAATTATATTGAAAAAAATATAACCAGTATGTATTCAATGTTGTAAAAATTAAATAATGTATTAAGTAATTAGCTTAAAAAATATTTTAAAATATTTTTCTTTGATGAATTGATGTCTTTTTGGTGAAAACAAATAGAAGGAAAATATTTAGGTCTTCGTCAGTCACTTCAAGATACTAGACGGAACGGCATTGAGTATGTAAAGGTGCATTTGTTCACTATTCAGTTTCAATTGGGGAATTGATTTTACCGAATTCTCAAAGATGTTTTTTGAATATTTAATTGTAAGCCAGTATTTATTTACGTTTTTCAATCGACAGGTAAAAGATTATAAGTTTAAATATGACCAGAAGATATTTTTAATATATTAATATTGGTCTTTGCGAAATCCTGACATATGTATTGCAACAATTTAAAAATTAATGGTTGTTAGTTATAATAAAGTCACTTTTCTTATTTTAACACACGTACTTACTTATAATCCTTGTATTTTTTTATTTTTAGTATCAACTTATATTCGTGAAGTTTTATAATATTATGTATTTTTTTAGGGATTTATCAAGATCTACAAACAGTTTTTCCCTCAAGGTGACCCCAGCAAATTCGCTTCATTAGTTTTCAGAGTGTTTGATGAAAATAATGTAAGTATTATTTTACATTTCATTATAACGTGTACATATTTCTTTCGAAATAAGAGTACCTAATAAACAGTCAAAACAAAAATAATTTTGTAACTATATTTTGTAATTATTTTAGGATGGATCAATAGAGTTTGAAGAGTTCATCAGGGCTCTTTCAGTAACGTCAAGGGGCAATCTGGATGAAAAATTGCATTGTAAGTATATTTTATTATAACAAAAAAGATTTATTTTAATTAATAATTTTAACTTCTTGTTTTTTTTGTTCAAAATATATGGTTGGTAATATTTTGAACAAAAAAAAATCTCATTTTTTTGTATTGACATACAAATATTTCTTATTTACAGGGGCATTCAGGCTATATGATGTGGACAACGACGGCTTTATCACTAGGGACGAAATGTATAATATAGTGGACGCAATTTACCAAATGGTGGTAAGTATTTTTGCCGTCATCATTTGCCATTTTCACCATTATACGAAGACTAGTCCTGTCAGTTAACATTATTAATTTATTAATTAAGATAATACGAAAGGGACTCGACCGTGCATTGTCAATAAAAAACAAATCATTATTGTGAAGAGTATCAGAGTTAATCAGCATGTATCTCTCCATACCATGTTTGGAAACGTTTATTTTCTGATTAAGACTTGCTCTTAACTTAATATTAGGAAGATATCATTGTTTTTAAGCAGTGCTGAATTTACTTTTATAAACTCACTGAAGTTTAAATTTCATCTATCCTATTTTTATACGTCTGTAGATAACGAACAACAGGAGACCCCGCGAGTTGATTATTTTGCTCACTAACAATTTTAAAGGGCTCTTAAACGATGTTTTGTTTTAAATATAGAGGTTCGATTTTCTCTCGACGGCAGCCATGATAGGAGCCTATAAATTGTATAGTCGGCAGGAGTCGTTTTGCTGACATAATATTGCATTGTTAATAAACTGGTATTGCTTATTATATTATACTAGCTGTCCCGGCAGACTTCGTACTGCCTCAACCGATAAATAAAAGACCTAAACTTTTGTATACAATAATCTTAAAACAAACAAATTGAATCCGTATTTAATAAAAAAGCATTTTTTGAATGAAGCATGAAGTTTTATTATTATTTTCGACACATCATGTTGCTTACAGAGTTTTCCTGAAATACTGGCTATTTATAAGGTTTAAATTTGATATTGACAGACACACTCTGTTATGATACAGTCTGTTAATCAATTTAAAGCTTTCTCATAAACTATATTTTTTGTTTTGTTTTGTGGTACGTAAATAAACAAAGAAGACGGTTTTCCAACGCGCGAACACGCGACGTATAATTGTCCATGCACGAAACAGGGAAACTCCAAGTTGATTCCGCAAACTTCTAACGACTGTCCTTGCGATTTATTTATGGTCATCGCAAAGGCCAGACGTACTGGAAATCGTAAGCGTTTAAAATTGAATGGTAAATCCGTTGGAATCATCGGTATTCGCGGGATCAAGACATCCTCTCCTTTGTATTTTGCTTTTATGATTGTTGCCTCAATGACGTTATTCATCAGCTTTTTCACAGCCAGTCTTGTTCCATTGCACAGTCGAGGTTGATTAATGCGCAGCATGATGACAACTGATCCTACTTTTAACTGAAAATTGTGAGGTCATAATCCAGACAATTCCAGTGAATTTAAAAACTCCGTGGGATAGTTGACTACGTCATCCTGGTTTATAACGGTGTCGACTGATTTGAAGGAAACCAATGTCCTGGAAGAAAATTCTAAATGGTCGTATTGAGATCCTCGACATCTTTATTTTTCGCCGCCAATATTACTCGTTCGTTGAACCATGCAAATGATATATTTGTCCTTGTATCTGTAATGGCAAACAATCATTTGTTAAAGAATACGGTGTGACTTCTGATCGTGTGATAGTGTAGTGTGTGGTGTATGTGTAGTTGTTATGTGTTGCAATTTTTTTTTTGTGTTTTTGATTGGTGTGAGTGATTGGTTGTGTGTGTTGTATCTTTTACCTTGCAAGTCGGCATGAAGCCGCCTTCTCGAATGATATTAGCTCCAAAGGAAGTCATGCGAAAGCAGTTATTGTATTCAAGGATGCGTTGAAGAAAATGGTCGGAATCGGGATCAGTTCCATCGAACAATGGTTTCAGTGGCTGTGGTGGTGTAAGTAATGGATCCAGTTTGACTTTTCCACTTGCGCAGCACAATTCAGCCGTTTCTCTTTTGAACTTTAACGCATTGCAATATCGGCATACAGTCGTCATTGGTCCAATATCTAAATTGTCATCATCACTGTAGTTTGCAGTGGGATCATAATGGAATGCCAAGCGATTGTATGATACCAATGATTTTCGTGTGCTCACGCGTTGTCTCAATCTGGCATTTTCTCTTATTATATTTTGTCTTTCTTCGCTCTGTGAAAGTTCTGTGAATACACTTTTTGCTGGCTTGCATGTCTAGTGCGGCGGCCGATGTTCGCACGTCGTCCTCTCGGCATCTTGGACTACGGACAGACTGGTGAATTTAACCTCAAATGCACGATCCACATAATTTACACAGTTCAACTCCACCTTAAGGACAAATGCCTGCTGTTGAAATTGAACACAAATTTGCACAATACGCGTGGTTGATTTGATGGTTTCCAATTGAACTGTTAGGAAACGAATAACTTTAACCTCAATTTCACAAAATTATGTGGATCGTGCATTTGAGGTTAAATTCACCTTAACCTCAATTTCACAATTTCACAATTTCACAGTGAACACAATACCGTTTTTTTTAGCGTTTGAAAGAACGTGCGCATAATAAATGTCACATGAAATTCACTAAGCAGAGTACAAAGCGTAGCTGTCAAACAATGTATCACGCACCGGCGCCATCTTAGAAGTCACACACCACGATACTACTTGCGCCATTATAGTACATGCTATGTATCAGAGATGGCGCTGTGTGTGAAAAATGATTTTCCCTGTTTTCCTGCTTTTCTCTTTAAAATTTTCCTAATTTTATTTGCTATAAATCTTACGGAGCCCGATACCTTTCCGACGAATGCAAAACCGTGGAAATCAGTTAATGCCTTCTGGAGTTATAGCGTCAGGAAGGAAAACCCGACTTATTTTTATATAATAGACAAGACGCTCTGTAAGATAGGTGAACCACTAAATATATTTTTATAATACGGGAAGACGTTGTCCTAGACATTCTGCGAGTATTTGAAATATGCATTAAATATGATTTATTTAACAGGGTCAGCAGCCGCAAGCTGAGGACGAGAACACTCCGCAGAAACGCGTGGACAAAATCTTTGACCAGATGGACAAGAATCACGACGATCGGCTGACACTGGAGGAGTTCCGCGAGGGCAGCAAGGCGGACCCTCGGATAGTTCAGGCTCTCTCACTAGGGGGCGACTAGGCCTCTGTTACAACATGTGACCCCCGCCGGATAAAAACATCTTTCATTTAACTATCACCATCTGCTTAATCACCCAGCTTCTTAAAAACTTCACTTATGTCTTCACCACGGCATCCTCTGATATCATGACTATAGCAGGACTATAATACCAGGATCCAGTGGCGGATTAAGCATTTTAAAAGATGATACATTTTGGAGGCTATTCTTGCAAATGTTAAAAAAGCGCTAAAACACAAACTGGTTTTCAGAATACTATCTTTACTTTTATAAAACCTACTCCTTATTTGGATTTTCTGCAGCACCAGCCTTGCATTTCATATAACAAATGCAGGTGAGAAAAAACATATTTTCGACATGACGTAATAAAAAGAGCTGTTAGAGGGCTATAAGTTATCCAAATTAAATGCGGGTATGGATTAAATAGTAACTGAAGCTGTATTTTTGGGTTGTCTCTGTATAAAAATTAAATGTAATTTTTTGGTCCCTCATTACTCTTACGCTCATGGGGTAATCCGCCAATCTCTGGATCGTGTTAGTCATATGGTCTGATATGACAGCGGAAAACCGAACGCAAATGGCTTTTTATTATTTAATCCTTGTCGACTGCTGACTACCGAAAGTAATTAGCAGATTTTTTCGATGCAAAGGTGACTTGAACGAAAGATTTGACTACTGTCAGATTTTTTATGTGGTGACCATATGGTGCGGTTTGTCAGCGGACGTGACATGGATAAACATAATTCAAGATGACGTTTTGACATTTATATTTTTTTATTATTTTATACAAACCGCACAAACATATTGTTGTTAAATTCACTTTTCACAGCGATTTGATTAAGTTCGCACATTATTGCTTTTTACAGCTTAACGTATAAATCACTTAGAGGAACAATTTTTGTTATTACAAAACTGAAGTACGGAAATATATATATGTTAATAAAATACACGAAATTTAGTCAAAATATATGCAAATACCCAATCATAGAGGAAAAAATGAGTAATTAGTAAATTTACGACTCTAATACGAGTATACACATATTTTATTCGTATTATAATAATTCACAGTATTCCAATTTAATTCACAATTTACTTAATTAATGTTATAAGTATTTTTTTTAATATGATCAATTTTATTTATATTATTTTACTTACAGGATTTTTTTTAAAGAAGACTTGCAACATTTAAATTTTTTTTTTATAAATATTAATAAATCAGGAATATTATCCTTCGATATATGTAGTGCATCTTCAATATACAATTTATTTTATTATGTAAGGAATAGAAAATATTATTAATAATGAAAAAAAAGGTATGATCACATATTTAAATTATTTCTACATAAAAAAACTTCTATGTTTTTCAATTGCTTTTTTATGTAACTCCGAAAAAAAATATTACAAATTAATAAATGTATAATTTAAGTACTACGTATTATTCAATACCCTAGTGTATAACAGACTATATTTTCGTGTATTTATCGTACAATTATAACTGCTAAATGTGTATGTATTGATTGAACAAACTGTAATAAATAATTTGTTTCTGAGATCGATAAATAACTTCAATTGGCAATTTTTCAGTAAGGCAGTCCAAAAAAGCTAAACATTAGTCTATCAAAACAATCATCTGTTTCGATTTCGCTCTTGAAAATATTATTCATCTTAAATAATACTTATTAATAAAATAATTATTTATTTAAGTCAAGAAAATAATTGATTTTAAAATGTGGGAATAGCCATTTCTTATTAGTGTTGAAACTTGAATAATGAAAATATTAAATAAGTAGTTATTGTCGCTTGTAATCTTAACTAACTGATGCCATTGTATTTCGGTATGTTACATATTCTGTGTACGCATTTTGTAAAAATATTATTTTGACATAACATAACATTCGTAATATCATGGGCACTTCAACATAATCTGTATACATATTGTTATTATTTCAGCCTTCAATTGTACGTTATGTAGGTACATTTTAATTATAAAATACCCAATAATAAAATTTGAAATTTATGATTTACATTCATCGTTAATTGGTAATAAAACGATTAAAAATATATTTTTAAACATGAGTCGATAGAACGTATCGTTATAAATACCGTTCGTATCTTACATCCATATTTTTTGACTATACTATAAATAATCAAATTGCATATGATGAAAAAAAAACTCAAACTCAACGTTAAAACAAAAGTATATTTTTACGTATGTACTTTTAATTTTACCGTACCACCATCGTAATTTAAAATATTGTTCTTATTTTAAACTTCATTAAAACTTTTGCTAAATATTTCACTATATACGCTTTGGGTTATGATATTGCAAGTCATAAATAAATATTTAAATAACTTATAATTACTATTATCATACTACTTAAATAGTGTCATAGTTAATAAGTAGTAGTTCAAAATTGTTGTCAGTTAAATACTTAAACATTTATTTTGTAAAATGGAATCTTAAAAGTTGGTTGTTAATATGATAATGTACGATTAATAATGAAATTGTTTATATTTTTGGAGACTCGTATATTTGTAAGTTGATCCCATGGACACCACCCTTTTCAATTCAAATTAATACATAATTCTTATATTCATCAAAAGTATATTATATGATCGCAAATTACTTGTACGGTGTGGTGACATTTTCATAATAGCTATGGCGTGTATATTAAACCTACTTAGACGTGTAATATAATGATATATTTTTAATACATCAAAAAAATGTAATTTAATGTACATTTTCATAATAAATTAAACATAAATTCATCATTTATTAAAAAATATATTTCGTTTCGTATAACTAATACAGCAGTAATTGTGAAGAGATTAATTAAAAAATTGTAAATTAAAAATCATACTAACCATTTCTTTCACACACTAGAAAGGTAACAACCTATCTTTATTGAAAATATCTCAAAAAACGTCGCTTTTAAATGACTTACCACATTTTTATCACTTTTGGCCGAAAAATAGTATTATGAATACATTGGTATAACTTAAATGAATCAGAAATGAACATTTGGTCAGAATTAATCGCTTATTTAAGCATGTGGCTCTTAACAACCTACATAGGATGTCCTAATTTTTCACAAAGAAGGACCTCCTCACATGTTTATAAATGTTATTGGCGATGTTTATCACTTGGTGAATGTTATCTAGCTGTCAAGATTAAATTCATTTTACAAAATTTCTTATTTTAAATATTTCGAGTTAAGATCAGCTCATCATGGATTAGAGTATCATCTACTAATCCATATATGTTATTTTTAGTAAGCGCACGAAGGAGATTAACAAAAGTTGGATGAAATCGTCTACAGTCATGTGAGTTCTAAAAAGCTTATCCCTGATGACTATATGGATGATGATAATATTTATCGATGAGATTCAGATTGTATGAAAGAAGAAACGCAGATGCTGGTGACATGACGTTTCAGACTTTTTAAATTCTAATGAAGGAATTTTGTCAATTATTTGTTATATGGTTTTCTGGGCTGTACGCTTAATCATTTTTCAATATGCTACTGTTCATGCATATGAATCTTCCTCCTCATGCAGTCGTACTTGGGACTGGCAATGGTGTAACTCTTTATGATATGAGGAGCATCGGCCGTAGTAGACAGTAGCGGTTAAAAGTCAGTCTACCTAACTTTTCTCTTCCAAATAAGGAGGTTAGACGTCAGTGCAATATTATTAAACGAACTGCTCTCCATTCAACACAGTTTATTAAGTCCATAAATTATTTTATAGATTTGAGTTGTGGTGAAATAAAAACGTGCTCTATGCTCAGAACTCTCAACAAAAGCCCAAAGAAACCCCAAAAAATTGATAGAGGATTTAGTATACATATTGGAAAGTGTAATCAGTAAAAGATTTGACCTACAGTATAAATAAAATGCACCATGGAGTCTTGGAAACGTTGTGGCAACTATATTTAAAAATAAAATCGAGAGACATGTTAAATTTTACCTCCAGAGATTTTCTAACAGCAGCGAGTTCCGAAATTAAGTATTCTCCCTCTCTCCACCTTACAAACTTTGTGTTGATGGCTACAATTGGTAAACATCCCTTATGTCTTCTTCTCTTCCATTGGAATTCGTTAAAAATAATTTTCATAAAGTGGATACCACACTTTTCATAAATATTTTACTTTTATTTTAACTTTGTTGTTCTTGTAATTATAATGAAATATTTTTTTAGAAAATATGTACACATTAATATACTTTATTTTAAATGACACTTTATTATTATTTTTACTACCTTAGAGTAGGTAATTTATGAACTAATAATGAAAGAAAAATACTCTCATAATAATGATCAAATATTTTCTTTCTTAGTGATTTTTTTAATATATAAAGAAGCTTTAATTTAATTTCAAGACTCTTGAACTTCTTTGTAAGAATAAATTATTATGAAAAAATAAAATAATTAAATATGAATTAAGGAATAATTACTTACATGAATAAAATGAGTAAATTGTACACAGAATATGGAGAAATATATTATTTTTAATTAAACTTATACACACTAACAAATATAAATACTTTATATTTATATTACAGCTATAATTTATTATTATATTATGTAATAATATAAAACAAAATTAATTGTAATTACTTAATTTGTGTATTTTCAATATGTATGATAATATAATCAAACTTAGATAAATATTGTAGAGAATACTTTATATTTTAGAGTCAACAGAGATTGCAAAATATTTCAATAAGGCTACATATTTGTGTCAAATCTAAATGTCTGTAATTTTAAAGTAAAGATAATAATTTATTAATAAGTATCTATTCACTATTGTAATTATATGTTTTTCCTTACTCCACACTCATAAACTGATACAGATCATAATATAATTCACATTATTGTAATTGAAATAACTTTTTGTTTGTTTTACTAACTATAACAATAAATGGTAACTTTTAATTTTCAAAAATATGCTAACATTACAATAGTTATTTATTTAGGTACCTTATTCAAACCATTATTTTACTGGTTTAAGTTCACCTTCTATTTTGTTCAAGTTATCTTATCATTATATTAATAACATTATATTATTGTTGTATACAATAATATTTGTATTTATATTCTTTTAAATATTAAAAATGCTAAAAATTAAGCCCTCTGTAAAAAAATATTGAAAAGTTTTAATATCTGAGTCATAGCAATTTTTATTTACGTACAATTTGAAAATTTTAATGGATAACTTAAGAGTACTGAGTTTTTTTGTAAAGTATATCATTGTTTTTTTAAGTGGAACTAAGCCATGACGAGCATTCAGATATTATTCAAAACTATTAAGGTATAAATAAATATTTATAAATCTAACCATACTTATATCCAATCATACTCGTATATCTGATATATATGAGTATACTCGACAATTCAATGGCAGGACATTTGACATACACGATTATCCATAGTTATATTATTTACTCACCGATTAGTACTAAAAAAATGACCTCACGTTTCACAAATCCACCAATAATGTTGAACTTAATAATGTACTCACTTTACTTGCTTCATAGCTGTTTGACTAAAAATTCAGGTGCAATAGAAACAAAAAATAACTGTTTTAAGTTGAATAAGTATGCTTTGCAACCTTCTAAGAAATTGAACTTCACGGAAATGGTAAAAAAAGAAACAACCCAGTTGAAAATAGTATAAAAATAATCTATATTTTTTTAAATAAAATTGAGAAATAAAAACTTAATAAATTGAATAAAATATAAAATAATAAAGCCTTTTACTTATTTCCATCATTTTTCATTCAAAAGCTGGATGGAAACAATTTATATTATCTGGGGCCTAATTGCCAATATTTTATGTTGGCCATTTTCAGTTATGTATTACCAAGTATCCACTATAATGTTACTTTTTTCATATAGGTACCCTTGTGACACAATGTAAAATAAATAAAAAATAGCACATTTGAATTATTTTAATTTTATAATTTTCATTTATTTCTCAAATTGCAATATTTAACAATAAACTATCTGACTGTTTGCCTTGAGCCAATTAATTTATATACATACTCGAATATGCGTCTTATTTCAAGATAATCATGATGTGTATTGTGAATGATAATTATAACATTTTTTCTAATAGAAATAAACAATCGCCTGTACTAAGCATTTGATATATTTGACAAAGGCACTTCTACCAATAGTCCTCAGAATGATCATTTAAAATTTAAGCAAATGGCCCGAAAAATAAACACGGCTCGCATTGAGCTGCGAAGATTATGAAAGAATAATATTCTTCATTTTCATTGTAATTCACATCTAAGGGCTGTTTGTTATTATAATATATATTATATTGATTATAAAAATTCCATTATATTTTGTAGGTTGTAGTTAATTCCATTGTTGTGTCTTAATTTAGCTCAAATATAAATTATTTAAGCATAATTAATTAGCAAAATAATATATATGTATATAATATTTTGATTAATATTTAAAAGAATATTAGACTTCACAGCAGACATCTGCTTTGTTTTGTAAAGAAGCCTATTGGGGCTTAGTGATAACATTGTGCTTATGCGGGTTACCCACCAACGTTCATTGGGGATTGATTGTTTTGCCTATTAATAATAATCATTATTATAAATGTATCTGAGTAAGAAATAAATGTGAATATTGTTGGCGTGTGTCAAAGCATTGAATTCTTTTGCGTTGTCATTGCTGTGATACTAATTGCAATCATGATATTGTAAAAAATAACTTAAATTTGAGTCTTTAATAATTCCCTACACTGAAAGTGTACATTCAATGAATTTAAAATATTGAAATACATTAGTTGTGAAAAAAATACAGCAGGTTGGTTACTTCTTTAATAATAAATTATAATTCATTGTTTAATAATGGTCGGTCTCCTTCATAAATCGTTTTAATTAACTACGTACATAAACTATAGTTTTATCATTTTATTCAGCTAAAAATATTTATTTACATAATATATAGACGCCTATGTATAAAATATGTATTCATACCAACTAAGATTATTTTTAAGACGAACATCCTGCAGCTTAAAAATGAATCAGATTGAATATTAATGAAACCAAAAGTTCCATCTTAAGAAAAACTGAATGTTTTGTGTAAACATTGTGTGACATTAACATTATTTCCTTGTCTAGATTCATTAATTCATCAATAAAAAAATAAAACACTTAAGACTGAGAGAAAAAATTCCGTTAAATTTGAATTTTAATTTCGCGGGTGAAGCGATAAAAATTAATCATTTTATTTTATGCTGGCACTACTGTCACTAATATCTGTGCAAAATTAAATGTCAAAATATTAATTTCATTTAACTGTTTGAGATACCCGCCACCAATTTTAGCTGTTAACAAATGGACGCGTATCACAAACACTAATTAATATTTTGACATGTAATTTGGCACAAAAGTTTGTGACAGTAATACCTACAAAAAATAAAAAGATTAATTCGAATCTTTTTGCCGCGAAATTTAAATTCAAATTTCTTGATAATTTTTGCTCACAGTAGTATATCATTTAAAAAAATATCTCAACAGGTGACTATGCCCATCATTTTCACTTACTACTTCTGAGAAATACTTTGATTGAATTTTTAATTCCCAAAATAACCTTACTAGTTGAGTCATGTGGTCAAATTACTATGATTGGTTACCCAAATAAACTATATTGCTGTTGCCTGAATATTTTGGAATGTTATTTATATATATATATATTAAAAAAAATACTTTTATCAATATATGGAGGAAACTAGGATGGATTAATTAATCTACATAAGTGATTTATATTGATTTTTTTCAATGTTTGTTTTGAATAGTACTTTTCATCATGCCGATGTATTTGATGGCTTAAAATTTAATTAATATTGTTCCTTCGCTTTTTATTAATCATGAAGTATTATTAATTATTATATTATAGTACATAAATTTTGCTTGATTCGATAATGTTATAATCACTGATATTTTGGGTAAAAAAAAAAATGTTCAATTGGTTGGGTGAGTAATACCATAAACCAAGTTCAATTTTACTCTCTACTTAAAGGTGTACTGTTAGATATAAATATTATATTTGTTACAAAACCAACAAAAAAAAGTTCATTCATTTTAAAAAGAACATGACTTATGTACTGAAACATTTTGAATTGCTTATATAATTTGATTCACAAAAGTAGGTGAATCTGCATTCAGGATTGAAGTTTGCAATTATTGCAATACATTTATACTGACTAATTTATTTATTTTAGTTTCACATGTTAATTTAATTCTTAAAATAATTCAAGAAGAATAACTTCAATGTGTCTTATGCATGAAAGGCAAATTAAAAATTACGCAAATGTTTACATTTACTATATATATAGTACTTTGGTAGGCCTAAATAAGATTCAATTTTAATATATTTTTATTCAAATTTACAAACAAAACATTAATTTTTATAATTTAAAACATAAAGGAATATAAAACTAAATTATTTTCATTATTATTAGTATTGTATTTTAAAATTAATTTGTTTTTTTTTTAGATTTTGCCTGCAGAGATTAAAAAAAAACATTTTAATAACAAAAAAAAAAAAAAATCATTTAAAATAAAATAAATATTATTTAAATTTCAATTTTTAAAAAGGTCAACTGTTAAATCATATGTTAAAATACTTAATATTCGTGGGCTCAGTTTTCATTTTATTTCATCAAACACATCACACACTGATGATAACCCCTACGAAGGTGGTTGATATATCAGAAATATAAAAATAAATTATTTATGTATTGTCATCAACATAAATTCAAATACAAAATTTCTGATCCATAAGATGACTGGAATTTTTAAAGATTTGTCCACAAAGAGTTATTGAAAAGTTAATTATTTATAATCTCTATCGATTCATTGAAATATGTTTTTTTTTTTGTTACAGGATGGGGGGGCAAGATGGGATAGTTAAGGTTCTCATTCGAGTAAAATACAGATTATAAGCTTAAAAGTTATATTTTTTATTTCATTAGGAAAAAATACGTTAAATAAACAATAAATTAAATGTGTAAACTTTCTCAAACTAAATTTTAAAAAAAGCCTCTCTCCTCATTCTGCCCGTCTTTTTGCAAAGGTGGGGAAGATTAAATAATTTTTCACAAGAATTATGAAGAACATCATTCAGGATCAGTAGTGGCCATGCATGTGTGATTTTGTCGTGGTTGTTTTCTATATCAGCACAAAAGAAATGAGTTCGTTTGCCACATGCTTGACAACATTTAATTGTTGGATCACTAACAAGGATCAAATACAAAACATGTGATATGCTGGTTTGATTATGATTATTACTTTGAAATAATGAGAAACAAGAGGTACCTGTCTTATGTCTCTCTCTCTCCCGTTCTGACTTTTTTTCCGCAAATTATACAAATTATTTTCTGTTCAAGATGATAAAAAATATCCGTTGTAATACACAGATCACTAAATATGTAATGTTTAATAAGTTGTTTTGTTTACGGGTAGTATCTTTATTATAATTATATACTTTGATGTATTTTGTATATGTTTTTGCATTAAAAAATGTGTGTTCGAGAATTATAGATTTTTTTTTTGATGTAGATAATCATGATGCTTGCTCGGCCATAATCTGTATCCTTTATCATTACTCTTAACTATTATATCTGTCAAATAAAAATGTATGACATCTCTTCTATTTAACAATAAAATTAAATACTTCAAAACTCTAGATTTTTTATCAATTCCACATAATATTTTTACATTTATTATGTACAGCTAGTATTTCTATGCCAAATCCACACCCACCATAGGAAACTATGCACCGAATGTAATTGGCGGAGTTCTGGGAGACAGAACTGAAATGCGATGAAGCGAGGACCAGTGCAGTTGACAATGTTTTGGGGGCAGTTTGTGTTGGCCATACTCTCCAGTTACGGGTAGAAATATGGAATGATGACAATTATAATAATATAACATTCTTCCTTTTTTTACATACATTTACATAAGACTACCATAACATTCAGCTGGGTTGGCTAGACGCTAGATTTAAAAAGTATGCACTGTGGTGGTTTCTATTTAGAAATTAGGAAAATATACATAAGATCGCATGAAGGAAAGTACAGCAGGCTATATTACTAGCCAGAACAGCTGGGCGCTGCATGCAGGAGACATGTATTTTGTGTGAGTTAAAAGTGTTTATAATTTGCGTCTTGAAGATAATCACATTGTTTAAGGGAAGATACACAGGTGCTTAATAGCTACAAAACCAACCTCTCATGGTTAATAGGATGGAGAAGCTATTCGTCTTAAGGTGCAACTACCTGTAACCGTGTACTCCAAAAAAATACACAAATCTGAAGGTGATATATACAAGCATAATCAATTGAGAAAGTTAGGATAAGAAGTATCTGTAATAGAAGCAATAAAAGTGGAAACTAAACATTCAACAATTGCACTTCGGTGAAATATCAAATTGCTTTAAAACAATATTTATAGTTTTTAAGACACAAGGCCAATCTCGGATTTAATATAATCAAACTAGTTGGCTTTATCTGAGATTAATTTATAATAAATATGCTTACATGGGGACACAAATATTCACACACTAATATTCAAATTTTAAAATCATTCCAAATTATATTAAAAGCCAATTAATACAGTAACATAAAATACTAGAAATTTTTCAAAGTAATACAAGTAACTCAGATTTTTAATGTCTATAACAACATCCAAACCTTAAAATCTGCTACATCTACACAACCTATTAAGTGTAAAAAAAATCTACATCAATACAATCATTTTACTCCATCAACATGGAGCTTTTTTCAAAGAGAGATCATAAAATTGATTGGAAAAAATATTGCTATCGTTTCATTTATTTACATATTTTTTTTATAAATGTTGTAATTTTCTAAATGGCTTGATTAATAATATAATAGATCTATAATATAAATATCTGCATATTCTATAATATAATTATTATGAACAATCCCTCTCCCTAATAAAATATACAAGATATTCTTAAACACTATCAATTATGTCCATAGTAAAGAAATTAAATGTGCTACATACCATAAGATAGTTGAAATGTAATTTTAAAGTAGGTATTTTTATTATACAAAAGTTGGATAACAAGAAGTAATGTTGCTGTAAGTTTATGATACCTGCATAGTTGTTTTGAAGAGTTGAACAAATACACTCTGATGTAAGGAGACAAACTAAGAACGGATAAGAAATTTAATAGTTTCATGTGAGTCTCAAGGCTGGTGATTAGTGCAGTGGGGTAACGAATATCCATGGGACTTGATAGTATGCTGACCTTAAGGACGTACCGTAATGGTAAATTTAAAAATAAATTGAAAGCCGAGAAAATGGAGCACTTCAAAAGGTGCCAACTACAGCGGAAAGACACTTTCATAGTGTCTACACACCGGTGGCCATGGTAAGTGATAAATAATAACTGTTTTATACACATTAATTGTTTTTTATAAATATCAACATCCTCCTCTCATATTTAGATATCTTCTACTGGATGAAGGATGCAGGATCAGGTTCACAATATAAAGAACTTGTTTTTGTTTCACTATACACGTTTATTTGTCAAACACCCAGCATCCAGCACACGCCATATAGGCGTGTCCATAACGTTCGCGAGCGTTGTCCAACTGACAGCGCTCTGACATCTCGGCGGTGCCAACTGTCGCTGCAGAAAAAAGCGAATTCAAGATAATAGTGATACCAACAGGAAATGGGCCCACTGTCGTAACAAACATTTTGGCGTATGCAAACATCGTTTAACATTCTACGTGTGCATAATCAGGCAAGCGAACAAAATAAGAGACAAAAGATCGTTTTTCGAGGCTCTACGGCATCAGCCTAAAAGAGTTATATAAAGCTGATATCAATATTAACATCCTCCTCTCTCTCTAAAAGGTGTTACTCCGTTGCGTGAGGGCAGGATGAGGAGTAGATCAGCAAACAAAGACTTTATCAGAACTACATTGACATATATTTACGCCGTCAACCGTAATGCAACCTTGTCTCGCTAAAGGGTGGGGACCGACTGACTCGTGCGACCCGTGGTCGGTCACCAGCGCCGTCGGTGGTGACCGGCGGCGCTAGTGAAAGAAGACAGGTTTTCAACCTTATGAATGTTTCAATTGGACTTGAGAGTAAAAATGTATTCATTTACAAATGTAGCGAGACTGAAAAAAATAGGTTAAAAGCTTGAGAAGTAAAAATCCTTTATAAATTTGTTTTATGAAAATATATAATTCAAGAGCTGGAAGTCCTACTTTGATATATAGCAATAAAGAGGACAAATATATAAATTTCATCCCTTGAAAATAAATACTGTCATTATGATAAATTTCTCAGAGTGCCTTGCATTTTTTTTCCGAAAAGGCATAGAGATTCAAATAACTTTGTAAATTTATAATGCCTATAATGTAAGAGTACACTCCTTTATAAAAATAATCGTAATGTTGAGAACTGTGCATATACGAGTATCTTGTTGATGCCAGTCTGCAAAATATTTTTCACCTTTTGCAGATGCTAAAATGTTGAAAAATACTAGCGTAATAAAATTTGCTAGGTTCAAGAAATACAGGTGTAGCAGATTATTTTTCAACTTAATGTTTTTTTTAAATACATATTACCATTATATTAGTCGCGATAATCCATAAAAATACCCATGTTTCAACTCTCAAAGCTTTCCATTTATAATTAAACATGTTTTGAAAGAAAAAAGAAATGTAATTAAAACTGTTTATTCATAAATTTATCTATGTTAGACTAAAGGGTAATAATTACTGATAAAAGATAAAGCCTAATCTATCAATTTGAACAGCAACATTATTTCTAATAATGGTAGGTCGCTTTCATTGGACCACTACAAACATATTTTCAATAATGAAATATTTTTTTTTGAACACTTGTAGAATTATCAGTATAAATTTCACCTGTAGAAGACTCCAGTCCTTTTTGTGAGTTAGGCTATGTCAGTATTACTTAGTTGGTTACAGAAAAGACTTGTGTAATGTAATCTTCAATGTTAAAATCATATATTCTAATAAACAATCATTTGTTGCACTGAATTGTTCAGGCCAGAAAAGTAATATTTAATGAAATGAAAGAACATAATCTCAACATTGCACCATAGAAAAAATTAATTATTTCCAAAAAAATGTTGATTAGTTGATATTAATTGAATTTAAAGGTTTATCAGCACTTTCGATTATTGTGATGATATTTTCAATTACTTTTTAATAATAATAAATATCATTAATCTTTTGTTAAGCAAATTGATTAATATTTATATTATTAATTTGTCTTAGCTGTTATGTAATTCTTTAGCAAAAAGACAAGCTTTACTTCACAAGAAATGCAGTTGGTCAAACTATCCTTGTGCATCTGCATTTTAAAGCATCCATCAGATTAATCATCTATGCTCCATGTCATCACTTTTTGGTGCTCATACACTATTGACTAGGTTATTCATTTCAACGAGGCACCTTTTTGGTGGATTTGTTAATCGATTTTTAAGTATTTAATATAGACTGTAATAGTATTTTCTAGTAAACAAATAAATCAGATATTGCTTATAGTTTTTCACTGGAATACAATATATTGTATATTCCGTTATATAGTATGTTAATTTTGAACGTCACAACAAATTAAAAATGTAATATGAAAGAACAAATATCTATTTAAAGCTCATGATCGCTATAGACATCATACGCGGTGAATGGGTAAAAATTTTATTGTGATTTGTGGAGACCACATGATCCATTAGGAAGCATTTGCCGCTGGAGAGTCAAAAACATTGCTGTCTTGTTTTAATCTCTGAGGCTAATTATGTCTTGGAGGACCGATGATGACAATAATTATAGAGAACGTTTATGACAACACTTCGTCATAAAGAGCTACCTAAGATCAAAATGAATGATATTGTAGCTGACAGAAATTCTTAAAATCAATATTTGATATATGAACTTAGTAATAACAATCATGATATGCTTCACTTAAGCAATGAATATAGATGAGATATTTTATACTTTATTCCTTCCATTCATAAAATATATAAACTTCCAGATGATATTTTCCATAAATTATTTATACCTGCCATCTTTTTCAAATAAAGTTGGTAACTATAATATGGAACTAAGTCCTGTGTACCTTGATAATCTTTTAATATGTAGTCTTACCCTTGTACTTATATTAATTATTAAAATAAAAATAAATTACGACCAAAAAAATTGCATTGTGGTCAGTAGATGGCGAGATGTGCGCAAAGAATGTCGTTTGTTTCTCACTTCGTCCCTTCGTTGTTTTAAAATTATGTATACATAATTCATTTAACACAGTGTATTGAACATGGAAATATATACACATTAATATAATGAGATATTAATAATACATATACCCAAATAACTTCTTAGGTTTTCACGGCCAGAAGTTAAAACCCAAGGTAAAAAGAAATTCGCCACACACGGCTAAACCCAAAAGCCACAATATTAATACTTATACACATTTAATATTTGAAGTGAATAATCAATAAATCGTGCCCATAATGAATGGCAATCGGAGTAGACGTGACAAAAAAAAAAGAAGTGCAATAGATTTATAAATAAAACTTAAAATAATTTAAGAATATGTAAATAGGTAAAAGAGTGAAGGACATAGCTTGTGATCTACACTTATCACATTCAATAATCGCTACAATTTTTAAGAATAAACAAAGTATCAGTGAAAATCAGAGGGTTGAAGAAGAGACTAAAAAAAATTGTCTTGGAATATCCAAAAAAATGTAATGAAAGAAACGGAAGCCACGTTCCTTCAAATTGACCAAGTAATGCAAAAATTTGCAAAAATGGATTCGGATAAAGAAAGACTTTAAGTATAAGCCGCCGTATTCAGGAAGATCTTGCTTCCTACAAAGAAATATACAGAAAAACAAACAACTAACAACTCAACTAAAATTCCATGTTTTTTAAAAAGACTACTACTGCTTCTTCTTCCACTATTGTTGATGAGCCAATATATTGCACTTATATAACTACAGATGACGAAACATTTTCAATAATAATGAAGTAAATATTTTATTTTGTTTTAATAAATAAGTATAAATATAACAATAAAAAAATATATAAATAAATACACATGTTTTATTTTAATACGTAAGTACATACATATTTTGTATGAAATTCGACTTACGACCAATTCGAATTACGACCAAAGTCCAGGAACGTGTCTCTGTCGTAAGTCGAGGACAACCTGTAATTATAAAACAAATTGAGTTTCCTGTTGGGAACTATAGAACTTAAAAATGAAATAAGATCAATTAATAAACAAATAATGATTCTGAAGGTTTCATGTGAAGGAATATTTCAAAGTATTTATTTTTGGATTCGCGGACGAGTTTTTAAATATTTTTTAAAAGCTCATAACTTTTGAAATATCCAATTTAATTTAGTGAAATTTTGAATGTTTATTTTGTTCTTTGAAATGTTCGATGTTCTGGTGCTAGTAACAGTTGGATTCCTCCACCATAAAAAACATTATATCATTAATAAACATTTCAACCGCATCAATTATATTCTCCACATTGTATTCCTGTTCTTAACCAGCACTTTCCAGAAATGGTTCTAAAAGTTGTGGATTGTCAATAGTATTCCAATCACTTATATCTTCATCGGAACTTGACTTGAAAGTAGCGGCTACGGAAATTGTGGAACCAATCGTTGGCGTGGAATTGGTAATATCTCACTTTCACTGGAATCACTTGTTTCACTATCTACCATCAATAGTTTTTCTGTGTCACTATGATAGGAATAATTTGATAAATTATTCACACAGAATTCATCGTCAGATGTATTCTCATCAGAGGAAATCATTTTATGCGATTAGAAATTAAAATAGTTATAAGATCTCAATGACCACAACCGACCGACCGAGCATGTAAACGTTAAGATAGAAAAAATCTCAAAATATCTCTGTGCGAGTTGAGAAGAATGGTTGCAGATTGAGGGTTATACAAAAAATCTAGCTAAAGGCATCAAAGAATGAGCGAATTTTTTTTTTTTTATATTTTTAACAAATATTTTATTTTTAATTATTATTAAATTAATAAAAAAATATTAATAAATTTCATTTAAATCATAATAAATAATAATTTGTAAGTAAAATGTGGAGGTTAAACTAAAATATATGATTTATCAACAAAATCCATTGTTACGCAACACGTATTATGACAATTCCCGACATCCAACACCAGAAAATAAAAAACTAAGTCTTACATCCCCCCCCAAAAAACAATGTGTTCACAAGGACTTTTACACAATACATTATTATGAAAGTGTGAATAATATTTAAATACTTAACACCACTTACAAATAATCTAAGAACTTTGATATTTAATAATATAAGTAATGAAAGTTGAATTAAAAATAATAGATAAAAACACAAATTCTTAAGTGTTTTTTACTTTGCAAAACTATAATTTATCGTAACCCCAAATCAAATAGACCAGAGGTATTAATTCATAGGTCATGGGTGGCTTCATAGTTCATTTATAGTTCTATTGCTGTTAATAGCAATCCCTATTTAAAGGATTGTCATTCCAAAAAGTTATTTTAATGGATGATACCATCCATAATAAGTCATTAAAATATCCTTCTTCAAGCAGTAAAATAAAATAAATAAAGGCAAAAATTTTACACTATTTATTGAGTGTGAAATAAGGACAAAAATGAGCAACACTGACAAATATTGTGTTTCACAAATAAAGGCCGAAAATACAAGGGTTGGAATCAGGACAATATTATGTAAAACATGTGACATGTGTATTTTGAAATTTTTTGTATAATTACAAATATATTTGGTTTAATTGCAGAACTCAAAAATATTCGTATACAGAAGAACCTATATCATCCAAACTCTGATTATGCAATTCTTCAAGTAACTTAGTACATAAAATATTTTACAACTTTAAAAAAAATGAAAAAAAAAAAAAAAAAACATATAATGACAAAATTTTCCAAGTAAAATATTTTAATTGTTCATATCATAGTTTACAGCTGCCTCCGCACTATTCCCGTCCTGGAGCGCCGTCTGGAAACATATACATAAAATGTACTACATGTAGTACCATGAAGCAGACCTGACATAGGACTAGACTAAAAGCATGGCGGCTGACGGGGCATTATGGCGGACTTTTTTGATGACTATATTCTCCAACTTAGGAGCAGATATGGAATGGTAATTATTTAATAGCATGTAAACTAGGTATGAGATGTAATATACTGCATAAATTGTATTTTCAATGAATATTTTTTTTATCTCAATAACATGTTTTTTCATTCGTTAAGTTCAATACAATTAAATAAAAAAGTAAATATCAGTAAGACTGGATAATATATGTTCTACTATTTTATTATTTCAATAGAAAATGCAATATAATAAAAATTATGTATCTTAAGGTAATAACCCCCCCTTAAAACCTTGAAGAAAATAATTTATTACTCTAATATTGACTTTCTGACAGATAATTTCCTTTTTAAAACTAGATAATTTAGTATCAAGAAAATAATTTCACAAAATAAGGCATGTAATAAAACACAATGATTATGTGCAATGGATATTGAAATCAATCACACTGCAGGAGAAAATAACAAGGAATAATTATAAATACACATTGCAATAATATGATTGATATAATCAATTTTAATAATGATTCATATAACAAATTCTACAACTAATGCATTCTTCTATTCATAACCTTGCTTACATTAAAGACAAATGCCATTTAATAAATTCATTAAATTTTGTAATAATTAATACTTATGTGGTGTTTAGCAGGCAACATAGCTAATCTTCAAAATAAAATGATTTATTGTTGTATAATAATTCATTGGTGGTTTTTTGTTTCAATAATTAACAATTACATTTGGGTATGTATGCCCCAATTATTTACAATATATATATAATATAAATTTTTAAATTCAATCAAGTGAGATGCAATATAGACAACTATATTGTAAGAGGAAAAATCTATTTAAAATGCTAAAATATAGCCATAGTCAATGGTGCTATCAGAAAAATAAAATTTTAATTAATAATAATAGATTCCATCGTAATAGGTAAATTAAATTAATAATTAATTGCTCGTTTCATTTCAAGAGGGAACCTTTAATTAAGTGGAATAGATTGTTATATTATAATACTATAATGTTATATACACATATTACCAGCCAGAGTAAGAAAATACTTATATTTATAAATTAATATGATCTGTGGAAAGTCATTACTTTTGCAATCAATAATTTAGGTATTGAAACTTATTATTTTTCAATGGAATCAGTGTTCATTTATTTTCCTTTGTATATACATAAAGGTTTACAATAAATATAATTAAAAATTATATTGTCAAACTCTGATTAGATAGTTTAATTTACAAATTGTTTGCTTTAGAACTTATGCCTTTCCAAAATTTTACTTAATGGACAATCAACTTTAAAAGAATGGATAAGTTGACCACAAGATACTTTACTGTAAGGGTCTCTTATTTAAAATCAACATTACATTAATTCACGTCCTATATTTTTTGATGAGACAATTCGAAATGTTATCACGGTTTATTACACCATATTTTGTATGAAAGTATTAATATTTATATGACAACAGCGGTTACTGGCGAGTGATACTTTATAGACTCCAAGCTATCATTAAACTATACTATTGACTGTTTAAATGCACATGTAATTTAAAACACAGTGCTCACTAGGGGAAAAGCTAACTCACAGTATTTCATCCATAAAGAATGGTTTTAAAGGTAAAATTTAAACAGCATAAAGAATAATCTTGTTTTTAATAATATGTTGGAATTCACTAAGTACACCTCATAAGTGGTCACAGGAGTATTACAAATTATATAACAACCTACTTACAAAATAGAGTACAGGTATACATTTTAGGTGTCCTATGTTTTCAGGTTAATAATCTCTTACGCTGATTGTTAAAAAGCTTGGCTACATTTCACGACATGATCAATACATACAGTATTGCAAGTAATTATTATTTTTTGTATATAATAGTCATTTGAGTCTAACATCTTTCATAATTTTATCATAGTAATGGTAATAATTATATTCAATCAAATATCGAATGAATATTATCATAGTAATGATAATAATTATATTCAATTATATACTTATAGATGATCTCTATTAAGGTGTGTATCTACAAGTACATTAATTCAATGAGGCTGAAATTTATTGCAGTTATTATTTGTATTTTGTTTCTCAGCCCTGCATTTTATGTACAAGGCACATCGGGCATCCAAAATGAGTTAGGTTAGAGCATAGCAAAATTACATATTTACTAATTATACATCAACTAATTCTATTATTGAATATAGAGTTCTATAAGTGTAAAAACAAAAGGTGCCTTCTCCATTAAGTATATAGTTGTGTAGTTTTTCATTAGTAGAAGACTTTATTATCACTACAATGCTAATGTTTCAAATCAAATTGAAAATCACTAGATATTAATATATTTTAATCACAATATTAAAAAGAAAGTATCCAATCCTAAGACTTTTAATTCATCTTAAAAGGATAATATGACTAATAAGAAAGACTTTTTACAAAACTCAGGAATATATAGTTAGGCAAGATGAAAAAAAAAGTTTAATTCTTTACAACCCATTCATTGGAAATAATTTCTATGACATTAATACAATTACAGACAACAATATTTCAATCAGATATAACTTTATAAATGATCTAATAAAGTAAATGTGATTTTGAAATGATAGCTTGAGATTCTAGTGCTAAGTTTATTATGGGTTAATTTTCCAAGTCGTGAAAAATTATACTGTTAATAACATTATACTTTCACTAATTTTGTATTTAACATTATCTTAACATGCTTACACCTAAAAGAAACACTGAAGTAGTGTAATCCTTTATACATATGGGCACAATTTTTAAAAATTAATAAAAAAAAAATGTCAACGAATAAAAAAAAATGTTATTGTTTTAGAAACCGATAAGTATAGATGGCAGGAGTAACCTCTGAACAATTATAACTACAGTGATAAAAAGCCTGGAAAGAACAAAAAAGTTGTATCTTTTGCCTTTTTACTCAGAAAGAAATCAGAAGAAGGCAATACGAGCTTCTAATAAATATTGCTTAACACACCAAGACTCCAAAACCCTAAAATGATGCTTTGAAATAATAATGCAACATTTCATTGTAACTACTCAACTATGAAAAACATATTTGAGATGTTATTTTGCTTTTACTCCAATACAATCTATACATATTGCAGAAAAAGAAACAGAACAAAATGTCTTCAAATAAAAAGTGATACATTTTTGGTGTTTGCTAATTCATAATAAATTTCCATTTTTACATTTAAGATATTTAAAACGAAAATTAAAAAAAAACATTTTAAAAATTAAAACTGACTCTTTTAGCAATCTGTATAATGGAGATGTTACTAAACAGAATTTTAACATTTCGCAAAAATAAATTTATTTATGACGTACAAGAAATTCACAGATATTCAATTCATTATATATAAAAATGGCATTATAATGAATGTGTTTTCAAATTTATGATGACATTCTCATACATAAAAATATCAATCTCTGAAAAATAATACCTGAAGCTGTAAGGCTAGTTATACAAGATGCCATTAATGTTTAACTGCCTGATATTTTCCATACAGTTGATACTTCCATTAGGTCAATAATTTGCAATACCAAACGATGTCCCATTTATGAAATAATCCAAGCGACCAGTTTTATCTTATAATTGTTATTTAGTTTAGTTTTCCGTGTAGCTCATTCAAATGTATTGTGAAATATTATTTTTAAGTAATTTATCATGCATAATAATAAGCATTTTTTATTAAGTTTTCACATGTAGCACAGCATAGTAGGTGAAATACTGTGGTCTGGAGGCTGTATGCAGAAAGGACGTATGTTTGTGTAAAAATTTGTGGATTGCAAGTGTATATTGATCTGTTTCTTGAAGAGTTTTAGAAGACACAAATGCTAGAAGATAACCCACATAATTATCAGCAGGTGATCAATAACACAATTTGGGAAAGTATTACATGTGATATTTCATATTATTAGTCTATTAAATCAGTAACAAAAAATATATAAAACAGAATAATAAAAAAATAAAAAATTACCCACAATAATACCTACATAATACCAATATATGTAGGTATTATTTATATTGAAATTTCGACAAAGTGTAATTAAAGTAGGATGTGTATATTTGGGCCAACCAATCCATCCAACAGTTAATATCGATTAATATTATGCTTCATTTGTATTTATGGAAAGTAATGTAAATTCACTTACTAATATGTTGTATTAAACATTGTCCTAAAATATGACATTAATATATTTATATTCTTTCAACAATTTCATAGTTATTTTAAATATGTGAAATCATTAATTAATTAAATTAAATTATCTATGAATATAATGATCTTTAACCCTTTAAATGCCAGATTATTTTTCATGGATTATGCAAGGAATCACAAGCATTTTTCTTGGAAAGATAAAATAGTTTTTTTAACCTCGGTTAATAATTTTTGTTTTCAATTATAATTCTTTATTATATCAATTATAATAATACCTGATCGTCATAAATGAGTAAAGCATGAACAAATAAAAGAAAAAAATTACAAAAAAATATTATTAATAAAAAATATAAGTTTTCATTTTCATTCATTTTTAAATATAACATTGTTTTTTTGTTTGTTTAAAAACAACAAAAAACAAATGTGTTCAGACATATATATAAAAACCAGGAAAATGAAAACAAAAATTGATAATAATAAACAAAAATAATTGCATTTTTTACAAAGCAACTGTTAAAATCTGTGAATTTGTCACATAAAAATATAAAACATCCTGACTTTACACAAATATAACTGAAAAATGAAGACCAAAAATATTGCTAAGGCTGTTAAATAAGTCATATATAAAAATAAAAAGGTATAAACTTGTTTTCTGAAGCAGCAGGCCGAAAAATCAGCTAGGCACAGTTTTCCATTTATAGGATGAGTCCATCGGCATTAAAAGGGTTAAATATAGATAAAATAACACAACAAACTAGAAAATCCATTTTCTTCTCTGTATATACACACATGTTATTTTATTATAATTGCATTTTATTACAAATTTGTCAAAAATGAATCATAAATTCATCAAATAGTTATTAACCAGAAACTATCCCATTAAAGGATACAAATAAATATAGTTATAAAAATTACATAAATAATACCTAATTCCTTCACATTCACTGACAATTAATTATGACAACACTATGTAGATATGAATCTTTGTATTTATATATATATATGGATTTAATTTCATTCTTTTTTTTGACTATCAATTATTTTCCAAATTTATAAATATCAAATAAAAATAAAATTTTATTTAAAATGGAGAAGGCAATTTTCGACATCGTAGGACTTACTAGTATAATAAACACATAAAACACTTCAGTTTAATATGAGAGCAATGTCTATTTTTACTTTTTACATTAATAAAAATCATGAATATATCTATTTATAGATATTCAAGTCAACATATAAAAAATAGCCATTTTATTTGCAAGCAATGATTAGCAGATGTCACCAAAACATTGATTTCATGACTCGATATAAAGTCATATCGAATACTGAATGAACCGAGACAAGTGCTTAAAATAATTACAAAAAAAAAATCACTAAATAGCTTTTATTAAAAAAAAAACCCTTATCCACTGTCTTTCTATTGGCATCATCGATAAATGTAGGTATGAAAAGCTTAATTTAATATTCCAAAAAAGTTGATTCGTCAATATAATTTTACTGTTTTAAAGAAAATATAGTCCATTCACACAACACACTTGCCGAGAATGAAGCTCGTAATGCCAACGATAACAGCGATTGCGATATAGATCATCATGGGAGACAGTTCACCCGGCGTGCTGGCAGGAGGGGAGTAAGAATGACACGAGATCTGGCCTTCCAAGTCGGAGCGTAACTGGGCCACGGTCTCCTGCAATCATTCAAAAACAATTTTTCAGACTATTAATGTACAAAAACCTATTGGAATGCAAATAAAATTATAGTTGGCAACACTGTTAATTAAAATTACATTTACAGAAACTAGAGTCAAATTTTGTGTTGATGACATAAGGTACATACAGAATTTACGAAAACATTTATAAATCCGATGAAAGCTAAGAATAATAAGATATAGTCTTGAAAAGAAAAATTAAGCTAGTTCCAACTAAAAAAATAACACAAACAAATTTCAGTTCAAACATAACAAGGTCCTGTGTGAAAATATATATAATTGTATACTTTGTTCTGTATGCCAAAAGAGTAAGCTGGTCTATTGTTATTAATTTTAATAGAAAAATAAATGAGCATCTAGGATGGATATCTGCAATATTTATTTTACAAAATTTACCTTATACTTGTAGCGACATTGTGTATATTTGTTGGTAAATATGAGTTTTCATTATATTATGAACAAATTGTTGGATAATTCACAAAATATGACCTATAGAGGAATAATATTTTATGTATATTCCTAAATTTTCACAAATAAGTTCTACAAACCTATAGATACTGTAAAGTGACATTAATTTATTCCGTGGGACCAGGGATTTAACGCTTTTTATTTATAAAAAAAGAGATAAAATTTGACAATGAATGATTGCAGTGATTTTATCAATTTAAAAATGCTAATTAATAAATATAACTATATAAGAATGGAATGCATTGTTGCATAATTAATACTAATGGATTGCATAATTAGTAACAGTGTTTTGTAGACATTGACTTGATGATAACTTATCTCTCAAAAAACAGATAATCTGGTCCATTGTATTATTAGAGGTGGTGATGATGATCAGAATGATCAGAAGGTGACTTTGACTGTCATAAGGTTGTCCATTCACTGATAAGTAAATATTTAGCATTTATGGGATGAATTCATATGTTCAGCTTGAAAATGAATAAAATATTTCACAGATGGCAGAATTTGAAAGAATGGATACCTTTCTAAACATAAACCTGAATATAATTAGATATTGACTACTTTATCTATATGGATTTATTCTTTAAATAATTGTGTTTTTTTGTTCTCAAATAATATTACATAAGCTAATGCGTATCGTCATTTGACACACCTAGTATATACTTAGAGCATGTAGTTTGGAATTAAAATTAACTATTTTATGTTTTCAAAGAACTCGTATTCAAATAAATTTACCAATTTATTAAAATACTCATTGTTGATCACAGGTCCCAAAATAATATATATTTTTTATGAAGAATGTATGTTGTATAAACGGATATCATAAAATATATTGTGTTGTGCACTCCAAAATAATAAAAAATATTTGAAATTTTTTGAAATGCGCCACCAAAAATTACAGGTAGAAAGTTCAGGACATAGTCTTAAGATCGCTTACAAATACACATTTATAGTTCTCTGTCTTATGGATAATGTGGCATTCATTGTGCCAACTAGTGATGTGGTCTCTCCTTTATAAGCTGCTTGGTAACCCAAATCATAACATGAAGACAACAATTGTCCGTGACAACTTCTAAAGTGAATAGTATAAATATGTGGAACACACACATTTAAAAAATAACTATATTTCATTGAGTACACAAGATAAAATAATAATAAAGCATAATTAACCACCGCAATATCAAAATAATATTGGTTACAATTTAAATTGACAATATGCAAATGTATATTGTATTCACACACTATAGGTGTGCATCTAGCAACTCAAATTGAATGCAGTCATGCATTTGCTTCACTTAAGTGGTTAAGAGCTATACTTCAGAAGCTAACACGTGCGACGAGTGTCATCCGGTAACTGGAGTACAAATGTACGTACTCAATTTTTGTTGAAACGCTGCATACACTCCCAGCTATACAATCTTTATCATTGTGATATTAAAGAAGCCAACAGATGAATAAATATATTAATCAAATAATGCAAACATATCAATCATAGTTATACATACAAAGTTTAAATAAACATAAAATTTAGTACAAAATTAATGCAATCTATTTGACGAAATAATATATCCCATAAAAGTATATTGAAGAACACCTTCTGTCACAATTTATAGTCATTCTAGGGGAAAAGATGGCTTTGGATGTCAAAAAAATTAAATTGATTTTTAAAAAAATATCCAACACGTTAAATTTTCATGTATTAGATAACTAAATTAATACATAACTAAAAACATTAGTTAATTAGGTTAATTGTAAAACTGAAATATTGCACTTTGATAATATAATTTATTTCAATACTTTATAATATTCTATACCTATAACTCAATAATTATTATTCATATTTGAAAATGCATATAAATTATATTTTTATGAATCTCCATTAGTAAAATACATACTATCACAATAACTTACTTACATGACTTTTAAAACACCACTTATGCTCTTCAAAAGCTAAGTTCTTGACTTAATCAAAGCTTCTTTATTACATTACAATAAGATAAAATATATAATACATTATAAAAATTTCTTTCTTTCATAATATATTGTGTTCTTAAACTATCAGTCATAAACCGTGAAAAAAAACTACTTTAGAAGTTAATATCAAAACTACACCCTTCATATTGAAATCTGTGTAAATTTCCATATAATTTATCAGCACATCCCTGAAACTGACAATCGTGCGTACTTTCTAAAAAATATTACAAGTATTATACTATGCAAATATATAATAAATAATACATATGGAGCATATTTACGTAGAAAACAGATCCAAGAATAAAATAAATACCATTTTAAGATATTACAAAGCAGCAGCACAGGTTAAAAAGTTTTATAAGTATATATAAAAACGCCACACAACATCAGCTTTATTTATTTTTTACAATTTGTATAAGACGCAAGAATTGTATAATAAATTCAATAGGTATAACACCAGTTCACAATAATGTATATTATATTTCCTACATGCAGGCAGTTTGCATAATCGAACTTACTCAAGGAATGGATATAATATTCGAGTTGGTTAAACCGCAGTAGCGAGCAAAGTTTACCTTAAGTAACAAATTTTCACGTCGCAGCTTAAGCTCCTCTTCTTGCTGCTTGTTAATTTCCATGGGTGCCTTTTCTGTCCCTTCAACAACCCCCTGGAAATAAAACACCAATAACAAATATTTAATAAACTAGGAAACTTCTTTCCTTTGACTCAGATCAGTCTCAGAACTAGGGGTAGTTAGTTATCTTCATATCTGCGCTTACGGTTACAAATATAACCCCCACACCAATGCTTAAAACAGCTCCTATAAGCCTTGCTTTTTTACTATCATCTCTGCACTCAGAGCTGTATAAAATACTAATATGAATAGTTCCATCGGGCTTAAATAAAAGGAAGATAAAGCTTATATAAGAGGAGATATTTAAGCGTTTTTAAAAACAGGTTTAATAAAGTTTAATAATTATTATAATGCTCTCAAGGCCTAAACTTTTTTTTTTATGTAATCAAATGCAGGAGAGCACAACCGGTCGAGACCAGTGCACTCTATGAAACTCAGCTAGAAAGGCTGAATGCTGCATGTGGGAAACAAACGTTTGTGTGTCGGTTGAGGAGATTGCAAGTGTATATTTATCTGTTTCTTGAGGAGATCCAGATTGTAGGAAGGAGGAAACACATTGAAACAGCATTCCATAGCTGGCCGGTGGCATTAAGCAAGGAAATTTGGAAACTGCCAGTTCTTGGTCGACACACATTAACCGAGTATGGATGTTCGGCAAGGGTTAGACAAGTGTGTAAGTTGAGGGTGGGTGCAGGAGGAATAGTTCTTTAAGTTACAAAGAGCAGCAAATTTAGAAGGTATTTTGGGTAAAATATGTAGTCCTAAGGGACGGCTCAACCCGTGTATAAGACCATCATAAAACTATTTATCGATTATCATCATAAAACAGTTAATTGCATTTGAAAATGAAAATTTAGTAAGTAACATAGAAGAATGTTCATTATTCTTGTTTTAACAAATATCAATAATTCATGAAAAATGTTTTTATAGAACTATTGTTACCTTTGGAGCAGATTTGTTGTCAATGACTTTTTTTGGTTTCTCTTCACCTTGGACTGCAGCCTCAGCCAACACTTCCTAAAACATTAATCATTATTAACTTCACTATTATATAGCCTGAGATATCAATGATACATAATAAGAAATTAATACATTTGAAACCTTATAACAAATCTAAACCAAATAAATATGCATTAAAATATAGATCAATAAATTCTTATAAATATATCACACACTCACCTGTTCATTTCCTCGAAGTGATGGTAATTCAAAAACACATTTCAGTTTGTGATTCATGATTTTATCTGGATCTACGCATCTCCACTAAAAAAGAGTAAAATACGACAATTGAGAAAAAATATAACCATTTTCAGCACAAATAGCTTTGAATACATGTGACTACTGCCAGAATCACTATGAACCACCGCTTACCAAAGGATGGCTTTCATTTACCAGTGTTCAGCAGCCTTTCAAAAATAGTCAATTTCGAGTAAAATGGTATTTTCTATGAAAAAAGTTACTGAGAAATCATAAAACATTGTATGCAGACCACTTAGTCTATCATCTAGATTGATTGGTAAAATAAATTAAAAAATGGTGAGGTATCAAGCACCAGCCATAGTTTTAGTATATATTAAAACAATGTGATTCCAGCATCCTGGGTTTTCTTCTATCAGATTCTCAGCTGTAAAAGTAGACCTTTGAGAAGAACATTTTCTCTTTTGGCATACTGTTAAATGGCCTTCATTCATTACTATAAACAATAAATATGCTTTTAATGCAAACTTACTAATTCTTCAGGAGATGTAGTCGTACCACCCTCAGGATCTACCAGTGACTGCACCATGAATTTATGTTTATTCTTTTCAGCTGGGTTATAGATGAATGGCTGCAATAATACTAGATAACAAAATATTTAATTAAAATACTTATGGAATTTAAAAAAGTACAATCATTTTATTTTTAGGGTTGTTTACATGTTATTCGAAATAATCCTATTAAGTATTTATAATAACTGTGGTTTTACACCAAGTAACTATAATTGAGCCCTCGCCAAGAAGAATGTTGTATCCACCAAAATACTAACTCTACGATAAAATTATGAAATTTAAGAGTATACATTTATTATTATTATTATTCAAACATTTGGTAAATTTGTTCAAATAGTAAAAACGTGCAGCAGAATAGTTATTATTAAAAATAAATATTTAAAATCAGTTGAAGAGCATTGTTTCAATTTCAGATACAAAATTTATCCACAAAAATGCTTTAAAAACTTTATAAATGAAAAGAAATATCATATAAAACGCTTAGGTAGCATATATTGAAGATAAAAAATGTTCATTATTAGTATAGAAACTAAATTAAATTCTTGAATTTTATACATAAAAATGTAATATCTTATCATGTGTAAAAATGACAAAATGTACCTAAACACTTCAATAAAAAATTTGAAAACAAAAATATGTACAGTAAAATAACTAGTTTATGCTTCCTAATTATTTTATAATATTGTCACATATAATGATTAAAATAAATTACTTTACCCACAAAGTATCACAAGAGAAAAATATAAAATAAACGCATATTATAAACCTTAAATGAAATATATTTCATACAATATTTGTCTATAAAAATGATTTGTTAGACATATAATATTGTTACAAACAGAATTCATAGAAAAATGCTCTTTCAGATAAAGTAATTCATTTTTTAAAACCACTATGTTATGATATCACTATTTGCATTTATTTAAGTTTTTAAATCATCGACAGCTGACAATGTTATATTGCCAGTTCCTTATTCCATTACATATAACTTTAATACTTTGCTACAAGATAAGTTCTGATAAACTAAATACACCTCAAATAATGGTGCACATCAATTCTGATGTAATAACTATACTTTAATAAATGTGTCAGATGCAGCGTTCTTTAAGGCAAGACTCCGTAGATGGAAGGATTATCATTATATAATTTACTATAAAAATACATTGAGTGTGAATTTTAAATAAGTATTGGAACTAGAAATAATTGGCGAGGCTTTATAATTATTATTGAAAAATATATATGTGCATGAAAGTGTGTAGTTTTACCTTGAACTTCGATGACACATTTTGGGCGTAAAAATCCAGAATTCGGTCGTACGCAATATCTTTTCGGTGCTGTCGTCTTTAACTTGAAGTATACATTTTTCTCAGATATATTAGTCAAGGTTATCCAAGAAGGAGTGGCCAAATTAAATGGACCTAAAATCACAGATAAGTTAAAATGAAAATTATTGTCAACAATATCATCTTAAGCAATTAATTATAAGATAAACAATGGAAATATTGTCACAAATATTTGATATTCCAATGGTTATCATGTGTTATCACTTGAAATAATTGTCACAATATAAGTTTAATATTAATTCTTCACTCATTCAGCTGAAGCTATACAATGCTGTCAATATTATTATTAAATTGTATCAATTTGTCGTCAGTTACAGATACACTAAGATTGCATTGCCATGCCACATAAGTTTCATCCTTCTTTTTATTTTGTAAATCAACATAACTTTATACTAAGACTTTCAATAAATATTTACGTTTAATCATCCAGCACTAACACTTCTTATTAACATGACAGTAAGCTGCCATAACCTAATTGTATTAGTGTCTAAGAAAAATACAGGTTTAGGATCTTAAGAGAAAGGTGTGCCATGATAGTTCATTATGTATCATGACAAGAAAGTGTATTTATGATAATTATTGCAACCAAAGTTCAATAATGACATTGTATGCAATATTATATGTAGGTGAAGGTAAAATACATTTGAAATTATGACGTACAATTCTTCAACAAATATGACAAGCAGTCTTAGTACCAAAAACAGATCATGTAAGCTCAGAATTACAATGGTTTTCAACCAGGCTAAGACTGAGATAAAGACCTGAAGATGAATTTATGAATCTATAGAATGTTCACAATTAACATTGGTCTTAATAAAGAATGATAATTGAATCGTTAAAATTAATTGGATGGTTTGTACCTAACAAGCTATCACTATATTCACTGTAAGTGATTAAAGCGCACCTGTCATTTGTATGATAAGTAAGCTGGTTTTAATTTAAAATTAACTTCTCTGACGTACACAATAGAAATTAAATTTCTTTCAAAACCAAAAAGCTATATCAATAAAAATATAAAAAAGATACATTGATCGTCAATGACAATATAAAAATCAAGAATATAACTTGGAGATACAATTAAAACAGAAGTATCAAAGGTGGAATCGAGAACGATACAGAAAAAAATCAAAGGTTTCATTATAATGAATGTGATATTTCATGGGTCACGGTCCATTATTTTTACTTTTAAAATGAAGAAAAAGTTGGAAAGGAAAACTGCTTAAATAACCGGCCTGGCATTTCTTTGTTCGCGATATTATATACAATTCGCACATTTAATATAAACAAATAAGAGACTCTGTGACGAAAAAAATGTCGTGTTCGAGGTACATATCGAAATAGATTTACCCGTGATTAACGGGCTTGGCCATTCGCAGATGTTCAATATGATCGCTACATCGCACTGGGAACGTTTACATAAAAATGGTACCTTCAAATTTTAGCTCGTTTTGTGGGCTAATTTTAAGGAGAGACTGTTCTTGCTTCGACATGATGTTGGGCTCAAATTTCGAGTTATTCAAAATGGGGAAGGTCTCGCGATGCGCCCACAGATGCGGACACCGCTGGGAGTTGATGGCTTTTACAACTGGTGGACGTAGCACCGACACTGACAGCGCAGGCGTACTGTGACATCACACAATAATCACTGCGCCGCTACCGTCAAGCTCAGCCCGGCGACTGCAATACATCACCGACAACAATATTAATCAACATAATAACTAAAACTGTTCAATCAGAATATCAATTAGTATTTATAAATTTCACATGATTTTACAATACATTTTTAATGGATGCAATTTAACAATATGTTTTTTTTCATGTCAAAGCGGAAGTAAAATATTATATTGTAGGTACCAGTGATCTACAATATGTGGAAGCAATATATCGGTGGCTCCGCAATGACAACCACTGCAGTTTAGCAATCGCATTTTTATAAAAGGTTTATAATTCTCGGGGATCAATAAAACGGCTGTCTGAATATGTAATTATTAATGTCACCTTATTTTTACCAGCTTCAAGTAATTTACAAAAGTAGGTATTTTTGCCCCATGCAAGTAGGTATGCGGCTTAAGAATCGTTAAACACAGAGTGGATAGGCATAATTTAATTGACGACTTAAAAAATACTGAAATGGCTTGGCGTGTCATAGTTGACAGAGTATATTGTCTGGGCAGGCTAAGGGTTAATACTGTTTGGTAAAGTGTTTCTTTTTTTTATGGAAAATATTTTATTATATTATATTACCTATACAATATGTTCAAATTGTATCTTTTTGGGGAAAAACATTTAATTGAGGAAAAGTAAAAATGTTTGGCAGCACATATCTACTCATAATTTGACGTTTCGTTATCAATCACAACAAAATATTGCGTTCACGACTACTAATGTCAGATTAGTGCCAAGCCATGAAGATATCAAGAAATAACTATTTGTATGGGGTGAACACCAAGTCGGAGATGAACATATTAGAATTTGCGACTGCAAAGTACTTGTGCAAGATATCTGAAGATTATGATTATTTTTAAAGAGTTGTCATTGAGGGCATTCAACGAGAAAGGCAGTCGATACGGTTGAGTGTCAACACGAGACTACCATGTACTGATAGAGGGTTCTAATAGACCCTTACCAACTGGAGCCATGGTAAATTTTAACCACTTAAATATATATACATTGCATAAGTTTTCACTAAGATATAATCCAATTTGGAAACATTCATTGTTATACAACTGAAGGCATGAAAGAATAGTCTTTCAGAAAACTTAAATATCTTTTTAGCTAAATATTCGTAGGAAAACTTGTAACTAAAATCTACCAGCAAGCAGTAAAGATCCCCTGAATTGTGTTAGTTATGCTAATAAAAGGATGAAATGTAGAAGTATCATATCTGTATACTGTCAATTCTTGGTAAAACTGCATGGTTATAATAGGAATTAAATTTTAATTTTATTTAGCTTCACTATAATCTATTTCTATTATATTTCAGATGTGGAAGGGAAGACAGGAAACAAATCAGCCATCCAAGTTGATCTAGCAAGTAATTGAATGTTACATTAGACAACAACTAATTACCACCTAGGAGAATATTACTTTGATAAAATATACAACATAACCTGAAAAAAACATTGCTCATTTCGTTTCTCTTTTAATGTCAAAGCAATGTTTTTAATTGTTTTAAATAAGTGTTTATTTGTGATTTATATTCCTCAAAAAGATTGACTTGAAAACTATAAGTATTAAAACCATTTTTTCCGTTCATCAAACAGTTGGTAAAGTTTAACACAGAAAAAGTTCCGAGGATTTAAGCTGCCTAAAAAAAGTGTTCAGTACCATTAACCTTTATACGCCTAGCGGTCCCGTAAGGCACTGGAGATTTGCATCGTTCAATGCCCAGCGGTCCCGTAAGGGACCAGTGCTTATGGTACATTTCGCTATCGGATTACACTGATTTATGATAATAGTATTCAAAATATGAATATTAGCTTTCACAAATAATTGACTTTGAGATACTAATCCATAATTTTATTTTCGGTTTCGATAAATATTTTTGTCATAATGAGTTATGTAAACATCTTCCTTAAAAGTTGGGCTCTTGTGATATGCGTTGTGTTTTATTATGAGAACCGTAATAAATCAGCCGTATGTCTTTATTATATTATATTCTTTAATTTTTGTAATGCTTTAAGTTTTGTGTAATTTTTATAGTTTTAATTCCTTAACTGTAATGTGTAACTATATAAAATGTGATAAATTTAAAATAAACCATTTGTGAATTATAAATATCTTTTTTTTTGACAATGCTTTTTATTTTACACAAATAGGATGACTAGTTTAAGAGATATAGTTTTTTATATAATAGTTTACGGGTTGCACTGAATATTTGAGAAAATGCTTGGGCAACGAGTTACCTCTATTACCCACGGCGCACAAGCGTGTAAAGGTTAATATAGATGTCGACATTTTACTGAAGACAAATATTTGTTTTGCAGTAGGAAAAATATAATATCAACACATTTAGTGCAAAAATAATGTATCCATTGCACTTTTGGAAATGAAAAGATTAAGGTTTTTTTTTGAGATTATTTTATTACTAAACAAATGGACATCGATTTGTTTATTGAATAAATCTATAAATTGTATGAGAGATGAATCACAGATGCTGTTAAGATATTCTGATGAAATGTTTGGAAGAAAACAAAAATAAAATGGCGAATTATTTAATCAGATCAGTTTTTTTAATTTTTTTTTTTATTATTGTATTTATTTTACAACAAATATACACAAAAAAAACTACAAACATATACAATTTAATTAATTATTAACACATACAGGGAAGAGCAGCAAAAGTGGGTTGGGACCATCTAGTGGGCTCTATGATATTACACACTGGATAAGTGACGAAATAAAGTAGTGTCAAGAAGAAATGTACATTTTTTTATCATGATTACTTGATTGTATATAAATTGATTTGAATTAAAAAAAACTACCAAATATTAAATACATTTGAATATTTAAGTTATTGTAACATCATTTAATCTATATAGTACTTACTAGGGAGTCTCTACCATTTCTTGGGAGGATTTTCCTGAACTGCTGCTTAGTTGTGACGGTCCCTTGCTGTTAAACTTCATAAAGAAAATCATCGGGGCTAGACGCGCGGTTAGCGAGGCTGACATGGGATAGGCTCCTACATTCTTCAACTATTTATCAGACGTATAATCTAACCTTGTGTGTCACTTGCAGGGTACAACACGCATCTATATATTGTTTTCTACATTTTTTTAGTACTTATGTATAAAAATTAAATGCACATAATTTAACACTATAACCTCATCCCAAGCCTGAAGCTCCGCCATGTACTTCTTATGTATAAACATCGGTAGCTGCCCAGGATGATGAGAGCCCGAGGTTTTGAAAAAAATGCAGTTATTTTGTATAGTAATAAAAAAACTGATCGCTGTGCCAAAATTGGACAACTCTATCGGAAATCAGCAGGCACAGGCACTTTGGAGCGTTATAATTGGCTGAAACATTGAAGTGCAAATTTTTTGCTGTAAAACTATTACTTTAAATACAGATCATATTAATGGTATCTATGTGTTTGAATAGAAACTGAATAGAGAGATTCTTATTTTTGTTTGTTGTCATCACTTCTACAAATAGGTATTAATAGGCGTGTTTGAAGCAAAAGTTAGTCAAATAACTGAAAACACTGACATTTCATTGTTCAAAAAGCTTAAAGAAAACTGAAAAAATGTGGGTCCTGGGATAATACAAATCGATATCGAAAAGCTGACATGTCTGAATGTTGCGGGAATTGACAAACTGATATAATTTTACTAAACTGAATCGACTAACCAAATGCTCGACAATCGAGAATTAATATAGCTTTCAATTATATTTCTTGGCGGAGATACTAGTATTGAGCAGAATTTAAAATTCGGCCTCATGTAGCTGTGTACTAAGCTCGATTGATGGCAAGAGCAACTTAATCATTAAAAATATCATTACTTATCTCTCCGGTCAAAACTTCTAACAAGGCCGTTGTTTCAATCGAAAGCAAGTTTTTGTTCAATCGACTCAAAATTGATAACAGTTTTCTCAAGGACTGTCATCCTTTATGATTAAAAAATGTTTGATTTTGACACACTAAAACATAGGTGTTGAATCAAAGAATTTAACGATGAGCTGTTAAATTAATGCGATACTTTCATCATGAAACAGTATTCCATTCAAGTTTTATGAAATACTGTTGAAGAGGAACAAAACTACCAAGTATTTTCAATGTTTTCAGCATTCACTTTGAGATCCATTATAAATTATAAATATTTATTTATTTACCTTGTTTTCACATGGATCACGTAACAAAAGTTCTCTATTAAGAGACTGCAGTTTCGACTAACTCGTAGCTTTTGTTACGTGATCCATGTGAAAACAAAGTAAATAAATAAATATTTATAAAACTACCAAACTACATACAAAAACAAAAACAGATAAAACCTAATTACAAAAAATAAAATTAATATTTTCTGTAATAGATAATAATATTTAGATAATAGATTTATTAAGTGAGTTATTAGGACAAAATCACATAACAATAGAGGGTGAGCCGATTTCATTTCGAAAAAATATATATTCCCATACATAGCCTGGGACACCCTAATATATATATTTTGTTGTTTTGGAGAGTGTATGATTTATATTGGGGAAAATTAGAAACAATATTGTGTGGTGTTAAAATAAGTAGGAGCAGATAGTTGAGTGTTGATGACTATCATTCAGAGAAACGAAAAGATGCAGATTTGTAATTTTTAATAATATTTTATATGTTTTCTTCCAGAACACTTCTAATCCATATGTGGAGTACACCAGGTCTGAAGACCAAGATGTGGCACAAACCATCTCCCAGCTGCTGCCGCAAGCCATGGCCTTGGCTATTAATTGGTTAAAGCTTTCACTGTTGAACGCTAGATTTCACTTGGGTTAAAGCTTTTCATTTTTGACCGCTGGATGTCGTCGAAAAATTGAAGCTTTCATTTTTGACCGCTAGATGTCGTCAAAAAATAATAAAAACTTTCATTTTCCACAGCTAGATGTCTCTTATTTAATAAAATCTTTCATTTTCCACCGCTAGATGTCTCTCATTTAATAAAAGCTTTCATTTTTGACTGCAAGATGTCTCTTATTAAATTAAAGCTTTAATTTCTCACCGCTAGATGTCTCTTTTTAAATAAAACTTTCATTTTTGCCGCTCGATGTCATAAAAAAATATTAAAATAAATTCTTTTCCTTTAATGCATTCAATTTAATATTATTTTATCGAAACCTGTTTTCTTAACAACCATTAAAAAAAATACATTATGACTCGCTTTATTTATTTAAGAACTGAGACCACTTTTGTTAGAGTTGATAAGTCAAAATTTAATGGGTCGTGAAATTAAATACGACTATAAAGGTACCTATATAAAAGCTATATGTATATGTATTAAAAAATGAGATCTTAATAAAATACTCACGTAAAAAATACTTCTAATCAAAATGCTTTTACTCCGCAATACAATTGTATAAATATATATTTTCATATCCAATCTTAATTGCTATCGAAGCTTGAATTATTTTTGCAAGTATAAATGTACTTTTAATTTCAATACAATTACATCCGTGGTAACCTAATGCTGCAAAGTCCAAATGTCTGGAGAACGACGTACATAATTGCATTTTTTCTCTGTTCTTATCATAAGGCGGTCATTTTTTATTCCCTTTCGAAATGATATTTGCCTACCTATCTTCTATGTAGGCTCACAATGGGTACACAGAGATGGTAAATTAGGTTAAAAAACGAATTAAATAAGTATTGAAAAATATTTTTCAGGTAAAAGAAACAAGCCTGCGAGTAAGTAACATTCTTTTAAAAAAATCGCTTAGGGTGTTATAATATACACATATCATTGTACAATTTAATTACATATAGTATATATAAATTTCATGAACCGAAGCCAATTCATATTATTCCAAGTTGTTTACTGGTTTAAAAGCTACATATAAATAAGTAAAAAGTGATTTATTAATAATTTGTGGTATACCAGTAAACCTATAGATTCGTATGGGTATTTATATATATATATTTCGGTTCTTTGATAATTAAAAAATGTAAAGGATACATATTATTATACATATAAAATAATTATATCATCATATATGTATAAACTACCAATAGTTAGACATATTTCGTCTGCGGCGCGTTTTCTTATAGTTATTAGATCAAATTTATATGGCTTGATTCTCGTATGTCCCTGAATATAATGTTGAGCTTTATTCAAAATTCAATGTTTTTAATTTTTATTTAGGAGGTTGAGAAGGGCTAAATTCGGAAATTACCTCGTGCGGCAAATGCTTTAATTACGTTTCTGACACACATCTACAGCAAAGCTTTGCTGGCTTGATGTAATCACGGCTTACTGCAGATTGCTTGAAACTGGACAACTGCTGCTTTGGATAGGAGAGGACAGCGATGGGTTTTGTCATTCTATTTAACTCCACTGTGCAGAAGCTACAATTGTTCAGAAGAGACCCCGCTGGGCTTATCAGTTTCTTATATAAAATAATCTGAATTGAGCTTATCATGAAGAAGATTTCATTGTCATTCAGTATGATGCGGCCGTGACGTGAAAAATACCCGATATAATGAGTGATTCTTAACTTGTATGAATTTAGGAAGAATTATGCAATTCATGAAATACCTCGGATATCCTCGCTAGTCACAAGTGTTACGTATAGCAATAGTGTTAAGTTCGCTAAATATTTTATTAGTTCTTTTTAAGATCTCATTTTTAATTATTTCGATTTTTTCGATCGATATTTCTTGGTGGAATTCCATTATATCAGATATAAAATAAAAGATTCTTTAGAATTTATTCCACATTTTGACTTGAAAATGGCCATCCGACCTGGCTGAAACATGTAGTAAAAAAAAATAAAAATATATGTGGAATAAATTCTTAAGAATCTTTTATTTTATATCTGATCTCATTTTTGATTAAAAATATGAATTGTTAATATATTTTGGTACAAAACAATCAAATTTCAAATGTCAAAACAATCAAGTGTGTCATTTATAATTCTTCTTCGTAGTATCAATCCGGTGGATTGGTTTGCAGCAACAGAATCTTGCATCTCGATCTCCATTCCTCTCGGTCCTCCGCAACCCTTTTCAGCTCAGCATAAGCGCTACAGTTCATGTCCTCGAATACTTGCTGCAAATACTCTCGTCTAGGGCGCCGTTCTGCAGTAATGTTCGAACATTCCAGGTGGCATATCTTGTTGGCTGAATTTATAATTACGAACAGAATATTACATGTACGGTGGTTTGATTTTGTGACTAAAGTTGAAATAAAGAAATGGGTGCAGCTTTACATCCTACAGTCGGACAAAATACGAAAGTGAACCTGACTAGTAAATATTTTTGTCATGTCACAGGAGAACTTGAATTTGAAGCTACATTTTCTTCAGTTTCCATATAATTTAATTGGTAGAGCTTCGGATTGTAGAGCTGATATTGGACATGGCTAAGAATTTTTATGGCAGCTGAATGTTTTTTGGCAGAAAACATATGATTTCGCTAGAAAGCTAATATAGAAGAAGAAAAATTGTAAAGCACATGTTTCATTAATATTTTTAATAAATTATAAAATTACTATTTTTTTACATCAAACATTAAAAACAATGATAAAAGTATGATATCGTAGACCTTATATCTCTTTCTAAGAAGGGAGCCAAAACTCTCCCAATGCCAAGACCGCCAATGGCAGGGGGCACGGAACAAATAATTTCCCAAGGGTCTCCATCAAAGCTGATCATGGAGACATAAAATCGGTCTGGTGGATACAAAACACCTTATACCTAACTATTGCGTTCTTTCCCTCGATAAAGGCCTTCTTGTTGTAAATGCCCTGGCTAACAATGTGTAAGTTGATGGGTTCATCATTATGTAATCGGCGTGTATATTTATGGCGGTCGGATTAAAATATCAGGATTATATTTTGTATGCCAAGGGAAAACAAAGATATTTTTCACTGATAAAATTTGGGCTTATAATGATATGTATGTATGCATTACTAACTAGTATTAAACTTTTCTGCTTGTATTCTAAGCATTTACTTTATAAAATTTTAATTAAAGTTTAATTAAAGCGACTAATGTTTATAGTAGTATACTTACTTAGACCTATATAATAATTAATGTTTTCTACAACAGCCTCACATTCCATGGATAAGTTCACTAGATTACTGAGATAGAAATCTACCTTATTAGCATTTGTTATATGTCTTATATTCAAGGTACGTACTTTTCATTTTGGATACTCAACTACTAAGCCATAAATTTTGTGGAACTTCGTGGTGCTGATTTGCAAAAGTATACTTAGTTCAGTCAAGGCCGTCACAAATTGCTGCCACACAGTTATGTCAGCTGCCATTATTCAGGCCATATCCCAAGTGTTTTTCCCCCTTGGCAGCATGTAGTACATACTCGTAAATGATTACCCACGGTTTTAAGGGGTCTTGACGAGACGATATTTTTTAGGAACATCGGATAATTTGCCTGTTGGCTTAGAAGCCTGGCCAAGAAAGTCGTAGGGAAATGGTTTTAATAAAGCAACACCTTTAGCAGTCACCTTACTTTAAATGATCGCTGGTGATTAGATATTTTTTTATCAAAATAACATAAATATATATATATTTTAATTTCTTTAAATTTCTCTATGCAATTCGGCCTTGAGTTGTGGATTTCCATCCGATCCTTAATAATAAATAGAATAATAAGTAACAAATTGGTACACACAGAAAAACCCACAGCAAATACAAAATTTGCTATAAAATTAAAAAAAAAATTGGTATAGATCTCTAATTATCTATCGATAATTAGATAATATTGAAATATATTCTAATAAATTTAACAACAATTTAATGTGAAATAATTAATAGTAATGTTAGTAATTGATTGCTTAAAAGGTTGGGAATGACTAAAAGTAGTACCGGGATGCTGACATTAATCAATACCTGGGACTGAATTTCTACATGCAATTGGAACGATCTCCTGTTGGCTCATGCAGCATCGCAAATGTCGTCAGATCAGATAAACCTGGGGGAATAATAGGCATTGTTTTAAAGTAATAAAGGATTTAAATTTAGCAGTATTGTCTTTATGATCGTTTTAATTTTTTTTTAAATTTAATTATCTTCATTACATTAAATGATAATCAAGTACGATTCATTTGTATTAACTAATCTGTATGTCTGTGATTATTAGTAGTCTGCTGGTTCTTGACCGGTGCTCTAGTGATTTCCGTACGTGTCCCAGGTGCTCTGCAAAGCGTTGATATTTTAAAATAATCTTTCTTATAGTGTCATGTAAGGCGATGTCTCATTATAATTTTATTAAAGCATATTATATTTATGTATTAATAGGATATATATTCAGTATCCCCTGTTCAGCGATAATAACACTACATAAGCTTGGTCATCAAATACTCCCAACACCTCTCACATCCGGCCCTGAAAATGAGAGAATGCAGCTCTGGCAACAAATCGCATCAGAGGATTTCATTACTCCAAAAGAAGGCCTCCCAACTGGCAAGAACCTTGACTGGCGGACCTGGAAATCAATCCATGAACAGATTAAAAACCGGAGTTCGTAGAACAAATGTCAACCTCGAGCGGTGAGGAATGCTTCGGCAGGGAGAGACACTATTGTGTGACTGTGGAGACCTGCAGACTGCCTCACACCTAAGGTCCTGCTCCATGTGTCCAACAAGCTGCACATCTCAGGACCTAATGCTGGGCAACACACGAGATATCGATGTCACGAAGAAGAATAAACTTGGTCAATGTTTGGAAATATTGGACGTGGAACGAAGCTTGGATATGTCACCGTCTGTTTATCTAACTGCGTATCGCTGGTTGGGTTGAACCGCTCCTTAGGACCAAATTGTCCAGACCCCGGGAGCCTCAGGCTTATTTTCCAACCTCTTTAAAAAATACAAAAATAAATAAGCCAAAATATGCTTCGTCGTATTTTTAAGTGCCGGGATTTTGCCTTGAAGGTCATCGAAAATCATATATGTTCCCAGAAGAACCTTTTGGGTGAAGAGATCTTTACGGACGAAGCATGGACAATGGTAGCTGACAGAACTGAGTAGTGGCAATTTGTGGTGACTATATGTTCCAGATAATATGGGAAAAGAAAGAATCACTTAATCTTCTTAGGATTTTTTTTTCACAGGGATAGCTTCCTTAGATGAGTGGATCCAGTTTTATGGCGTTGAAAACATGCCCTTTGTCATTTCTATCTGCTTTTATACTGATGTAAATGTCAGTGGTTCCATGTTTGAGAGTTGGACTTGGCAGTTGTTCTGCTGGTGATGTTACATATAACGTGGGATATTACGATATTATATAGGGGCTTACATTCCAACATAACATACTTCATCATAACTCTATTGTTCACAAGAACCCCTTAAAAGTGCTCATGAATGTGAGTGTCGGATGACGTGTGTTAACAATTTTATATTTTATTTAATATTTTTTTCAGTATATACAATAAAAAGCATTTATTTCATTTCAAATTGATTGATCTTATTTTTTGTATAAGAATACTAATATGTTATTTATTAGCAAGGGTGTCAAGCTCAAAATGAAAGTGGGCCAAATTTTAAGGGTGTAAAATCTCGGACCGTAATAAAATAAAATCACTCAATTTTATGAACGTATTTTTTACTCTCACCAAAGTCAAGAATACAATAATGTGAATATTGTATAAAAATTAAAAATATAGCATCCACGAATTAGTAGAGTTAAAAATATATAATTAAATTTAAAATGGCATAGAATTTTTTTTTTTTTTTTTTTACTAAAAGTCAAAGTGTTTTAAAGATATTTGCCATTTCTGCTCTTGAAAAATGTTCGGGCTGTTTGTCGGCCCGCAGACGTGATTGTTGGTGGCCCACGGGGCGCGGGCCGTGGGTCGCATGCAGCCCGCAGGCCGCCAGTTAAAAAACTCTTGACATACAGCGACTTAGAAAAACATCATTAATAAAACGAAGATACCAGTAAATCAAACAAATTCGAGTCACAAATATACAATTAAAATAATTATTGAATAAAAATTATTACAAATCAAAATGTAAATAGCAGTGCAAGTGAGTTGGAAGTAGTAATTGTCATATTGTAGCAAAGCCTTTTAAGCAAGATGATGTAAAAATCTGTTGTAAAATATTAAAACTTTGACGATCATTTATAAATCAACAATGATTCAAATTAATAATTTGGATAATCGCTTAGATGTGATGGTGGTGTAATAAATTTACTTAAAAAAATTAAGTAATGAAAAAATATAAAAGATAAAAATAATAACTTAAATTTTATGACATTTTGTGAAAACATATTTTGAAAAAAAAAGGTTTGTAACACAAAATCACAGTTTTTCCGACTGCAGCGTATACTCGGTCTGTACATTTACCCTTTAAATTGATTTTGGTGTGCCTGGAAAAAACCCTAAAGTGTCATATTGAATATGTTGCAAAGGATACTGATGTTTTCCAATAGGTTAGTACTGAATTATAAAGCCGTTGAATAAAATAATTTCTATTCATGGAGTTTGAATTTTTATAATGTTGTCACGAAACGAGTTGACTACAAACACAACCGGATGGGACGTATGTTTTTGTCGTTTCAGTAATTGCTTTTAATTAAAATTTAACTTAAATGTAACCATGACGTTTTCTATAAAATTTATCTTATAATTACAGTTAAATGTGGTCACAGGTATTGAAACACAAATTGAAATTATTTTTGAAACATATTTCTTATAGTATGTTTTAGTCACCACATCGTGCAGGTTCGTGAACAGTACGTTCAGTGGGTAGCGTCGTTTCACGCATGTCTGAGGTACTAAGCGTATTCATTTTTCCGTCATTTTAATAAAATAATTTCGATAACTCTATAGTATAGAGTTATCGATAAATATATATATATATATAAACTAGCTGACCCGGCAGACTTCGTACTGCCTCAATCCATAAATAAAAGACTTAAGCATTTGTATTAAATAGTCTTAAAACAAACAAAACGAATCCGTATATAATAAAAAAGGATTTTTTGAATGAAGCATGAAGTTTTATTATTATTTTTGACATATCATGTTGCTTACTTACAAAACAGAGTTTTCCTGAAATACTGGCTATTTATAAGGCTTAAATTTGATATTGACAGACACACACTGTTATGATACAGTCTGTTAATCAATTTAAAGCTTTCTTAGAAACTTCATTTTTTGTTTTGTTTTGTGGTGCGTAAATAAACAAAGAAGACGGTATAATTGTCCATGCGCGATACAGGGAAACTCCAAGTTGATTCTGCAAACTTCTAACGACTGTCCTTGCGATTTATTTATGGTCATCGCAAAGGCCATACGTCCTGGAAATTGTAAGCGTTTAAATCGAATGATAAATCCGTTGGAATCATCGGTATCCGCGGGATCAAGACATCCTCTCCTTTGTATTTTCCTTTTATGATTGTTGCCTCAATGACGTTATTCATTAGCTTTTTCACAGCCAGTCTTGTTCCATTGCACAGTCGAGTTTAATTAATGTTACGCAGCATGATGACAACTGATCCTACTTATAACTGCAAATTGTGAGGTGGTAATCCAGACAATTCCAGTGAATTTAAAAACTCCGTGGGATAGTTGACTACGTCATCCTGGTTCATAACGGTGTCGACTGATTTAAAGGAAACCAACTGTCCTGGAAGAAAATTCTGAATGGTCGCATTGAGATCCTCGACATCTTTATTTTTCGCCGCCAATATTGCTCGTTCACCCAGCCAATTATGGTTATTAAACTTTTGCGCTATATCTGGGAAAACACGCCGAATAAGCTCCTCTTTTGAGTTTGTGATGTGACAGAAATCTGTGGGTAATGTGATGAATCCGGTCAAGGTGTCCACTACAACTTTATTATTTCCAATGTCTAACAATTGCTTCTCAAACACATTTGCAGTTTCATCTTGTTGCAAAAATACTCGCATGTTAGTTGTTAATTGGAGTGTCTTTACATACTGCCACAAATTCGATGATTTTAGGCATGCATTTAGTTCATCAGCAACATTTGATCGGGGAATAACTGGAAGAGTCTGACGAAAATCATCTGACAACAGAATCATGGCCCCACCAAAAATATTTTAGTTGTCACGAAGATCTTTCAACAATCTGTCCAGTGCCTCCAGTGACCTCTTATGAGCCATTGTGCATTCATCCCAAACAATCAATTTGCATACCTGTAGGATCTTGGCCATTGCGCTATTTTTGGCGATGTTGCAAATAGGTGTTTCGGTGATTTTCATGTTTAATGGTAATTTCAAGGCAGAATGTGCAGTTTGCCCGCCTTCTAGCAGTGTCGCAGCTATTCCAGATGAAGCCAACGCTAGAGCAACATCATTTCGCGATCTAATCCTCGCCAAAAGCAGTGAAATTAAGAACGTTTTTCCGGTTCCTCCAGGAGCATCAACGAAATAAATTCCATCAGATCCACTGTTCACAGCTTCTATAAAAGTGCTGTACGCAATTCTTTGTTGTTGATTTAATTGGTGGAATTTAGTGGAACGTTTGTACGAACTGTTTCGGCCAATGCTTCAATGTCGTACTGTTGTTCTCTTTGCAACTCGTGGTTTAATGCATCGTGCATATGACCATTTGGTGCTGTCATTCCCAAACACGACAATACTTTATTTTCCATCAATAAACACATATCTTCTATCATGATCAATGTCTCATTGTAAATTTCTGCAGTCATTTGTAGTGTAGGATTCAAAGTTTGACGGCGCACACGATGCAAAACATCCTCAGACATGTCATCTCTATACTTAACCCACAAATCTTTTGGATTCGAGGGGAAACATTTCGATGTGATAATCGCAAATAGTGTACGAATTTGATGCGGCGATGAAGATATTACGGAATCCTTGAGCGTATCATCCCAGTGCGAAACGTTCTCAAGTAAATGTAATAGTTGACATGCCTCACGGTAAGTCACACACAGCTGTTCATTAACTGTTCTCAGTTGCTTAACCGATGTCGGACCACGAACATTCACCAACAACAACCGCAAATAATAACATTAATCGTTATTTGGATGTACTGTGTTGATGCGACCCAGAGCGTCTGAAGCAAATACATTTGGATGTCCTTCAACTGGTGTTCCTTGTTTTCGACGCTGAACGATTTTGATGATGCATTCCATGTGTAATAGCGTGGCATGTCAACATTCAGCAAAGTGCGAGCAAAATCATCAGTTTGACAGACTGTGAAGAAACTTGTTAATGTTGTCGACGGTGGACGTGCCGCTCTGTCTGCCGCGTTCGATTCATTAAAATAAACTCGTTGACCATTTTCTAAATGGACTGCCAAATGGACTAATGTAGGGTGTCTTTCATGGATCGCAAATGAAAAGATACTCCAAATTGCTTCGTTGCTACTTACATTGCGACCCATCTGGTACTGTGATATTTCATCATTTGCATTGGTTACAGCGAAGACAGCCATATCGCTACCTTTGTTAACATATTTACATATTTACTTAATCGACTATTTTCTTGATCTGTCTCTCTCTGGTCATCAGTGAGGTTAGCACGTGAGGTAGCTCTTTGCACATTTGATTGACTGCGACGACCTAAGTCAGGTCGTCTTCTCCTCGGCATCGTAATTAATCAAAGTGAGAAAAATTCTCACTCACTTAGCAGTAAAGTGTCACTATCACAAAATATCAACAACAACAAAAAGAACCGCGTCACTGTTGACAGTTCACTCGTTCGCTTTGCGGTTCCATTTCGCAGAGGTACCAACCGATGATGTTGCCATATACTACAGATCACCAAAGTAAAGAAAGTTCACGCGCACTCATAGATATCGTAACACAATATCGTAATACTTTTTTCCGTGTGCGACAGGATGGATTGACATATTAGTTGGTTGTCAAATCTAATGTCAAATATTATTGTTGCGTTCAGAAATTTAATTTGTGACAAAACTTAATATTTATAAAACAAAATAATCTGATAGATTAACAACTGAAGTTAGCTAAAATTAAGTTTCGCGAAGCCGACCAAATTGAAAATCAGTACTACTGATGATCTATTACATTTTGTGACTATACCATTTGGTCGCATTCGCGATATTATCACTTTTTTGAGATTCGGAACACGACAATAGATCCTTCAACGCGCACGCGAAGACTATTTTGATAGATATGATTTTATTTGAACTTTGTACAGCGGTAATAAATTGCAAATTGACTCTTCGAAGTTAGAAACACACATACATTTCTTAGACAACAGTGAGTGATTATAATTTAATATGAACTATATTGAATAGAAATAATATTGATATATAGATATAGATAAATATATAGATAATACGTACCGATAAGCTGTGTCAAGTGCGCGGTTAACACTATGCGCACGCAACGTTATTCGTTCACAAAGCGCGTCATGTCAACCGCGCGGTAAATATTATACACACTTCGCGTTCTCATAATAACACGCGGTGCATGAAATGAATAAAGCATATGAAAGATGATATTGTGTATAGATCTTTTAATATGTTAACGCGGTCATGTCAACTGCGCGGTAAATATTATGTACACACTTCGCGTTCTCATAATAACACGCGGTGCGTGAAATGAATAATGCATATGAAAGATGATATTGTGTATAGATCTTGTTTATATGGGACTTTTATATGGGAAAAAGAAAAGGGCTGTTTTTAGGGTTTTCCCGGCAATTATTATAATTTTTCTCACCTTTTAAACCTTCCTTAGACCTCCACGAACATTTCAAGACCAAGATAAGATAAATCCGTTCAGCCGTTCTCGAGTTTTAGCCAGACTAACGAACAGCAATTGATTTATATATATATATATATATATATATATATATATATATATATATATATATATATATATATATATATATATATATATATATATATATATATATAGATAGACAGTATAGAGTCTATACCGTCTATTTCTTGTCTCTACTTGAAAAGCGCGAACAAAATGTAAGATATCGTAAATGGCTGTAAATAATACTCATACATTCAATTAATTCCGGCGGCTATAGCTCAATCGTCAAAGCGTTTGCTTTGCAAGCCAAAGGTCTTGGGTTCGATCCCCCACGGAGATTAAAACAAAAAAGGACTTTTAATCGCTTTCTGAGCTGTAAATACCCCCGGTTGGTGTGAATTTGATTGCTCACCCATAAAATGCCATTCACAGCCTATTAATTAAAATTGGTGGTAGATGAAAGTCGTCCTGTGAAGACCACCCACCCATTCATAGTAAATTCCTGAAATAATAAGGATGATGCGTAAATCTCGGGCTGTAGTCTATGACGTTGGCGGATCAACATTCCACATGCAGCGCTTAGCTATATGCAACATGGTAAGCGTCATAGAATTCAACAGATGATACTTCAGAATTATTATCACGATCTCTCGGTATTCTCCTGTATGTGTTTACATAAAAAAGTCCATTTGTGGAATATTTAGCACTTTAGATTGTGAGTATAACGTGTACTACCGTCTTAAGCTTTTAAGGAATAATAAGTCGTCTTAGTAGCGGATTCTTCTTCAAAGTATCAATCCGGTGGATTGGTTTGCAGCAACAGAATCTTGCATCTCAATCTCCATTCCTCTCGGTCCTCCGCAACCGTTTTCAGCTCAGCATAATCGCTACAATTAATGTCCTCGAATACTTGCTGCAAATACTCCGGTCTAGGGCACCCTCTACAGTTTCCACCCTCAACCATCCCCTCCACAATATCACGAAGAAGACCATCGTGGCGCATGATGTGACCAATCCATCGGGCTCGCCTCTCTGAGATGGTACTTATTAGGTGCCTATTAATATATTAGTAGCGGATTATCGACCTTAAATATTGAGAGATATCTTTGATACAATGTGAAAATTAAAATATCTTACTGGGAAAATTATCGTGTAATACGAATTATTATTTTATGCAAAATAATCATTAAAAAGGAGAAGAGCTGAGTTGAAAGCACGTAGTAATATTTTTAATAATTTTCAGAATTCATGTTATAATATTTTAAATGTAGCAGTAACATTGCTAAGTGACAAGGATTCTTTTGCATTTTAACAATGAGGCTGTTTGTCTCTATTCTGTTTATAATTTCCTTCGCGCGCTTACTCCGGTGTTGTCGCAAGTTTGCGCGTTTTTTGGTCAGTGAAGTCAACCATTCTAAGCGTTTTTGTCTACCGTTACCTCTGTCTTTGTTTAGAATAATACTTATACCAATTTGGGATGGTATTATTTAAAGGTACAACTAGATAAAAATTAATAGTTATACACAGTTGAATAAATATATATAGTTTGTAAAGGATCAAATTGATTAAATTGGTGGTCAACTTTATAAGAAACAGGCCGGAATAAGTTTTTGTAGAACGTTAAGGCGGTTAGATTTTAAATATTTTTTATTGGAATCCAATAAGAATACTAATTTCTATTTGCTTGTATATATAAGTATCATAAGCTAAGAATACATAATTGATAAATTTAAATAAATAGTTTGTTGTATTATATAATCACAATATAAATATTATTTATTTAATGTTTGAATAATAGGTATAAGAATTGAACAAATTTCGGGAGCCGGATGATAATTTTTGGGGACCGGATGCTGTCCGTGGGCCGTAGTTTAGTTGTCGCTGGCTTAGATGTACGAGTAAGTAAGGATATTTTTCTACACTTTTTTTAGATCTACTAACTGTGTGTAATATATCAGAATTCAAAATAACCCAAATGTTGATATGTTCAACAAAATAAACAATAATTTTCATTTTTGTAGGTGTAAATACTATTATTACTTGTATGAGAGTAAAGCACAAAAAATACACTTTTCTGAGGGTGAGTATGTTTTTTTCTTTTGTGTATTTATATGTGTATTATTTTATTATATAAAGGTTGGCAACAGCCGGTCTAGGGCTTTTATATGACGAGCCGAGCGTCAAAGCTAATCCTGTTACAAAAGTGTTCACGATTCACTTTGACCTCGCCTCTAAACCAAAGAACCTCAGCTCTAATGAGCAAATACTATGGGGCCGTCCTGTGAGGGCTTGCTTTTATATAAAAAAAACGTAAAATTTCATGTTTAATTTAAATATCTGGTAATAAATATTTTATTTATTGGCATCAAAATATTATATTTATATAGAAAAAAGCTCTAAAGCTTAATAAAAATATCATAAACTTATAGCCCCATGTACATATATATATAAATATATGAGATACAACTGTTTTATGATACAAAAAACAAATCGTTAATTTCATTTGAAATATATGAACTGGAAATAAATATATACGTAAATAAATAAATTAATTAATCAATAAATAAATAAATAAATAAATAAATAAATAAATAAATAAATAAATAAATAAATAAATAAATAAATAAATAAATAAATAAATAAATAAATAAATAAATAAATAAATAAATAAATAACTAAATAAATATTTAAATAAATAAATAAATAAATAAATAAATAAATAAATAAATAATAAATAAATAAATAAATAAATAAATAAATAAATAAATAAATAAATAAATAAATAAATAAATAAATAAATACACAAATAAATAAATAAATACAAAAATAAAAACACAAATAAATGAAAAAAAAAAAAAAAAAAAAGGTCCTAATGATCGGCTTAACCCGACTATTGACACGCGGTTATCAACAGGCGGTGTTCCATCTTTTGGTTCACTCCGAATATTGCTTAACTACAGTGATCTTAGGAGAACCGGAGTTACGATGGCTACCAATGCTATATTAGTAATTACATACTTTTCAAAAAAATATGCTTTTTATTAGTATGTAAGTTACGAATTGCTTATGCATCTCTATAAAACCAATACGAATAAAAAGAGAAGCCAAAATTAGCATTTCCACGCATGTAAAGTGTGCGCATGCGTCAAACTATGACCCGCCGTCCCCCAATGCATTCGCAGTAGGGAACTTGTTCCGATAAGGTCGGAAGTCTTCTCCGAGAGGCACTCCCTGCAACTTGTCTGCAAAAAGTTTTTGCTCGATTTGAAAACTATTGAAAAAAATATGATTAATTCATTAATATATTTCAACATTTAAAAATAAGATAATTTTTCAGCGCCATCATGGAAAATTTTAAAATTCGTTTGAAAGATGTAAGACGTAAGTTTTATTCGTCAAACTTTTAAAACACTTAATGTATAGTTATATGTTACATTAATTACATTCAGTTGTAATGTAAATGGTACAATTGTGTCATTTTCTCATGAATTAGACAATTTAAAAGTGAACATTAAACTTTTGTCGTTAAAGAACTTGATAGACTGTGGAATATTGTTCGAGGAAATGAATGATTGAAATTTGTTTACCGCGTGAACTAATCAAATAAAAAGTTTTTTTTCCACGAAGATGGTGCTATTTAAATTTGTGTATACTCGATACAATTTTATAAGACTACTCATGGTGCTTCATTCATTGGGTAAGTTTTATTTACATACTTTTTCAATAGATAATAATCTACAAATGCCTATATAATGTGCAACGCATGCGATATACTCGACGACTCTTTCCTCAAAAGGTAATAATTGATAAATTCTTTATATTTGATTTATTTGTACGTGTTTTTTGAAATATAATTGATTATGTATAAATTTAATGTTTTCAATGCACTTTGTTGTATGTTTGAATACTTTGAAACAACTTTTTACGTAAAATTATAAAATATTCATATCATAATTATAACTCAAAATAAATAATTTTCAGAGTTGTATATTTTATTTGCAACGTGAATATTGAATATCTAATTATATAGATTTTTTACTTTAAATTTTACAATCAGTTCGTAAAAAAATACAATTGACTTGATTGAGTTTGAAGTATCCATGTTTAAGAAATGTCATTTTTCGTGTTTCAATCTTACACATCAACCCTTCCCACAATCTTATTAGGTCCTCACGAAGCGCGTGCGCTACCTTATCACTGACAAAGATTGAAGTAACTTTTCAGTCTCACAGTCGCTTTTCTATAAGCCGGTTGTGTACTGGGAAAATTCAGCACGCACTGAAACTTTTCCTGTGGTCCGTTTAAGAACAAAGTTCCGTGAAATGTAACTAGATTAAAAGACGTTAAAAATTGGTCAAATTTTCGTTAGCATAATTTTACTATGAAGCTCAAATAGAAGTTAAGAAGTTTTCTATTAGATTTATTCTGAAAGGTTTCGAGAATGCTGCGTTCACACGTCGTAGTATTTATTTTCATTCTCCCAGGAGTGATTGGTAAGTGATTTGTTTTGATTGTTAATGTTTCAATTAATAACCAGATAAAATCTGTCTATTAGGTCTATCGAAATATCCACACAAATGTATATTTTTTCTTAGAAATAATTTTAATGGTATAAATCACGTGAAGTAAATAAAAATATATCGAACAAATGTTTTCTGTCAAACAATTTAAAAATGAAAACGAAGAGCATTTTATTTTATGTCTATATATTTTAAGGCGCGTGTAAAAGATGAATTGATATTATTTATGATTTAAAAAACGAGTATTTATTTATTTTACTTATATTTATATAAAATACACGTTAAATTTATCACAGGAATCCCAGGAAAGTAATCACTTCACGAAAAATATTATAGAAGGAAGATTAAGAAAATAAATAAAAAAATGTTTATTACATATAAAAGTAATATTTTTTATTTAATAAAGGTGTATCACTGCATTGAACCATATTTTGTAAAATCTCTTTTGTTAAATTAACAACCAAATTAAAAAGCTAACTTAAATTATTGTTATAACATTAATTGAATCAAAATATTAAGATTGTTATTTTCTCACATACTGCATATATGTTATATTGTATTACTTTTATTTAGCACCAAATGTTTAGTTTTGGTTAGTTAAAGCAAAAAGTTGATCTGAAGAGAGTGTCCATGTATTTAAGTATGTATTGCCTTTATCACATTATTTTTCTAAAATAAAAGAATATTAATTACAATAAATTTTGTTTTTGATAATTCAAATGAAAACACGGTATTGATGTAATAAATCGTGGTTAAGTCGATTATATTATGAATAGTATTATGTTTTGTTTTCTGATAACAGTCAGTAAGCGTTTAGCAACACCGGATAATTGTCATCGAGCAGTGGTTCCCTTTTTTTATGCTCGATACAATGCTTTACAACTTTGCGGATAATAATCCCCCACCTAATTTGCTGAGAAGTGAAAAAATACTTCTAATATTTAATAAAATATATTTGTAAATTTCCGTACATATTTGCTTCCACCAACAAAACCTTTGAGTCTCTCCGGCGTTCCACACAGTTAAGTTTTTAATTGTATATTTTTGAGTTATTATTCTGTATTTTTTTTATGATATTATTTGTTAATTAAAAAAAACAGGTTTGTTGAACTCAATATTCATAATATTGAGTCACGACTGGCCAAAGTTGTACTTTTTTATCGTTTTTTTTTTTAATTTCGTACACCCATTTATATAAAAAATAATGATTTTGCGAAAGGGATGTAAGCTGTTTATTTTAAAGTTTTGAGAAAACTACATACATTTATTGATTACATTATGGATGGAAAAATTAAGGCCATGCGTTATTCTATAATCTATAGAAATAAATCCGTCTAAATACAATATATGTACATGAAAATATATTTCACATGTGTTCATATGGATTGCGAAAAGTAATGATTATATTAAAATCAAATATAACGTGTCAATAACTTTTTGTTAAAAACTTTAAAGTGCCATTTGATAAAAAAGCTTTTATGATTTTCATCTAATATTTAAAATAATTGAAGTCATATCAATTCTCATCATAGTTCAATCGATAAAATAAAATGATTGACATCCACGGTGGCCAAATACGTAGATGACGTCAAATACTGAGGATATGGTCATACGTAATTCAGAGCATAAGTAATTGAGTCGACCTCAACCGGAATAATTATAGTTGGCAAAATGTAACTCAATTACACGGCTATTAAATCATAAAAAGCATTTTCCAAAACTTGGAGTCCATCTATTTGCATAAAACTCTTTAATTTCCATAACTTAATTTCTCTGGTTACTCACGTTTTATTCTCGCTGTTTTTAATTTAATTTTTATCTGTTAACTTTATTCTTTCGCGTCTCAAAGGGACGGTTTAATTATGATTTCGCTGATACAATTTCTGGGCTTAAATATTTCCCTTGCTTCGCAAAAATTTTCGAGCGGCAGATTATGCTGCGCAATTTTCCCCATTTCTGATGCGTTTTTCTTAGGTGATAAAATTTTAAACTACGAGTAATTTTCTTAGAGTTAGATCAGTACACCACTTATTGCTTTCATTTTAAAAATTTTGACAAACTGTCTGTGTAAATACTAAATTATTTTATCCTTCCTCGTTTTGTTGTTGAGACCGCTAAGGCTTTTTTTAAGTATCAGGTATTAATCTGATCAAGCTCCTGAATGGTGAATGAATTTGTGAGCATTACCATCACATATTGTATCGATCTCATTGCAGTCAAGAGAATGTGTACTATCTGGTGTTTCATATTAAATATTTTTAAGCTCTAGAAACATTTGGTTATACTTAGAAAGAAATACTTGGAAAACAATCATCTGAGGCTTATTTTGGGCGATTTATTAATTATATTTTTATGAGGATTTGATGTTCTAATGTTATTAGTCAAACTTGATTTAATAATTTTGAATTTTACCGATACTTAACTCTTCCGAGGCCTGGACCATTCGGTCCTAAGGAAAAGCTCCAACCAACACTCCTTATACTACGCTGTCAGAACATAAATCAGGTTAAAAGTGGTTAATGTTCAGGTGGACAAATCTATATGATTCACTTTGTAGTATTTCAATAGAGTTTAGTGTGCCCAGTAAAATGTCCTTTCAATTAAAATTGTAGGCATTCTTATTATTGTAAAGAATTTTCGACAATCTTGTTTTCATCCGCTATTTATATCTCTATGTAGAAAAGTAATTAAAAGTGGTGAAATATTTCGAAATGAGCAGAAGCCTCTTGGACCGATGCCATTCACAGCGAGGGAGATAATTCCAGTCTTCAAAAGGGTAAAACCGGGAGTTTGCTGTACACCGTCCTTCGTGAATACGATGTCATTGCGTTCTTGCGATTTCAATTTACGTGGCATCATTTGTGCTAAAGTGGGGAACAGCATCTAGTGATTGAATACTTTGTTTTAAGTTTTCATAATCAATATGATTTTGAACATATGAAATTAAAAAGGATATAAAGTCAACGTACATCGTAAATATTTAATGATCTGTAATTTTATATTTCATAATATAAGTTTCTACAAAAATTAAAGTAATTTTTCTGGTACTTTCTTTGATTTTCAAACGTAAGTCTATTAAAAATAAACAATTCGATTTCCTATCAATGTTTTATTTGAAAAAAAAAATGTTTGCACAGAATCAATGCAAAATTTGTCAAATAAATATTTTGATAAAATTTTAATTAATCGATTTGAGAAAAAAAATAACTATTTAACTAGTGCCAAACCTAAGTTGCCAGATTATTCGTTTTTAATTGTACATTATTACTATTTATATTAAGGAGTATGTAAATATCTTAAAGGTTTTGATTTATTATTTTTTCTCATACTTTGTGATAAATATTTAAGTACTCATTTAATTATTATTTTGATTAGTACTTTTGTGATTATTATACCGACATAAAGAGTTGATCATGTTTATAAAAAAAATGCATGATGTGCCGGAGTCGTGGTTTGCCAACCACGTAATACCGCTATCCTGCCACCGACTGTTGTCTCGGTCCTTAACCGACGACAATATATTTAGTAAATTTTACGCCAAAGCACAACTACTAATATAACTTGAAGCGTTATTATTATTTACAGCGTTAATCAATTAATTAAATTTAACGTTTGCAATCAATAATATTGATCGGCTATAAGCCATTGTACCGATAAAGAGATCAGTCTCATACCGACATGGTTTATTAGGTGGAAGACCCCTAAAAAGGATCCAACTCTTACGCTCGCGGGGATACTTCCTGGAAATCCCGCCGAACTAGGGGAGTGTATATTTGAACTTAATTTTAGATACACCCGATTACATGTAGGCTATCGGAAAAAACACACTAAGTCACGAGTTAATCATTTTAAACAAAACAATTCTAAGTATTTTAATTCGAAATAGAATTATGTACAAACTCCTCACTATCTTTTCATTTAAATTTAAGCAACCTTCTAAAAACCATTTATTTTATGAAACTAATCCTGAGAATTCCCAAATCGTTGACACGTATCGCCTAAAAATACGTAATTGTATTACTTTTAAACATCACGAAATACTCTCAGCATTCGTGGTTTCTTCGTCATTATAATAGTTACACGACAACTACTCATAATTATCGCATATAGGGTCTAGTCTAGTCGTATTGATTTAAATCATTATTTGCAACACGCACAAAACTACATTTGGAGCATGATTTGACGATTTTTTGTTAAACATAGATGATTTCTCACAATATAATTAATATTTATGCAAAAGCTTTAAGATTTTTTTTTTTTATAAAAAAATTTACATTTACCGATCATGCAACTTCCCGATAAATTTGCATACCATCTTTCAACGTTTCTCATCTGTAGCATCAAGCTGACTCCTATACAAAAAGACCAATAGAGGGATGACGTGCTGTGATTTTATGTAAATAATTACGAAATCGGATAGAGGTGTCTTGTATGTGCTTATATGTAATATAAACCATGAGTAAAATGGACTTGATTCATTATTTTGGGGAGGTCTTCAAATTATTTGACAATCAATAAAAGCCTCCGCGCCTGCTGATCAAAGGGATTTTTTTGGTCAGCGTCCGAAGAGACGGTTCGTTGGACCGGTCGCTTATAATTAATTTACTGACGCATGGTAATTCACATGGTCGATGAAGTGGAAACAATAAGTGCGGGGTGCAGGACTTTCAACCGATCGATCAGCCGATACGCCGACCGATGCGTGCGTAAACGATGCGCCGTGGTTGTGTTAAGGTCCTAATACGACACATATATATGTAGGAAAAGCCTATATCGCCTATATTGTTGTTTGTGATATGTATAAGCTAGAAATCACCCCTGTTGGCCTACTCACGTCTTAATTAATTAAAGAGCCAATAAAGGGTGCTTCTCATCATATTACCCTAGATAGACCATACTAGAGGTTATATATTAGGGGTGTAAGTGGACGCGTTTATCTTCTGTCAATAGTTATCTAAGGGCTATATAATATTAAGATAGGAGATACTCTTAAGAGATAGCTTCATTTAACAAAGTATTTTTTATTTAGAATGTTTTTTCGTTTAAATTAATACAATTAAAAAATAAATTATATATAAATATCACAATGATTAGTTATGTGCAATGCGACTATAATGTAAGAACATTTAATGTTTATATGTGCCAAATCTGCCCGAAGCACTTAATAATACACTGTATCTTTTCAATTCAGTCAATTTGCCATATTATTCCACTTTCTTTCTCCTTGTGGAAGCTTTTAAGATTCGCTAGGAGTCTTGTAGGATAACGGCTATAATAAAATAGTATTTTCTTCTCCTTCGTGGCGGTTTTGAAATCAATTTTTAATGATTAAAATGTGTGTTCAAGATGGATATACCAATGATCGAAATCATGCGTTATTTTTCATTTAAGTGTGTTACGGTTATTAAATTTAGTCTAACGCAACGGCGCTTCCAGCACATCTCGATCATGTTTTCATATATATATATATTATTACGGCGGATTGGATTTTTTTTCATGAATTAAACTAATTTATGATTAATTTAAAAAGACTTTTTCTCTTATTGATTACGTTTGACATTGATTATTTAATCCTTTTAATTAACAAATGACAATTTTTTTGTTCCATTCATATTATTTACAGTTTCCTATTTATATTGATATATATATATCTATATTTCCTGTTGTTTCGATATTTATGTTTCCGTTTCAATTATGTCAAAATTGGAACATTGTTAAATAAATAAGTTAACTAAAATCAATTGACGTGTATCCTGCCAAACTTCAAGATAGCCCACCACACTAATGTACTGCTGTTTTGGTCTTCCTTACGTTTAAATCGTATGTATTATACGTATAAAGTCTTTGCCAGTAAATTTTAACTAAAAAGGGTATCCAGTCTCACATAAAGCTCGGTGAAAGATAAATAATGTAAGCAGTTCTAATGGTGTTTCCTTTGATGTTTAAATTACATACTCTTAAGACAAAGTAATTAATAGTAAAGTGTGTGTAGTCCTAGAATTTCTTCAAGGCTCCTCTATTGCTAACGTTAGTTTTGATCTATGTCTGGTCCCAAGTTATGCCCTGTATCCCAAAATTCCACCTAGTACATTCTGTGAATCGTTTTGCACGTAAACATTATGTAAAATACTCGTATCGTTGCAAGTAGACAGTGCCGGATTTAAAATAAACTATAATTCAACGCCTCCTGGGTGATTTTGTGTGAAAAGTTTTTTTTAAATAACTAATTATTGAGTTTTTATAAGACTTCAATCCTAAGACTTTTAGACAATTTGTCAAAGACTTTTCATGCGTTAACAATATTTGTAAAAACTTTAGAAGAATAGGGAAAATTTTCAAATTTAAATGTTTAATACTTTTAAGTTGCCTTGGTTATTTCAACTTTAAGGAGATTTTTTTATTTATTTCACTAGGATAGATTTTTGGTACTGACATATTTATTGGCATTAATTCGTGATGACCACATTAATTCATGAGCATATTTACACATTTAAAAATGATACATTAAATCAAGTACTATTATAAAATAATAATAACAACAAAATAAACAAATGAAAGTAAAATATATTTAAAATGAAGCGCATAAATTTTCGACCAATTTCTAAATAAAAATAAAACTATTGAAACACAAATATCAGATAGTCCTGAAGCTCTGACAAAACAAATGAAGCCGATGAATTATTTCTCTAAACAAATTTAAATGCTTTATATTTGATGTATGATGATTATTTTCCCCAATAAGGGGAGAGGGTAGGGATTCGAAATATGCAGGAAAAATGAGAAGGAAAAATATTTAGAGTTTTTTTTTGCTTATCGGCTGATGCGGTACTGTACCGGTGCGTGCCTGGACTGGCTTCCAGCACAAAGCCTCCACTTCAGCGTGTTAAGAAGTCCTTCAATCTGAAAGGCGGCCAGGTCTTACGGTACTCTTTTAGGAACACAATTTCGCACAAGTGCAGACTTTCGCCAGAATGCATTCCTTGCAAAAATAATTGAGCAAAACTTGGAAAAAAATTGGTCAGACCAGTTCAAGCATCAGGTTAACCACTCGGTTTAGTTAAGACAATAATTTATCGACCATAACATATAGAGAGCATCGTTTATCATCAGAAGTAAAGCAATATTAAGACGGATTTTACTTAGATTGGAGATCATTTCAGCTTTTTGCTGATAGGAAAGTGTCGATCTAACCTTCCTATCTCTTAACCTTTACGTGCATAGACGTCAATCGCCATAATGAATGTTTCGTGGATGATATTTCTAAGTTTTAACGGTAAACGGGGCTAAATATTATTTTGTTAAATATTATGAAATATTTCTTAATAACATCTCTTGTAAAAGATGATAATTTATATTGTTTATATTACGCAAAGTAGCATTCAAAAAAGGTCTACAGATTTCTTGACGTATTTATTTGAATGTCCCGCTGTATTGTGGATATCTTCTCTTCTTCGTAGTATCAATCCGGTGGATTGGTTTGCAGCAACAGAATCTTGCATCTCGATCTCCATTCCTCTCGGTCCTCCGCAACCCTTTTCAGCTCAGCATAAGCACTAAAATTCATGTCCTCGAATACTTAATACTACAAATACTCCCGTCTAGGGCGCCCTCTATAGTTTCTACCCTCCACGATCCCCTCCACAATGTCGTGAAGAAGACCATCGTGGCGCATGATGTGACCGATCCATTGGGCTTGCCTCTCTGAGATGGTTCTTATTAGGTGCCTATTTTCTTTTATAATCTCGAGAACCTCATTGTTCGTGACGTGTCTCTCCAAGAAATTCCAAGAATTCTTCTGTATGACCACATCTCAAAGGCCTCTAGTCTTTTTTTATCACTTTCAGATAAACACCATGTCTCACAGCCGTACATTAAGATGCTCCAAACAAATGTTTTGGCAAGTTGCTTGCGGAGCCTAAAAGTAATATTCTTTCACTCAAGATTTTTTTTTGTGGATATCACGTGGTGCTTATTTCGTTGCTGTGGTGTGGTTTTAAAAGTTTTTTTTTATATTCGACGGAAACGTGGACTTTGTGGCGTTTTTATTCCGGAATTAAGAATTGATTGAATTCTAACGGATTCGGCAAATCATCATACAAGTGCATGTCAAAAAATATCAAGGCTTACATCGACCCGGAGCTTTCCCTCTCGCAGCTGCCTGCTGTGCGTCATTTGCACTCTTCGAACAACCGTGACTAATCAAGATGCGCACCACGGGGAACCCCGGTGGTGCGCGTCACGCGTTAAGCCCGCGCACTGAAATGTATAAATAGCCCTGACAATAGGAAATAAATTTAGTCGTCTACAATATCCCTAAATATGTCAAGCCGCGATTTTAGTGAAGAAGAGATAAGAGAATCCGTCCTCGATTTTGACTCTGAAATTGAGGAAAGTGATGATGACTCGTATTATATTCTGCATCTTGACGACGAAGATGAACCTATGGAGACTGAAGTTATCCAAACAAGTTCGTCGGGATATTGGACTGTGAATTCCGGAAATTTTAAACCAATCATACATCAATTTAATGATTTTATATCTGGAATAATCGCGAACCCATTATTATCAGAAAATTCCCCAGAATTTTTTTTTTTGAACACTTTCTAAATACAAATATAATGTCCGAAATTGTCAATGAGACAAACAAAGCGCGTCAAGCTGCAATCAGCATAAAACAATGCCCGCGAACAATTTGTTAATTTTAAATCTTTAAAACATTGTGTAAATAAAATGTAATGCAATCTAGTGCAAGATCACATATAAAATGTGAAAAAAGTTGAAGAATTGTTGCCAAACTCGATAGAACCCACGACAATGTGTGAGTGCATATCTTATATATCTTTGTTTATTTGTGTTAGTGAGTCATTTGTTCGCGCGAAGTTTTCTTTTAGTTTTCATTATTTATGTCAAAAAAACATTATTTATACACTTGAGGATTGAAATTATTTTTCAAGTATGTACAACAGATATAAGATATGAGTGTCTTATATAAACAAAGCCCTCAATGGCAACGGGAATGCAGTAAACATTAATTTAATTGATGACATAAAAAATACTGAAATGGCTTTGCGTGTCATAGTTGAACAGAGTATATTGTCTGGGCAGCTAAAGGGTTAAACCTAATTCATTAACGCCCAAATATGCTTAATACACTACAACTGACTTCGTTTCAACTATTTATTATCTTGTCTTGAAAATTTCATTTTTATCATAATATTAATTTCATTTAATTTTTATTATATTATTTAAACTGTATTCTATAATATATTATATTGATGGTAATGGTGACTTGAACTAGAAGACTATTATTTTTTTTACAATTAATTTTGTACCATGTGCAATAATTTATGCCATTCATCCTTATGCTGCCTTTGTATATTAATTATGTGTCGAGCGACACTATTGGTCCAAATTAAACTAATTTGGAAATTTACAATTTTGTTTCGGACGAGTCGAAAGAGATCCTTGAGATTTTTTCGATCGACAATTCTTGGTGGAATTCCATTATATCAGATATACATAAAAGAATTTTTAGAATTTATCCCACAATATATTTTTAGACGACATGTTTCGGCTACGTCGAATGGCCATTTTCAAGTCAATTAGTAAAGTGAGTGTTGGCTCTATATAAACCAAAGAGTGAGTAAAAAGGTGGATATGAATTGGTGGATATGAATACCCATCACACTTATATCTGATACGTGGTTATAGTATACACGTTTTGTATATATACTGTAATGGTGATTTTAACTAGAATACTATTCATTTACTTATGATAAAAAATATTCATTTTTCTTTTTATTAAATGTAAAAAAAACATATAAAATAGTTTATGCACATGGATGAATGTATGTATATCTGCAAGTATTTTTCAAATGTTATTTAATATACTGTTGTCATCCCAATTTTCGACAATGTCTCCTTCAACAAACGAAACACGTACTCAGTGTGATTAAGAAAACCCTAATGATTTTAAGGATTTTGTTATTATGGAATTACAAGACACTTATGGAAAAAGAAAAATTTATGATGTATGATAATCTTAACTGAAGCGATTAATGTGGCTGTTAATAGTTGGAATGGCTGAAATCCTTAAAATACTTTTGGAATTGGGAGTCTTTAAAGTAGTCCAAAAAGGGCTTTTAAAATTAATAAAATATTAAAAATGATAAAACAATTCTTAAAATAAAATCGCTTTATCCTTTACGTGCTCCGATATTCAGTTTTCCCGGGTTTTCTCCCCGCTTGAGTTACGCGCCACTTAATGCCGTGTAATCCGAGTGATGTGCCTCTGAATAATTCGAAAAATAAAGCTTTTGCTAGGAAACTCGGGCGAACGAGGCTCATTGCCCAACTCAAGAAATATTGTGACGTCAGCGGGCGGTGACATGATTCACGGTAGTCAATATTAAGCTCGACTAGCTTGGCACACTAAATTGTTAAAATTTACATTGAAATAATTACCTGCCGTGACAAGAATCAGGTTAACCACTCGGCTTAGTAAAGACAATAATTTATCGACCATAACATATAGAGAGCATCGCTTATCATCAGAAGTAAAGCAATATTGAGACGGATATTACTTGGATTGGAGATCATTTCAGCTTTTTGTTGATTGGTAAGTGTCGAGCTAACCTTCCTGTCTCTTAAGCCTAATTAACTAACGACCAAATATGCTTAATATACTACAACTGACTGGACGTGACAACTTTATCATTCATGTCTACTCCCCTAACTGAAGCATATTGTCGTAACGAACTGCTGCCATACATCTTGTCAGCCGCCATCGTCATTGCTTCATCTCATCAGTTTTGCCTTTCAGAGCTTGATTTTGTGCAGATCTCAAGAAAGATAAGGACATGAACTACAGCATTTACTACATGGTTTTCACCAACATAATGTCTGTGGGGCCATGACATGAGCTACAATGATCATTATATTGCTTGCGTCAGCGTAGTTCTGTAGTTAAACACTGGTTGTAACCATTTGTGCTCTTTTGTATGCATATTTTAAATCAATATCGTACGAACTACAGTGATCATAATGAAATTCACACGAGCGTTACTCAGTTTAAGAAATATCATGACGTGTGTTTCTTCTTGACTTGATCTACTTTGTCTTTGACATGATCTACAGTTGTCATTATATGTCCATGCATTGCTCAGTTTTAGAATATTATGACTAGAATAAGCCCTTTATATGAGTTACCGCAGTCAACATGTGTGACTTAGGTCAGGAATTCTTATTAACACTGTGAGGTTCACTAAAGAGCCTTGTCATTCATTACGATAGACGTGGGAGTAGAAATCTATGCATTTTTCAAAAAATATTTCTGGGTCCACCATATAACTTTTTTTTTAAGCAGGGCGCAAAACATCGAGTGTAGCTTCGGCTGTGTGGCGTAGCGCCGTCCTGTTGAAACGAAATGTTGCCAATATCCTCTTCTTCAATTTTTGTGAACGAAAATTCGTTCAACATGGCCGCGCCGCATGGAAGCGCCATTGATGGCGCTTCACGCACACTTTCTGCCACAGCAGCAATATTCTTGGGTGTACGCACTGTTTTTGGCTTTTCACGCTTTGGTTTATCGATGAGGATGCCAGTTTCTTTCACTTTTTTCACAAGATAACGAACATACGGAGCTGACGGTGATTCTATTCTTCCAAAATCCGTACGCAATTTTCGCACACATTCTGCAACATTACCATGATTTTCAAAGTAATGTCGCAATATTTCCCAGCGTTGTTCAAGCGTAAACACAACCATATTCGTTTAGCGGAAAGATAAAACTAATTATCTGTCAAATAAAACATGAGCTAAGTGTTACCATTTACGAAATAAGCACTAGTTGAAAAAAAAACGTTATATGGCGGACCCTATATTATATAATTTCGAAGCGGTCGTAGCATCACGTGGATCTATTTCAATGATAAAAATACATTAGACGTTGGATTTTTTTATTTTTATCAAATTTTCTGAACTGAATGTAGACGAACCTTTCGTCGGATAAAGGATTAGCGCACATTGAGTTGCGCATGCGCTTGGGTTTTCTATCTCTGCATATCACCGGATATGCAGCAGCACGGATTGGAAGTCTCAACATTAAACAACGGTAGAATGAGGATTAACCCATCGTCGCTCGGAGGTTGAACGAATCGAATGCCTCCAATGTTGCAGACCTAATGCCAAAATACAATAATGTCCTTCTATCCTCCATGATAAAATCGTATTCAGATTAACTAATAACTGATCTATCATTAAAGCAAAACAATTCTGTTATATATTTTATAAAATATATTATATACTGTGTACTATATATTATATGGGTAAATAAATAATTGGATAGGTATACCCGTGCTCGTAGTCATCCATTATTTTCCATTTCAGTTTGTACCTAGTGGTGTTTTGAGTACTCAATTCAATTCAAGTGCGATGGTGCTTCTAAATGACCTACAAGCAAACTTCGATATTTTTTTCACATTATTTTCATGTTATGTAGATGACATTGGTTTTCACATTTCAGTCAATTTTGAGCAGCGCTATTCTGTTTTATTCTCTTTCTAATTATTTTCATTGCTTTTCATATGTTATCTTTGTCATTATTCTCTTATTTTTGTGTTGTTCCTTTTTTCACGCTTTAATGTCATATATTTTATATCAGTCTTACTGTTTTTTGTTATTGAAACATTTATTCGGTGAATTAAATAAACAAATAATATACCAGTATATTATGTACTTTATAAAAAAATGTGTATTTAACAAGGTCTAGAAACTTAAAACAAAAAAAAGGAGTTCTTTGATGGATACTTCTCCGAATTTCATTTTAAATGAATTTACTCAGAGGATTTTTTAGGAGAATTATAAAGTACTGAAAATTACAATCGCTGTAAATCATATTATTTTAGTTTATTAACCGTATTTACAAAAAACTGTTCATTAAAAATAAACAATAATGGCGTGAAAATGGCAGTTGCGAGTTTTAAAAAAAATATTGCATAAAATTCATAAAATATTAAATATTCATTAGAGAACATCGAAAAAAAAGAATGACGTCGTAGGTGTGTCAAAAAGGGTATATAATTTGTGAAGTAAGATGAAGAGCTAGAGTCATGCATATGTTATGTCATATTTAAATAAAATCGAATAGAAATGAAGAAAAAACATTTCCCGGAAGGGTGTATCACAACAAAATTGTTTAAAAGCGTGTGGGATTATTTTTTAATATTGAAACCTATTCTTGGATTTTAGACGAAAACATGTTTTGTGCTTAAAATTATATTCAATGTTTTGAAAATCGTGAATAGTTTGGTAGCCTTAAATTATTTTATAACATTTTGTGATTTTATGCTTTGAAATACTGCTTAAATGAAGTTGTCTATACAACAGTAAAGATTTAAATAATATTTGTTCGATTTACTAACATTAAAAATGAAGCTATTTTTACAATATTCTATCAATTTCCATTGCAGAAATACAGACGAAAAATTGCTTCGACGTAAGAAAATATTTTTGACGAAAAAATAATAAAAAATAAATAAAGATATATATTTATATATATATGTAAACACATACAGGAGAATACCGTCATATGGTGATAGTAATTCTGATGTATCATCTGTGGAATTCTATGACGCTTACCACTGTGCATATGGCTAAGCGCTGCATGTGGAGTGTTGATCCGCCAACGTCATAGACTACTGCCCAAGACTCACGCATCATCCTTATTATTACAGGAATTTAATATGAATGGTCTTCACGGGACGATTTTCGCCTACCACCAATTTTAATTAATAGGCTATGACTGGAATTTTACGGGTGAGGGATCGAATTCACACCAATCGGGGTATTTAAGAGCTCAGAAATAAAAAAAAATTTCACCGTTGGGGATCAAACCCACGACCTTTGACTTCCAAAACAAACGCTTTGACCATTGAACTATACCCGCCGGTTGATATGAGCGTATCTTACCTAACGTTAATGTAAGAAACATTGATTAACAAATATTTTCTTGTTTCTATACATTACTTTTATAATAATATGTGGATTAGTAAACATGAGAATTTTGTAAAACATAAATGCTGTGTTTTCCGTTCAGCGCCTCTAACAGACGACAAGCTCTCCGACGGAAATCCGTTTTTAGTATAGAGTAACACGGAGATTAGTATTGAACGGATAGAATACCCGTTAAGACGCTTCTCGCAGACTTTAATAACAGTTAATATTCAATACTATCACACTGCTTAGCGGATTTGTTCAGCGCGTACGTTGAATGAGAGAAGCGTCTGAATAATGAATTTGCTAGTACAAAAATATATTCTTTTGAAAGTGATTCTCATTATAGAATGTTCAAGTGTTTCTTTATGTTGGAGAACTGAAGCAATATTATTAAACTCTCCTCATATTAAAATTGAAATAAGTTCCTCGTCTTTAAGATTTAAATCATAAAAAAACTTTTTTTTTCGATCATGATATTTTACATTTAGTACCTTTTTACAGTCAATGGCGATCGTTATCGGGCCATTTTTGTTCACAAAAATTGAAGAGAAGAATATTGGCAACATTTGGTTTCAACTAGACGGCGCTACGTGCCACACAAACGAAGATACACTCTTAAAAAAAAGAGTTATTTGGCGGACCCTTTACTTGTTTTAAACCACCACTTTAGATCGAATGATCTAGACCTCAGGATCGTTGAGATAATTATCCGATGTAAAGAATAACCATTTTTAATATAGACTTGAATACTGTATCTACCGTTTCTAGTCCCCGGGGTCTCGCCCTGGAGGTCGTCGAGAATCATATATGTTCCCAGGTTATCATTCGTGCAGTATGTTTCGAGAGAAGGTATAGATTATGGCAGCTGATAAAACTATGTGCAGTTAATTTGTGGTGATAGTGTACTCCAGATATGTATTGATTCTATGAAAAATCAACATTTTCATTGTTCTTAAAGAACAAATAAAATTGAATGCATACTTTTGTTGATTGCTAATCGATCTTGATAGTATTTTATCATTATAACTCCGTAATAATATGTGACTTGTGTATTTCAATAACAGTAATTCAATGTGAGATTATCGTTTTAATAAAATCATCAAATAAACGTATTTGTAATTTCACACCTTTTCTCAAATTCTGATATCTGAACTTCTGCCAAAAAACAAAGATATAGATCATATTACAACGAAGTGTGTACTTCACAAATAAGGCTTAGTAAGAGATTAGTATCGAATGGGAACATCACCTGATAAGGTTGCAGCGTTTCGGAGCAGGAGCCTCCAGGCCGAGCAGGCTAACCTGGTTACCAGGAGACTCTGAAGCGATTACCAGCTTACTTACGTGAATCGCTAAAGTGCTACGCCTGGCTGTGGCGGATGGACTGCAGACAGCCTTAAGGTATAAGACATTCTTAAGCTACATATTCACCACCCGAACGAAAGAACACTAGAACACCGACTCACGGAGCTTACTTTACAGAGCATATTATTCTAGATTTGAAATACTTTGGTAAGAAATTTATATGTAGAAACCTTTTATAACATTGTTGCTCTATTCAGTTCAAAACACTATTAATATCAAAAAATTTAATGTGACATTTTTTTATTAGTTAATGTTGCAGCTACGTCAAGTAGCCATTATCGATGATTATCGAGTCGATTATGGCTACTTGATGTAGGCGAAACATGTCATCACCTGATAAAAAATGTGAAACAGTTCTAAATAATCCTTTTATTTCATTTTATATTATGGAATTCCATCAAGAAATACTGATCGAAGAAAATAATCCGATCTTAATTTATGTTATTTTTAGATGATAATTAAACTTAGGAATATTTTTCTAAGACAGTAATGTTAAAACATTTTAAGGGTTACTTTTTATGTAGTTGATTTTATAAAATTTACATAGTACTTCGAGATTAATTTGAATATTACATAAATATCAGTTAAATATTTGAGTGTACGCGATGTATTGAGATATCCAGGCTCAATTTCAATTATGGAATACTTCAATGCCAAGTTGATTATTCCGGAATAAATAATAATTATTAGATTTAATTGATAGTCAGACAGCCGCTAAAAGATTTGAAAAGATCCTGAGAGGCGATTGGGTCTGGGGATGGAGTTTAAAGTTGTATTATAAGATTATTTTTAACAAGCAAATATATAAATATTCGGTTGAGTTACATATTGCGTGCCAAACATTTTATTTCTTGACTTTGTATTACCTTAATTATCTAAAATAAATTAAGACATATATTTTCATGGTAAAATTTTCAATTTTTTTTTTTGTTTTGGTATTTTTGAAATATTTCATCAAAAGTTTTCCATCAGCCTTTGTACCCAGATGGTACCTCATTCATGGACGTGAGCAGAACAACAAAGTTGCAAGACCACAAAATCCTGCTCAATATCTTATGTTATTTTGTTATAATTCCAATTATAAAATGTCTTTGAAATGCACATGTCTGGCATGCTACGTTATACTTTAAAGCTTTTATTAGGATTGATTCTAACCGAGAGATATACGAGTATATATCTCGCTTGTTCTGTCTAAATGTGCCTTAAGACATCGGTTAATTGGATTTTAAAACATTTCGAGGATTCAATTGCACGTCACTTATTCCCGAATCGATATTCCATTAGCGCCGAATCCGCCATTATGTCTGGAGCTTTGAAGTGAACGGAGGGCATTAATTTTTTTAATTACTTAATGATTCTCTATTACACGCACAGCATAGAAAGAAATTGCTTACCACATTAACTTTAACGTGTTTTATTAAAATTATTGGTTTTATGAAAGAACGTCTTTAATATACACGCTCTTTAAAGAAATAGTGATCTATTTTTTTGGAAGATCTTCTTGAACTGTTGTTTAGTTCAGAAGGTCTCTTTCTGTTAAACTACATCGAAGGATATCATCGGATAAAGCGCGCAGTTAACAAAGAATAGAATCTTATTTTTTTTTACTTTATATGGCTTAATATTTTGTGTAATCTGCAGTGTACTTCACGGTACTTTTTTTTAACAAAATATATACACAAACAGAATAGTGAAAAAAGATGAAATATTTATATTTTGTACATAAATTGATATTAAACTTTAACATAAACCGTAATAAGAAACTAATGAGATGAATTTTATCGTCAGTAAAAATCCTTCAAAAATATATATTTTATGAATCACATTGACTAACAAATAAACAACATTTTAATAAACGAAAAAATGTTCTCTGACTGGGTAAGACAAGTTTGATTAAAAAAATAAAATCGAGTTAAATTATTTTTGTAAAATTACTGTATTTTCATATTAAAACTGGGATATCTCCGCAAGTTGGCATACTTGTGCTGGTACTAGCTTGTTCCCGAGAGCTGTCTGATCTAGGTGAAGATACTTGCGAGTGTGAAATGTAAATAATAAGGGTGCTTGCCGCGGTACTTGTAGGGGTTCTGCTAGTAGGAAAGCGATACGCGAGATCAACTCATTTTTTATTTCAATAAGCAGGGAAGACATTACTCCCAGAAAGACTCGTTCTTTTGGTGCAGCCATTCTATTCAGTATTATAAAAACACTTTATAAAAACTTATTAAAACTCCAAAAGCTCATTATGAACGCTGTTCTCATTAAATATATCAACAAAGTTAATCAAAACATGATGTGTTACCGCCTGTTGCTTATTGCGTGTTCTAAATTGGGTTGTCTCTAACCATGCAATCTCCTGAAAAATTTCGATTAACAAATCACCAAAAATATACCTCTGCCATCTCTTTCAAGTTGCTGGAAGGTTGTTAAGAATTATATACGTTCTGAGGTATACCTTCGAGTGCAGAAATGTAAGCAATGGCAACTGGCAGAATCGAATTTCATAATTCGGCGTGACCTTATTTCCATATATGGATGGAAATGGGATGAAAAAGAAATGCAAACTATAGCAGTATTAAAGTGATATTATATGACTTTACACTGTTATTTTTGTGTTAATGACTGATCGAAGACTAAATTACAATCAATGAGAAAATAAAGGCCTTTATTCCTGTCTTTCTTAATTGTTTCAAGGAGAACTGATAAATATTGTCCTACCGGTCCACCATAATATAAAAACTTTTATTTCTTTGCAATATAACAATACTATTGAATACACATTTTTAAAGTACGACAAACTTTTTTCTAGTATTTTGATGTTATATCTTTTTTGAAGGCTTTACTTTCTGAGTTACAAATTATAGAATACTATTGAAAAAATAGTTCTTTTTTTTACAATTGAGTTTATTTACTGTAAATGGCATCGCTAAGTCGTCCCATTTCTCAGCAGGTTTTTCATGTAGGAACACAGAGCTAACCCATCAGGTCAAGCGCGATCGCAAGGTCTGCGTGGGGCTTCTGCTATTATTTGTTTCTTACGAACGACTCAACTAGACTTTCGACTAAGTAAAGCGGACTAACAACAATAAATTAAACTCTCGTTGTTATGCTGCTACTGTTGTATTAGAAGTAAAACGATAGGCTTGGGTCAGTTTTTATTCATTTAAAAGAGTGCGGTGTCGTATTACTGATGTTTATATTTTCCCTTTTATTTATGAAATGAGTGACAGGATAATGCGTTTTCGCGTTGTTGGCATGAAATATCGTTTTAATTCTTACAAATCAATTATGCTGAAAGCTTAAAATTATATTTTTCAATTGATTTTAGATTTTGAAGTCAGAACAATGAAGTAATTTCTATACCAAAATAACGTGTATACCACATAATTTCAAGGATATATCTTTTTCGACTCTTCGAAAATTGATTATTTCCAAATCAGTTGCATTTACAATTAATTTTTAAAAAAACTGTTGATTGAACGACTCCCAATGTTTCCGCAAGCTCTTCCTGTATATGGCATGGATCTTCATCAAGTAATGCCTGCAATTTGGTATCTTCAAACTTTTTCCCAGCACCAGGATGTTCTTCATCTTCGAGGTCAAAATCACCACCCTTGAATTGTTGAAACCATCCTCTAGATATTTGTTCTGAAAGAGCATTGTTGCCGTATGTTTCTAATAATATTCTATGCGCCTCAGCTGCTATTGTCTTTCGGTGGAAGTAACGTAAAAGAATTCCCCGCAAAAACAGTTTTGTAGTCACGAACTCAACCTGATAAAACATACGATTTCTGATAAAAACGTCCTTATACTCCGGCAATTGAAAATGGACCGATGTTTCTAGCCTAGGGTTTTAGCTTTCAGGTTAAAATTAATTCAGCCCGATCGGATATATAACTGTCGAATTATGAGTTTCAATACAAAACGTTCATTTTAAATAGATTTATTTTAAGTAACTATATTATAAAACTTATTTAAACAGTTATGTTAAAAAATAAACAACTAACTCACGTTTAATTTGGAAATATTTTGTAAATAAGATCTCTTTTTATGAGCTGTATGTTAGAATCTATAATATAACAAAAATCATAACGCCTTTACATGTGCCTTACAACATGAGGCAAACATATTTTTCACCTATAGAACTGATATGGAAAGAAGAAGAAAAGTACATATATAATAAATAAATATACAAAATTGGCACGAGTATTTAGGTAGAATAAACTACTAAAAAGTAATTCAGTTAGCATGGCAGTGATTATCTCAGTCGTAAAAACGAACCTCTTCAACCGTAGCACTTCCCGGGGGAAATAATGTGGCAAAAAGTAATAAATGGAGGATAAACATTCAAGAAGCGCGTTTTCGGCTTATATCCGGACTTGAATCTAAGAATCAAGTTTCTGTTATTTTCCTTGATCCGAATCTTCAAAAGTGTGCGGTGAATTTTATTGTATTATCTTTGGAATATCCGCTCCGAATTTGGAGCATACGAGTGAGATTGAGTAGAGGAAAGATGATGTTATCTCAAATGGTTAAACAGTCTATATTCTTATAAAGTTTTGAAAATATTGAATGATTAGTTCGACGTTTCTGAGGCCTGGACCATTTAATCATCATAAGAGACGGTTCAACTCATAATATTGTAGAAGAGACTCTTATTTTAATAATTCGCAAACACTATAAAAAAAAAACGTCACCAATACAAAAATCATGCGTTATAAAAGGTTGACTGTAATATTATAACAATTTGAAATGTCAATAAATGTATTAAAAGATTTTAAAAAATCGTAAGATTCATCAAAATAGTTTAATTATTATTATGAAGAATTGATTACATATAAAATAAGACTAATAACATGTCAATGGTTAAAAAAACAATATGATAAAATTTTGAGAAGCGAAATAAAAATCTATTTACTTTCTGTGACATAAAAATAATGAATCCAAATTTAAAAGGATTTAATAACGGCCATGTGTTGTGTTCTTGTACAGAAATTTAATTATTTCACTGGCGCCCTCCGTCGCTGTGCGCTCACATGAGACATACCCATATACGTAGGTGCCCGGGACGTTTATTGCGTGGACGTGTTTAGTGTTGTCCCAAAGTAAACGGTAAATATTTGTAAAATTTATTTAACGAATTTAAAGTCAAACACAGCGTAACTGGCCGTCTGTCCATTTTATTTATACGCTCAGTCTGTATCCGATATACAACAATCAATGATAAAATTGAAGCATTTCCAAGAAATCCAACATGGATCGTGTTGAATTCAAACAGTTGGTTTCTTTCTTTGGCGTCTGTGTATTATTCTGTGAATGTTTCTTTTCATTATTTTTAAATGTGTTCAACCTTTTCAGTTATTTTAGTTTTCGAATCCAATGACAGATTACGTGCTTTGGAGGCCTGAAACTTTACGTAATTAAGGAGGCCCAATTAAGTGTATTTTATATCAAACATATTTAAATATTGTAATATATATTTTTAAATACAATGTATAACATTGGTTATAATTTATTTCATATAATCATATATTTATAGATACTCGTAGATGATATAACGTGAAGAGAGAGTCTGGCTTAGAATATTTTATTAATCTTAGGGCCATAAGTATTTTTAATCATAAAAATAATTTTTAGGACCCTAGAATCAAGACGGTCACATTTTATTATCTATGACGCAATGACAAGGTATTATTTAATTTGCATTTTTTCAAATAACTAGTATACAATTATGTAATATGATCATTTGAGAGTTAAATAGAAAAAATGTTTTACTAGCTTATATAAAAGTCGAAAGATAATAAGCAGACATAAAAAACTCAATCATTTTTGTTTTATTACAAGAAAATTATGAATTATTAATTCTTAGATCATTTTAGCAGAAGCTCAAAGAAAAATAATTCAACTGAATAAGAATCGTCCTAACGAAGGAATTTTATGATATTTGGTTGAAAAGCTTAAATCGAATTTTATTTTTATACATCTACGAATAAATTGGGCCACTTGATTTTCTACATTGTTATTTCATATATATTATTGAATAAAAAAGGAATCAAAATCGTAGTAAAATATAAAAGTAAATACATAGCTGCAAATTGCTAACACTCTTAATCGAATCGCATACCTCAATTTTTGTATAGAATCTCATTGCTAGTGAACTTTAATACTCCCATACAACTGAAAGAGAAAAAGGTGAAAAAATATTTTTTCGTTTCAATTTAGTCCCGATTCATTAAAATCCCTTACCTTTTCCGTGCACTTTTTCCCCTTCCTTACAGTAAGAACAATTAGGTACTTCAATGAAGAAAAATGTAATTTCCTACTTTAGACGGGAAAGATAAAAAGCGCTGAGGGAAGCAAAATAATACATGAAGCCTACTCTTTTAATAAAGCAGAGGTTTCAGTCGCCTAATAAACTTCTCCACTCAAGGAGATTATTAATTTAATTTAGATAACCAGGTTAAATTTAATATTGGTATTGATAAGGAAGGATGAAATATTGCTCAGTAATTCGCAACATTATTTTAGTTGATAATTTCGATCGATAATTTTACCAAATACATTTTATTCATTCCTCCTTAACTCATATAAAATAAAGACGTCTTCTATTATTCATTTCAATTATTTGAATATACATAAAAATCAGACTTGTAATTGCATAACATTCACCACCTTTACAATCACAATTTATTTTAAAGTGATTCATAATGGAGAATCAAATCATAATCTATTGCAGCATGTGTAGTTGCATCGGTAAAGGCCGCTGAACTTAATTTCTTCAGTTTATTTTTAAACAAGCCTTAGCGAATAACGTTTTTGTGAATAAAATGTTTTGTTCAATGAAATTCCAAGTGAATATTGTTTGCGGGATTTGTATGGACATTACGTTTCGAGTATTGGTATGTGATAGTTTCAAACAAGAAGCGGGCGTCCATTACTTGAAGAGCTGAGCTGCGCAGACATGTTTATGAAACATTCACAAGTCCAGAGAAGACACCGACCCCCGGGAAACCAAGATAATATAATATTTCCATATTAGAGTGGAGCAAACAATGTAAGTACGACCCGAAACGAACGCGTTATGCTTCCGTGAAATAAAAAATTCACACTAGTCCTGGTCAATACGTATGCTTTTTATTATTTAAACTTTTCTATTCACTTAAAGTTTCTTCATCCAAAGAAAGTATTAAAAGAACTCGTGCTTAGAATAAAAATGTATAGTTCAACATATTTTTTTGTGAAAAAGAGTATATACATGGAAATGATCAAGGAAGCACAATTTTAAATTTCATAGGTATAATGAAAAACAAAATAATATAATGAATGTAAATAACTAGAAAGTCTCATTATTGAAGGAAAGGCAGAAATAACAATAAATCTAAGCTATATTTTCTCAGCCATAAAAAATAATTAATATAATAAGTTAAGTGGAAATAAATATATTTCTATGTGATTTATACGTCAATATTATGATCCCTGTTGTTCTATTGTTTTCGTTTTAAATTTACAATCAATCTTTCTTCTGGTGAAAATATCTCAAATATCCGAAAAAATTACTGACTTGTCAGAAACATAGTCTTTCGATTGATTTTCGAGGGCAGCTATCGGCCCAATTTTCTCTCAGAGAAATAATAATTCTGAAACATTGAATTGGTATGTATGTACTTCCTACACTTACCTGTTTCTAAAAGTAGTCATATTGTGTAATACTAAATCGAATACTAACCTATAAAAAACGTTTTTTGCTATTAAAAATACGGTAATATGGTTTTATTACATAGGAAAGTTTTTTTCGATAATTTGTAATAAGTTTAATGAAGTAATATACTCTGAATTACTTGACAACTTTGTAACTCCATTTTACATCATATATTGAGAGTTAAAAAGTTACATGCATCTATTTGCATACAAAAATACATTTTGTATTCATTTATTATCAATGCATAGTTGTAATTTTTTTATTAGATTAAAAAAAATACAAAATGCGTTTACAAATATGATCAATAAATAATGGTACTTCAATATTTGCAAATTAATGAATCATTGCATAAATATATCAAATACTAGTATGGTAATGTTACGAAATTCAGAATTACACATATTAAAATTATTATTTCAAAAACTCTACAAGAACTGTAACATTATATATTTATATTACATATTTTTATATATTCTATAATATTCACAATGATGTAACGAACGTTTTTAAATGCACATAAAATAAAATACATATGAATTATATAATGGAAAATATTTCTATTGAAATTATTGTAAACTGTTCTGTCGCATTTTACTATTGTTCAGCGTATATCGAAATTATGATATAATTGAAACGTATGCATCAAAACACTTGAAATTATTAGCGTTTTGTTTATTTAAGTGCTTGGTGTCGGGGATAATGTATTTAATGGGGGCCGTGCGTCGTGGAACCGTCGGGATCCCACTCTTAACACTTGCACGATGCAGGGAAAGTGTCCTATTGTTTTACGTCTGTGAGAGGGCCATGAATGAATTATGAATATAAGTCTCCAGCCCGAGGCGCTAGAAGGCTCTCAGTCCGCGACGCGGTGCAGTTTAAAGATCGAGCCGGTCCATGAATATTTAGAAACGTTAAAACCAGCATCTGCCGTCCTTCTGAAGGTTAAAAGAGCGATATGTTACCAAACGATGTAAATATTTAATGCCCTTTTTAATGGCCTTGTGAAAACTCTGTTTGACTAAAGTACCAATCATAATATTACTTACGTTAAGCCGGAATATTTTCGCACTTGGATACGTGCAACGAATAAATATAGTTCTAGTAAAAATATATTTAATATAGAACTGATTTTCTTGAACGTAATCGTTTAAAATTGGGCCGTGCACTTTCTCACAACGACAATTTCTAACCGGAAAAACGTGCCATGAATGATTCACTCGCGTTAAAATAAAATATACATATAATTTATGGTACTATTTAATTTCTAATAAAATAATTTCCTTGTTTTAAATTATTGAGTTTATTTATGTTGACTGGTTTTGGATGTGGGCCTTACTTCGTCAAGACAACACATGTTTATTTTAAAATATGTTTATGCAAACAAAATAAATTAAATATCACAAATAGTGATCTCTATAATACGGTATAGACGCCGTGCAGTGAAGACGTCTATACCGTCGCTCTTATTTTAAACAATAAATCGCACTTAAAAATAAAACTTATAAACATTCTCTAACACCATCAGAATCGTCATCAAATTCTCTACAAAACGTGCATTATGGTTTATATGCATCTTTAGCGATCGCTCGTTAAACAGCATCGACGCGCAACATCTTTGGCGGAAGATCTCGTGACGTGCCGATGTCGGCCATTTTTTATTTTATTTATATATCCATGGCAACTCATATGAATCATTTTTCTTGTACGAAATTTTACGCAGAAAAACAATTTGCGTTGTGCTTGATGATAATTTGAATGATCAGATTTTTTGGACCGAATGTTGGCCGGAATAAGCTAACACCCAGCTAACCACATCAGGTCAAGCTGGTTAGGGCACTCTATTGTCCTGGAGGTAGTAAATGCCCTCCTAAGGCGGATGAACCTTTATGGAGATCGAGATGCAAGATTCTGTTGCTGCAAACCAATCCTCCGGATTGATACTACGAAGAAAGATGAATATATGATTCATAACGTTTTAAATTTTATTCTTTAATGTAATTTAAAATTCTAAGACTCTAAAAAGTTTATACATTTTGTTAAAGGTTACAATTTAGTATATTTAGAATGTATTGGTTGTGGTTAAATAAATATTTATATTTAATTAAACGACGTCATTTTGCGACCGTTCTAATTTTATTTTGTCTCAGACGTGACTTGAATGTTAAATTCGCAATTATTTATACAACTGATAACAAATTCAGCAGCTTCATTATACAACGTTGTAATAATTTACATTATAAAGTAAATTAAAACGAAAATAATCCACTTTTGCTTAAGGACTTTTTAACACCAAAAGAGAAATGAATATGCATTTTTGAAATAGAAAAAACTACGAATTGGACATGAAAAATATTCAACCCGTTTTACATATCTATTTGCCTGTACAATAATTCAAATGAATGTATACTTGATTATTTAGAATGCTTGCATTTGACATACATGTAACTCTGAATCGCGGGTTGATATTCGTATACAATCTTTATATTCATTTCGCCGTTAATTTTATTTAAAATCAGTACGCAATTCCCAAGAGAGTCCTCAAACTTTATTAGCACTGTGTAATAAATATTGTAATTTGATATGGAAACAAATCATTGGGAATGCAATTCTTTAGCACACTACCAGGAACTGTCAATATATTTTTTGAATGATGAATAGCGGGAGTGACCTGGATGCGGAAGGCGGAGGATCGAAGAGGATGGAGACTCATGCGGGAGGCCTACGTTCAACAGTGGACGGACACAGGCTGATGATGATGATGATGAATGCATCATAGAATAATTTACATAAAATTCATCAAGGAAAAAAATATTTGATGAAAACATCGATTGATGGGACGTGAGCATGATGAGAAATATGGACAGACCTGATAAAGGAGACTACTTAGTATTTTTTGTGTTTGATCAGTATAGCTCACGTCCATGAGGGACGTATGATAAAAGTGAAGACGTCTAGTATCATTCAGAAGGACCATGATACTTATCCGTGAATTCAACGATATAATAAAATACATTTTTTTAATTTTTTAACTGCTTAATGGCTGATCAACGACAAAAGTACATTGTAAGTTCAATTGTTGTTAGATCACCGAAGCTAAGCAACATAAAACGCGGACCGAAACTTGGATGAGCTACCGCCAGTTGCTTACCGAGTGTCGTTGGTTGGGTAGAGGCGTTATTAATCTAGGCCTCGAGAGTGTCGGCTAATCTTCCTCATAAAAAACGATTAAAAAATTTTGGTGACCATATGTGCCAGACATGGAACGAATACGGAAAGAAGAACTACTGATGTGTTATTCTTCATGTTACTATGTTTAAAGGTCTTTATATGGTTTATCATGCAACTCGAAATTAAGATTTCCAAATATGACCAAAATAAATAAAAGTATATTTAAGCAATTTCACTCTTCCCCTTGACTCAACCTTTTAGAGTTAACTTCAAACTTAGTATTTTTTGAGAAAATAATGTAATTGTAGGTTTGTAACAGTTGGGAAATTTACTTTGAATTACTCACATATATCAAAAACGTAACTCATTATCTTCTAAGTAAAACAAAATCAAGTATAGGTAATACTTCCGCATACTTGGAGTCCAACTGACACCCACTTACCAAGACTTGATCGTTTATCAGTACTGAGAAAATACCCTTCTCTAATTTTCTAGCTTAGTGGGTTGGAAAAAAACTGTCATTAATCCTTCAGTGCTGGTTTTCAAGAGTTGTTCTCACCTTATAAACTCACCACTTATGAGTTCATAATCATCAATCGATTAGGGATATAATATTTTTTTGTTTAAAAAAAAAATTTACTTTATTAACAGTTTTTAAGTTGATAATTATAAGACCTAATATGAAAATAAAGAAAAACCTTGCACGTAGTTCGCTTAAATAAGTTATTTTTATTAAAATACCCAATGTATCATTCAATTAAATATTTTATGTCAATTAAAATATCTATTAAAAATAAAATAAATTATTTTCTCAGTCATAAGCGCCGAGGAACTATAAATATAATGTTATTTAAAAAAGATATAACTAGTGTTATATAACATCACAGTATATACCAGTGAGTGTATTGAAAACTAGTCAGTGTTAAGTCATTAGAGTGCAGAACGTTGTGGAATATTATTAATTAATTTGAAGTTTATTTCGTTTTCTTTAATGCAAATTTCAATTAAAAATATATTTTAAATAATGTATATTTCACGTAAGGCATTCTTAATGATTTTTGTTGACGGGAATCGGATAAAGTTAAGGATACGTAAACGGTCGTATCAAAATGAAATACAAAGATTCATGTTCTCGTGGGATATAAATCGATGCTATCAGAAACAAAAATCGTCATTACGTAGCTTTTATATGCACAGTTTTATTTTCTCCTTGAAATCGCAACAGTATCAAACTACACCCCAAGGCGCCATCCCTCTTAGATAGGAGGAACTGTAAAGACGGTCGAGTGGGAATGAGTAATTCAATCTGGCAGCGATGAATACAACGAGGAAGTGTGAGATGATCCAAGGTAAACAAATTGGATTCTTCCAACGTTAGTTTTGTTAATAAACTTGTTACAACAGAACATTAAGCGATACAAAAAATTCATTATATGTCAACTAGATAATGAATTAATCAAAAGACAATCGACCAGTACAATACAATTTGTTTTGTGATTGAATTTTTTTTTTGCTATAATGATATTAATAATGAAAACAAATTAAGTTATCGCACGAAAAAAATCATGGATATATTATCATTGAAGAGAATTTGATTTGGTGTATTTTTTTTCCATAAGCGTTCCATATCTAGAACAGATCACTAAAATTTGCCTCAGATATGTTTCATTACTTGACATATTCCATGCCTTATCTTAAGACATATAAATCCGACAAAATTAGAATAGCTAAGCTTACTTACTAACTGTACTTTGTGTATCATTTATAAATACTTGTTTTAGTATTATTACTTAAATATACATAAACTATACATAAAATTCTTTTTTCAACGCGTCAATCCAAGCACAAAAATAACGGCAGAAGCGGGATGCGAACCGCGGACCTTGGAAACCAACTATGCCCAGGTATTCATACCGCTCGGCGAACTGCGCCATCGCTATGCCTAGACCAACTCGCGTTGAAACTAGTATTTATATCATTGTTATCATCGTACGATAGATGTCGCTAGTATATATTCAAAGTATGTATATTTTTATTATTATTCAATCAGTCTTCATTTATTCACAAGCTTAATATTATTACTTTCCGACAGTCTATTTATTTTAGTAAGTACCACTCGGGTCTCGAACCAAACTATAGACTGAATGGATGAGAACTTGTTTTAGTATTGAGTTTTGTGCAATAAACGTGTTAATATTTCTATTTTTTTTTTGCAATAAGAAATTGAATTTTATTTAACAGCACAATCTTAGTAATGAACACAAGTTTAGCTCTTGCAAGGCAGAATACTTGTGCGCATAATATCATTGGAGAGATTTCCTCGGCGGATGACCCTTGCTCTAGCTCGTGGTATTAATTACTGGAAGCGTAGCCGACATATTAGACAAACACTTAGCGTAAGTGCCAAAAGTGATGAGAACCACGAGTGGAAGGGTTGTATTGTTAAGTTCCACCGAGGGGGCCGTATTATGTTTGCGCTAGCAGCTATCTTGCATATTATGCTTCATATCGCAGTCGCACGAGCTCGTCGCTGCCGTTCTTTGTTTTCCACCACTTCAGAATGTGCAGTGCGCTGATTGTTTTCGATATCAGCATTTACAACCGGAGCGGTGGAATCCAGAACTGTGGAGAGGAATACCTGATAAGTGAATACAAAGCGGCTAGGAAAATGTTTATGAACAAAAAAAATACAAAATATTTTGAGTTGAAACTCACTGCTTACAATCATTTTCGGAACGAGAAAAGATAATTAACTTATCCTTTGAAAATCTTTATATACAGAGTAACCTAAGCTATTCTACATTGTTCAACCCTATTGTATTGGTAAAACTAATGTTGAAAAATAACAAAGCCTATTTATAGTATCGTAATCAATTCAAATTATATTTTTTCAAATATGTATGTATTTTGGACAAAGTAATGTATAAATTACTAGAATGTAAAATAGCATTTTATGGCTTAAAACTAGTTGGAGGTATCGACACATTTCTTTAGCTTGCGTTTACTTAAAAATATATAAAAGTAAATGATTACAAATTATCTTTTTAAAATTTCATTTTCAACTTTTTCCATCCTTACAAAAAAATGTACGTTAAAAACACGTGTTTAAAAAACTTTGTAAAGATAAAAAACTCCTCTCAAATTTTTTTAAAAATGAAAAACATCGTTCATATTTATGTACTTATCAAAAAAAAAAATACAAGCAGTCTTTTATAATTCTTTATAGAAAGCAAAAAGCGTCAATGGCGAGAATAGCATATCTAACACGATTTGATTAAAATTAAATTTCAAAACATTCGTAATAAAATATTTTACCGAATAATTTAAAAATATTAAAAATGAATTCCACTCAAGTGCACAGCCTGTTATTGTATCCTAAGCACTTTAAACTATAGACTTCTTAAATCAGAAAAAGGATACAAAGTTTTGTTTGCGAAGTGAGTAATGGAGGTTTTCTGTAAACGTCCGTCAGAAAGTCGGCAAACACTTTAGTTTGCTTGAGGAGAAGAGTAAATGTCTCATTTGGTGCCCGAATGTCAAACAGTCTGGACTCTTGATTATATGACAAAATGCCGAGTTTTGCAACATGTTTTGTGATCAGTTATTCAGCAAAGATTATTTTTAGCATATAACACGAGAGAAAAGTCGTACACTACATAATTTATTCACGAAATTAAGTAAAAGATGAGCTGTAATGAATTACAACTTATTTTTGGTTATGTTATATTATTTTTAAAGACATTACTTTAATTAAAGTATAATATAATATAACGTGGACCGTAGGATAGAAAATTAATATTTTTCGCATGGTTTGGTTCTTTTTTACGCACCAGTGAATGTTGTGGAAAAATACTAAATTGCTTCCCGTACGCTAAGTGTAAAATTAATTTATGTTAACTTTTCAAAAGGTGTCGTAAATACATCAGCTGCGGGATAAAGTAATTCCGAAAGCTCTCGAGTATTTTGCAATTTCAAAATGAAATTTATAAAACGGCCAAGTTTCGGTGGAAAATATGATTTGCCTCATCGTTTGAAAATTTATTTGTTGTTTCATTAGTGAGCCCCGTTCAGCTGTAAATTATGTCCCAAAGTGTGAGCCATTATTTATATGAAGCAGCCTTTATGCCAGAGGTGCTCAAGCTGTGGCGTTACGCAGATATTGGGATGCAATTTAATTAAACACCCGCTACTAGCGTGTAAGCATACAAATGTTCTTAGGCACACGAAATAGAAAAATTGACCATATTTATGATAAAACATTGTTTTAGTTTTTCTTTCCCTATTTTTAATTGTCAACAGTAATTTCAAAAAAATATACGATACTTTTAGAGTGATATTATAGATACTTTACAAATGATACTTTAAAAGTGATAAAAAAAGACTAGAGGCCTTTGAGATGTGGTCATACAGAAGAAGTCTCGGAATTTCCTGGAGAAACCACGTCACGAACAATGAGGTTTTCAGCATAATCAAGGAAGATAAGTACCTAGTAAGAACCATCTCAGAGAGGCGAGCCCAATGGATCGGTCACGTCATGCGCCACGATGGTCTTCTTTACGACATTGTGGAAGAGATGGTTGAGGGTAGAAACTTCAGAGGGTGCCCTAGACGGAAGTATTTGCAGAAAGTGTTCAAGAACATGAGTTGTAGCTCTTACGCTGAACTAAAGAGGATTGATTGCAGAGGATCAAGAAGACTTAAGATCGAGATGCAAGATTTTGTTGCTGCAAACCAATCCACCGGATTGATACAACGAAGATTAAGAGCTTACGAAAATATTAATTAAAAATAAAAAAAATATAGAACGAAAACTATGCATTGATTAATAATATTTTGTGAATAAACTGTTTGGTTGAATTGAATATTTTTTTTATCTAAAAAAATACATTATTTATAATGGAATTGGAGGAAAAAAAACTCATTGTAAAAAGATAATTGACCCAAATGGACGTGGTGATAAAGTATATACTTGGAGCCGATGACAACGAAAGGTTAAACATCTCTGCCTTATACCCTTTTCAAAAGGCTAGGAAATAAGGCATGACATTTGGTTGGAGATTTGATAATAGTATTTTGCCATACAACAACATTAAAAGCTATTCGTTTTTAACCACAAGAAGCACTTGTAGAATTATATAAATACTAAACACTTAAATAAATTTTGAACATTAAAAAGACTATACGCAAGAAGATACTGGTAATTTGGGCTTATGCTCAAAAATGTAAAGTGTTCAATCATTTTTGTTGTTGTATAAATTTGTAAAGTTCACAGCACCAGCAAAAGTTTTTTTTAGTTCAAAAGTTTTCAAAAAAGAGCTAAATAAGAATTGTGAACTACGAACACATTTTAATTGAAGTGGATATATGGCCTCCAGCGTAGTATTTTTCAAACTGCACTGACAACTTCAATTTCCGCTTTCACTACCGCAGAGTATGTATGGATAGTGTTTCAGTTTCACGTCCACCCTATCAACATGTGAGGTAAATTATTAAAATCATTAATTATATTTGTAAAATGACAACCCCTCACATATGTTACAGGTAATAAACATATTTATTTTAAGTATATCGATTAAACTTATTCAATAAAGTCAAGCTTAAATATTAATAACATTAAGGTTATCAACTGACAATACAAAACTGTATAATTAAAATTTTATATTATTAAAAAATGACCAAATTAAAAATATTAAGTGTGATTTCACATTTATTTTTAAGTGATTACATGTTCCGGACTCCTTCGAGTATAAAGTAAGCAAATTAATTTCAAAAAATGTAATTATCAATCTCATAACATTTTTTTCAAAATACATAGAGCATATTTATTTTCTTATTTTTCTATAAATTAAAATATCGCGATACCCAATGATATTAATTATTTATTAAAATATGAATAGGTAAACGTTTTTTCGTCTGAAATTGAAGAAAATAATCGTTTTTAATATATTTTTGTTTCATAGAGAAAACATTTTTCAACGAATACCTTTTGACGAGAAGACGTAATATCTTGCTTAAGCATTTGTGAAAAGTTATTGTTACATATTAAATTAAATGTACATTTCAACTTAATTGAATATTATTTTATTCATGTGCTCTATGTTTTTTTTATGAATACATTATTTTCAATCACAAACTAATGCGAAATGGTAATTTAGAATGTTGAAAGCATACCAAAATTAATTACATATCTATATTTAATTACTGTATTTGAAGTACTTTTTTCTAATTAAGGTCCGACTATTTGAATTGTGTATTTTAAAATTCTGTCTAAAGCTTACTTACTACCGTACGTAATTTCATTTTGATAAATTTCTAATCGCCTTTTTAGTGTAACATGCTATTTACTGAAAATTAACAAAGAAATATTGAATTTTTCTCAAAATTTTATATATTATTGGGATGTGTCATTATAGCAAATTTTGTATTAAATAAAAATATTTTAAATTGAATTATTGTTATAAATATCTTTTTTTTGTTTTCATCATCTTCAACTGACCCAAGTTTACAGTTCTCATACTCATTTTCTAGAGTTACTTCGGGGTTCTAGAACAGGGCGTTTTCTTGCTCTATACTCGTAAAGTAGCAGTAATTGCATGGTGGTGAAACACCTAAGTGCTTTGAACAATATTAGTATATTTTCCAGTGGCTTGTCCAACTTTAGTTTTGATAGATGGAAAGTATTTAGGCTTTTTCGAGATAGTACTCAAGGCAAGGCAAAGTTTGAATTTCAAATTTCAATTATGTAATAATAATATGGTCAATCTGAAAACATCACTGGTACCAATAAAAATATTTGTATATTCATTCTTTTGATTCCATTTCCGATTATTTTTAAGAGTACATATCAAATTTAAAAAAAACCCTATATTATTTTATCCACTGCCATGTTCTTCGCATTGTCTTATATCAGTTCTGCCTTCAGGATCTAAGCTGAATACAATTAATGTATAATATTAAATAGATTAATACTTCCGACTTTGTTTTATCATAGACCACTTGAAAATTTTCTCAGTTTGGTTCACGTGAAGTATTTATGTATTTCATATTTGAAATGGATCACAATGTAAGATACAAGTATATATAGTTTATGTATGTATTATGTAAAGTTCTTTTATGAATTCCGCAGATAAACACTAACCAGAATTTCTATTTAAATATCTCTGTTAATACACTTTGTATTCGAGGAAAAAATACTTTACAGATATTAACACTTGTTATTTAATTGTTGATATTTAATTTTTAAATATTGTGCTTTGTGATATTATGATTATATTTTGAAATATTATGATTATTTTTTAAATAAGTTTAAACTAAATATTAGTTCATCGTAATCGATAATGTTTTAACATTAAATTTAAATAAATAATATTTACGTATAGTTGTTAAAGTTCGGTTCAAACGTTAATTAGATGAAACTTTTTTGGCGTAGTTCCTGGTACATTGTCTTTGTGATATTTGACGAGGGAATCACCCTCTGTCGAGTGTATGAACATTTTTGTGGAATACTGCCGCAGTGGAATAGCTGGTCCGCATTAATCCTGTGGCGGTAGTTCGTCGAAAAAGTTTTACTGTAAGCGTCCCCCGAATCGGCCAGACTTTCTATTTATTATCGTACACAAATGAGTAGTTGTTACAGTAGCAAATTGGCTATCCACGCCGCCACCGACTCCGCGGAATTTATATTCAGTAAACGCAGAGTCCCAATCAGGGATCCTCAAACTTTTGACGCGGCACCTGGGTGAAATAATATATTTTGGGAAGCCCATTCGCGCTCGGCTGTGCGTATTCGAGTTTATTCCAACTATTCGTGTTACTGGGCGTTTAATGATATCACGGCAGTAATGACATTATTTGTTTATTTCTTCAACACTAAAGTATTAAAATGTATGGACCCATAAAACAAATGGTTACATGCAGCTTTTATAAATTTGAAACAAGTTTTATTTTCACTTCACAAAAAAAAAAATTGAAAAAAAAACAAACTGTGAATATAAAAAAATCAGAAAGTAATACTCGTATGTATTATTGCTTTATTGCAATACCTAAGTTAAATTAAGTTTTTTTTAGTTTTTGTTACAAGTTGTTTCTGTACTGTTTACAAATTCGTCAATACATAGTAGACGTTCTAAATAAATAGATATTCGGTAAAACTGATATTTTATGTAAAACTGAAAAAAAAAATGCATATAACTTATAAGAAGTGTCCTTTATGATACTAAATATTAAGCATATAAATATAAATTTCTTGACTTGTTGGAATGCGGAAATCGGGTCAGTAGTTAATGTTGAGTGTAAAATACTAGACATGGTTATAAAGTAAGCGTTTTGATTTTGATTCTTCTTCGTGGTATCAATCCGGTGGATTGGTTTGCAGCAAAAGAATCTTGCATCTCGATCTCCATTCCTCTCGGTCCTCCACAACCCTCTTCAGCTCAGCATAAGAGCTACAACTCATGTCCTCTAACACTTGCTGCTAATACTATAAATCTAGGGCGCCCTCTACAGTTTCTACCCTCAAACATCCCCTCCACAATGTAGTGAAGAAGACCATCGTGGCGCATGATGTGACCGATCTATCGGGCTCGCCTCTCTGAGATGGTTCTTACTAGGTTTTTTTTTTATGTAAACACATACAGGAGAATATCGACAGATGGTGATAGTAATTTTTTTGTCTCATCTGTGGAATTCTATGACGCTTACCATAGTGTATATGGCTAAACGCTGCATGTGGAGTGTTGATCCACTAACGTCATAGACTACAGCCCGAGATTCACGCATCATCCTTTATTATTACAGGAATCTACTATGAATGGGTGGTCTTCACGGGACGACTTTTGTCTACTTCCAATTTTAATTGATAGGCTATGATTGACATTTTACGGGTGTTGGATCAAATTCACACCAACCGGGGTATTTTAGAGCTCAAAAATCGATTAAAAATCCTTTTTTTTTTAATCTCCGTCGGCGATCGAACCCACGACCTTTGGCTTGCAAAGCAAACGCTTTAACATTGAGCTATGACCGCCGGCAAAGGTAGTAGGTGCCTATCTTCCTTGATTATTATGAGAACCTCATTGTTCGTGACGTTGTCTCTCCAGGAAATACCGAGAATTTCTGATTAAGATTTTGTAAAAAGATTCTCTGATAAGATTTCTTCACCAACATTTGTTAGTATTCTCCTGTATATATTTATACTGGTCATCTCATGTACGTCGATTAGCAATATGTGTCATGCTACAACGAAAAGTCAACTAAACAGCGCCAATGCCGATATCATGAACTACGCTTCCATGTAGCGCCACTCACAACATAGTGGTTGGGGAAGGAACTGAGCATTCCTGTGGTGCCATTCAATGACATAGTAGTCGAGGAAAGTACCACTTTTTACGTAGCTTCAATCTGACTTGCTTGGGAGGTGGTCGAGGTGGTCGAGGTGGTCGAGGTGGTCGAGGTGGTCGAAGTGGTCGAGGTGGTCGAGGTGGTCGAGGTGGTCGAGGTGGTCGAGGTGGTCGAGGTGGTCGAGGTGGTCGAGGTGGTCGAGGTGGTCGAGGTTTGAGGCTCTTCCCTAGCGCTAGTTTTTAGTTGGATCATGATGTACGATGCTGATTGACGCAAGATGGCGACGATCGGTACGATCAGACGTTAAAAAAATACTTTGAAAGTTTTTCTGAAGTTCGATCGCTTGCATTGTTGGGTGATGTTTTGGTGACCCCTGCTGCGGTGCTCGAACCGTGATGCATTTATTTGTGAAGAGCCCCCTCGAGCCGCAGTCGGTCTCGCTAATAAATTGCTGCAGAAACTGGAAATGGGAATTCAATAGATTGCATCGGCGCATTACGGAAAACTGCGATTGCAACGGTCGCTTCATTACCGGCAAGTTAGCGAGCACCACTTTCAAAAGTGGTGATCCGAGCGAAATATTTTTTGGCGAACAATCAATTATCGCGGTCGCCGCCCCCACGCGCACACCGAACGTTGCAAATTAATATTTTGGGACAAAGCTGAAACAGTGAGCTTTTTCATAAAAATAAACTATTTTTCATCATTATAAAATAGGACCTACTTTCTTATTGCGTAATTTGCTCATTCTAGAGAGGACAAAAATCTACTGACTACTAAATTTCTGAAATTATTAAAAATTACATCATAAAAATTAATATCCCAACGAAACAAGTCTGCCAAAAGAAAAACACTTGATGTATTTTTTAAAGTGCGCATCTCCCATTATTTGATTGAATTTAGTTGTTATTTTAATACAATCTCATTTATAATTGATCCGTTTATCGTTCTTTTTAACGAGAATGGATGATTAGCCCTAGGCTTTCAAGGTCTGAACCATTTAGTTCTAAGTGCTCAAGCCAACCAATGACCCTTGGTAAACAACAGACCAAGTTTTGGTCACCATACAAGATTCACCTTCTGGGGGTATTTTTCTGAATATATTCATACAAAAAAACGATCATATTGTCAATCAATTATTATGTTAAATGGTTAAGGAAATGATTTAATTCTAGGAAATCAGCAACTATTATAATCTTTGTAAAATTACTCTTTCCTTATATTTTGATAAGAGAAAATACTCGTAAATGAAGTAAGAGCTAATACATATTGAGAACGATGAATGACGGGCTTATCAATATAATTTCGTTTTGAAAAGATAAATAACATTTTATTATGAATAAATATTCCGTAGCACAGGTTATTTCTGGACATGAAGGCTTTAGGTTCGATAGACAGTTGGCTGTCATAATCGTAAATAGGTTCGACATAATATTATTTGTAAATATTTAGAAAAAAGTAACGCAAGTATAACATGTGTCTGAGTAAAACCTACACTAATCTATTAATACACCTTTGGATTTGGATAAAAGTAAAGGTGTTGTATATGTATACATGATAACTGTTTATATTATATAAGTGTAATATAATGAAGGGAATATTATCTGCATATTGTACATAATATTCGTTTTATTTATAATAAAAAACATATAAAACGTTGAGTTATTGAATAAAATATACTAAGTGAACGATGTTACATATATGTACTATATTGAGTTTTACGTAATTAATAATCGAATTCATTAAAAAAACTTGTAACTGTGGCATATGGTCGTCAAAAACTGCCGTTATAATCCGGCTAGCCACCATGATCATCGCCTCACCCCATGTCAGCTCTGCCTCCCGAAGCTGCACCAAGTACATTCTGTATATAGTTATCAACGGCATTCCAGGATGGCTCAGATGTTAAATAAAAGAAAGCTAAAGCTTAAGTTATATTATTTGTACGAATTAAGTAGTTTATTAGGACCATATGATACAGGAATCCTTAGTTACATGTTCTCAGATGGACCTTCAATACAGAGATGTCTTGTACTGAGTAATGGATAGTGACAGCTAACTGAGTGGCGGCAATTTGTAGTGTTTGTAGTTTATGTTTTTCTGTATTATCTGAGTATATGTCCCAACCAAGTTCATCATCGTGTTTTATCTGACTGTATTATGGATGACTGCCTTGTATTTCCCCCACCTCGCTATTCCTCAAAAATTAAAACGATTGTATCTTACTTAATGATCACCGTTTTCGTCTTGCATGCGCCTGCATAAAGAATAGTTAATATTCTTCGACGGCAATCTATTTAAAAAGCTATTTATACTTTAAATGACAACATTCAAAATTAATCTCCGAGTGAATGCTAAAAGTTTAAATAAGTTTCGCTGTTTGCTTTGCAATTTTCCTAGCTCGGCAATGTCAACAAGCACTCCGGGAGAGAATCTCCGAATAAAGCGAAATTATTACGTTCACAACGGCGGAGCGCAGAAATATATATTAGCGTTTAATATGACAGAGCGGCGCACGCACAGCCCCGACACTTAACTAAATAACCGTTTCTATTACACGCCATCCCACGTAGCCCTCTGTAGGGGACGATGGGGGGAAGAACGGGGTTCGAAAATAAAAGTTGCCAGTCTTCAATAATGGAGACTGCGAAAGGTCACGTTCAGAGAGAGCCAACTTCTCAGGCCGCGCTCACGTGCTTTCCCTGGAAGAGCTGCCGGGCCTTAGAAGAAAGAACTTTACCATTATTATGTACCGGGCGGACGTACGCCACAGGCCCGCTGCCTGAAAACGTTGCATTCTCTTTTGGGCCACGAATTATGTGCATGCCTGCAAAACCTATATACATAAGCTGAAACAAAATGGATAAAGTATGTTACAACGTAACAAAACGTAAATTTATATTATATTTCTTACGTTTCTTCAATGATATATATTCACTATCTAATATCTTGGTTTTCATGGCAATGCTTTATACATAAGCGTTCCATAAATCATTGTCTTTCAATCCGGAATTATTCTGACAAGCAATAAAACAGAATAAATTTGCCATTCAAAAATATTAAATATATTTTTTTTTCACCTGCATGCTTAAATTCTTCCTTTTTTACAAATCCGTAGGTGCATAAAGGTTAAAGAACGGTGCTTTACATAACAATGATTCAATGATAAATTGTAAAATAATAAAGTGTTTTTTTTTAAGTGACTGATCTTTTTTTAAATATAATATTTTGTATCCTTGATATGTTTTTTTTTTGGTCCTTATTAAGGCCTTTCTTTGTGCCGGGCCTGGCCCTTCAGAGTCGGAGAAAGAGTGCGACAGGGAATTCATGTTGCTTCGTAGAATTTGTTTCGCGAAACGGTGAGAATTCAAAACGCAAGCTGCGGATATGACCGCGGTTTGTGTTACTAACAAAGAAAAAAGCGTAACAGAAAATAACACATACGATATTCATATTTTAATAAAAAAAATGAATTTAAAGGAACATTTGAAATTTTATAATGGAAAATGTCGTATAAATAACTAGTATATATATAATCGTGTCGGAAACAACAGGGTCAGATCCTGTCTGCCCAGAAGTGGGCGACGTCGATGGCGTTACTTCTGGCCATCATCAGGTCTTCCTGGGTGCAGCCACTCGGGCACAGCGCACACTCCAGAAGGTGTGACAGGGTCTGCTCCATGCCGCAGTCACATTCAGTCGGTCCGCTGTAAAACTGCCAGGCCCTCATTTGTGTCCTCGTCTTGCATACTCCGGTCCGAAGTCTGTTAAGGGACCTCCATATATTCCACCCTTGGTCATGTCCAGGGGCTAGGTCCTCTTTCGGGGCAATCCAAGTATTCCCCTCAGTTGCGCTTCTCCACATGTTCAGCCGCAGGGTGGCCTCAGGTATCTCCAGTTCCGTTGTCGACTGTAGGAAACTTCTTCTTGATTATAACTAACTAATTATTAACTAGTAAAATAAGTAATATAAAATTAATAAATACAAAAATTAATTAATTGAACATTATTAATTGAGACAAATAAAAAACAATTTGAAAAGTATTTTTGAACTTGTTGCTTGCTCTATTTGAAGGAGTGACTTGAAAAATAAAATTTATTTAAAATAAATCTAAGTTTACTTACTTTAAGTTTTTTTACAGTACTTTGGCAAATTAGTAATGTTCTGTAAGCACATGCATCAAAATACTTTTGACTATCGCTATGAAATTTTACAAGAAAATCATTTGAATTTATTCAATTAAAAATATCATGTCTCAAATATAAATCTTTACTATCATATTGTGTTGTAAACGTGGATAGTTTTATTTTCTTTTTGAAATGTGATCAACTTTAATAAATAACGTAAGCCCTCTCATAAGTTGTGTCTTGACAGTGATGGATTTAAAAAGTCTTCGAGTTAGCCGAAACTGCAGTATCCTAAATATAGGCCATATATAAATGATCCATGTAAAAACAAGGTAAATAAATAAATATTGAATATTAACATAAGCCCATTTGTAAGTTTGAGTAAAGTAGTGAAGAATCATCTCAGAGAGGCGAACCCGATGGATCGGTCACGTCATACGCCACGGTGGTCTTCATCACGACATTGTGGTAGGTATGGTTGAGGGTAGAAACTGCAGAGGGCGCCCTAGACGGGAATATTTGCAGCAAGTCTTCGAAGACATGAGTTGTAGCTCTTATGATTAACTAAAAAGGATTGCAGAGGATCGAGAAGAGTGGTGATCGATATGCAAGATTTTATTGCTGCAAACTTATCCACCGGATTGATACTATGAAGAAGTGAAGTACACACTAGTTTAATATTCAAAATAAAATGGTGATCGTGGTTCGGTATATTTGAAAACATTGTTGTTATCAATTATGAGATAATTTTTTTTGTATTATTTATGATTTTGTTTAACTCTTTTTATTCATTTTCAATGCCTTTTATAAAAGAATAACATACCGAAAGCTAATTTATTTACCTTTTTTTTTTTTTGATAGTCAAAGTAGTTCAACGGATAGTTTTTTTATGTAAGCACATACAGGAGATTACCGACAGATGGTGATAGTGATTCTGAAGTCTCATCTGTGGAATTCTATGACACTCACCACGCTGCATATGCTAAGCGCTGCATATGGAGTGTTGATCCACCAACGTCATAGATTACAGCCCGAGATTCACGCAACATCCTTATTATTACAGGAATTTATTATGAATGTGTGGTCTTCACGGGTAGACTTTCGTCTACCACCAATTTTAATTAATAGGCTATGACTGGCATTTTACGGGTCAGGGATCAAATTCACACCAACCGGGGGTATTTAAGAGCTCAGAAATCGATTAAAAACCTTTTTTAATCTCCGTCGGGGATTGAACCCACGAACTTGCAAAGCAAACGCTTTGACCATTGAGCTATACCCGCCCGCAATATAGGTTATATAGGTTGAGAGCGATATGTGTTTGATGAAACAACTAAAGTTGTTGTTTAACCATTAGTAAATGACTTGAATTTATTGATAATTCAAATTTTGATTTAGCACGCAGACAGTTCAATCGTAATGATACAATAACAATGCACTTAATTTCGCCAATTCATCATTAATACTGAAAACTAAAACAACTATCAGTATGGTAGCTCGTATTATTTTAACAAGACTATTTTTTTAAATACCCCATGGAGTTGTGAATTTTCACATGGAAGCAAAATGAATAGTTATATTATTTTAGAACTAAGTTAAATATTTTTTTACTAGTATACTAGAATAGTTGATGACACAAAATGAAAAGCTTGTATCCGTTTATATAAAAAAATGTAGTTTTTCTTTCTATTCTCGTTGTTCGTCATATGCTAATTATTAAATATAACACGAATACATGTAAATATTAAACCCAACCATTAATTAAAAGTCCCTTATAAACGTTACAGTCAGACATTCAGGTGGGGTGCTTTTGTAGCGTCCGGTAATGAGCTATACCCGTTTGCTGCATAGTTCAAAGGTCAAAGCGTTTGCTTGACAAGCCAAAAGTCGTGGGTTCGATCTCCGACGGAGATTAAAAAAAAGATTTTTAATCGATTTCTGAGCTCTAAAATACCCCGGGCTGGTGTGAATTTGATCCCTCACCCGTAAAATGCCAGTCATAGCCTATTAATAAAAATTTGTGGTAAAAGAAAGTCGTCCCGTGAAGACCGCCCATTCATAGTAAATTCCTGTAATAATAAGGATGATGCGTGAATCTCGTGCTGTGGTCTACGACGTTGGCGGATCAACACTTCACATGTAGCGCTTAACCAAATGTAACATGGTAATCGTCATAGAATCAACAGATGAGACTTCAGCATCACTATAATCACCTGTCGGTATTCTCTTGTACGTGTCTACATGAAATAGATGATAATAACTTATTGATGAAAAATAAAATAATAAAAAAATAACAAGAATATCATATACAGGATATATATATGAAAAATTATGCTATAGTACTATAGTATTATAGGAAATACACACAAAATTATTAAGAATATAAACCTCCGAATTTTTACCCAAGAAACACATCAATAGTTAGAATATTATCACTAAACTACTTTCACTGAATTTATAATTTTTGTGTGTTTTATGAGAAGATGTACCTTAACATAAATTCACTTTCAAAATATAATGTATTATATGTATTATCAATCTTATTACTTCGTAATAGTGTAAAGAGCTCCCTCTACTCCTCCTCAGGCACTTTAGTCGCCGTGTATCGGTTTCAGAATTGTTACTTTTTCTCGGAGAGAATTCTTCTTTTATTTTTGTTGTGGGACGTGACGCGCGCGGCCTGCTCCCCAAACAGGCACAAACTTCTTTATCTTATTAAAAAAAGATTATTTCCCGAGGCAAGCAAGTGTCTCCATTATAATTATTATCTTGCAAAATTTTTGCGACAACAGATTCAGCGCTCCATATTGGAAAATCATAAACCAGTAGATTAGGACGCCATATTTTTATTGTATGCTAATATATATTTCATAGACCTTCACAATAAATTACAACATTTTCTGAATTTATTCAACCCTTTCGCATCGGTTGTCAGCATATGCCGTCATAAGATTGCCACGTTGACATCTGTTGACGTGATATATCCTTTTGCTACTTTCTTAGAATAGTTTTTTATACCTTAACTGATATCTAAATTCTAAAGGATACAAAAACCAATCATCATCATCATCATCAGCCTGTGTCCGTCCACTGTTGAACGTAGGCCTCCCGCATGAGTCTCCATCCTCTTTGATCCTCCGCCTTCCGCATCCAGGTCACTCCCGCTATCTTCTTATATCGTCAGTCCATCTTGTAGGGGGTCAGCCAATGCTTTGTTTGCCAGTTCTTGGGCGCCATTCCAGTACTTTTCTTCCCCATCGACCGTCGTCTCTTCGACAGATATGTCTTGCCCATTGCCACTTGAGTGTGCCTATTCGTTGGGTAGCATCCACTACTTGAGTTCTTTGCGTATTTCCTCGTTTTAGCGACACTCCGAGCATGGATCTCTCCATAGCACGCTGGGTGACTTTTATTTTATGGGTAAGACTTGCTGTCAGATTCCACGTCTCTGCGCCATAAGTAAATACAGGGAGGATGCATTGGTTAAACGCCTTAGTTTTAAGGCATTGCGGAATTTTTGTTTTAAAAATGTACTTTAGTTTTCCAAATGCTCACCATCCCAGTTGTATGCGCCTGTCGATTTCTTTTGAGAAGTTATTTCGCCCTAGTTGTATTACTTGTCCCAGATAGGTATAGTCGTTTACAACCTCTATTTCTGTTCCTCCAATGGAAATAGGATCAAAGGTCTGTGAAATATGACTATTAATCATGGCTTTTGTTTTATCCATGTTCATTTTCAGACCAATTTTGTACGACGCTTCATTGAGGTCGTAGAGCATGTCTTGGAGCTTGTCAGGTGATTCGGCTATAAGCACTATGTCATCTGCAAATCGGAGGTGAAAAATGTACTCTCCGTTAATATTTATTCCACATTTTGTCCAGGATAGCAGTTTAAAAATATCTTGTAGGGCGTTTGTGAAGAGTTTTGAAGATAATTTATAACATCTCCTTGTCTAACACCTTTGTTTATAGAAATATTGTTAGTGCTATCATGGAGATGGACCATCATTGTTGATTTTGTTAGATTTGTATAGAGATTTTATTATCTCTTTATACCGATCTAGTATATTTTGCAGCGTTTTAGTGAATCTAGCACTGCCCAAGTCTCGATTGAGTCAAATGCCTTTTCATAGTCTAAAAAGGCGAGGCAGAGTGGCTAATTATATTCTTCGGTTTTCTGAACGATTTGTCTTAGCGTGTGGATATTATCAATAGTACTAAAGCCTTTCCTAAGCCCAGCTTGCTCTCGAGGTTGGAATTCATCAAATAAACCCGTCAGCCTGTTTGTTAAAATTCTGGAGAATACTTTATACACATGGGAAAGAAGGGAAATGGGTCGGTAGTTTTTGAGCAGTCATTTATCCCCTTTTTTGTGGAACAATATCAAAATACTCGTACTCCATGTCGCCGGGGTTTCTCCATGTTCTATTACCTTGTTGAATGGTTTTTTAAGCTCTTTCAACAGAGGGGTTCCTTCTACTTTCAGAAGCTCAGATGTAATTCCGTCTTCTCCAGGGGCTTTGTTGTTCTTAAGTTGTTTTAGGGCCGATTTAATTTCAAATATACTTATATCTGGGATGTCTTCGGACCAGTGCCTTGCGAGAGTAGCCCTCTTGTCGTCCGCAGATCTGTCAATAGGACCTGGCATCGTAGATGCACACAATAACCCGTATAAATGTTCTATTTCCTTCAGTATATCACTAAGATTTGTTGTTACCTTCTCATCGTGTCTTTAGTTTTGAAAGTTAGGCCTGTCCTATAGAGGTGTGTCTGCTAAATGCATTTGACCTTCGGCCTTGTGCAACAATCTCCATGATATACTCATTGTTTGAACGACGAATGTCAAGTCTCATGGATTTTTTTCACTTTTTTGGTCAGGGTTTTGTAATCTTGAATGCTTCTGCTTTTACGACGTTCGTCCATAAGAGGTATCGTTTTGTCTGAGAGTTTTGCCAAAAACCAATGTGATATATGAAAATAGACCAGATAAGTACATTTATGCTTCGAATACTAGTTTTAGAATTGACAGTATAATTTGTATTCAAACCGAGCCGTAATGAAAGGGTTAATGCCAGTACTAACCGGATATTATATATTTATTTATAGTATAGTTAATATTGAATAAGGATACTTATTACTAATGAGATTACATTAAATGAATTTGGCTCTAATTTACAACACAAATAAAGAAAATTATTTTACACAATGATGAAATAACAAAATAATAAACAAGAGTTTTAAAATACTTCGTTTATTGATATATATGAATAATACATTTATCTACGTTTTCAAACATTTCAACGCGGAATAAAATGTAAAGCCTTGTGTTTTTACAACCACCACATATTGAGGCTCTCCTCCTTTACGATGCCCTGTCACCATCTGTAGGAACACGTATTTGCACTAGCTACTGGCAAAAAATGAATTTTTCATCGTTTTGAGGTTGTTGTCTCATTATTTTGTAGCACGACGTTGAAAAATGTCGCCGGAAAATGAAGATTTATCGCGCCAATCCGCGGAGAGAAGGAGAAGTTATATAGACAGCTCGGCTTGCGTGATGTACGGAAGAAAGGCTTCACCCGAATCGGAGTTCGCAAAGTATTCTTGACACAGACACTTACGTACATTTATTATGTTCCATCATAAGCTGACAACGAATCGAGAAGTCATTTAACTTTACAGAAGTTCACAATGCGCTGAAATCTTTGGTACTTTTTCATTTTTGTTTGTGAAACCTCAGATAAAAATATTTTTAGAGACGAGACAGATGAAAATAAAAAACAAGAATATAAATACCATATTATATATGTTATAAATTTCATAAAAAAAATATTAATGCAACGGTTAAAAAATAGTAAAACCGAAAGATATAATATTTGTATACTGAAATTTTTTCTTAAATACCTTTATGGTGATACTTATAAATAGTTTTTTTTTCAATTAAAAGAAATATAATTTTAGATTCCTTGGATATAATTGTATGACCAAATATTCTTAAAATAAATCTGATCAAGCAATATTTGTATACGGTATTTTAAATATTTTTTTGGCTTTGTCATAGTAATATTCAAAAGCTTATAGTTAAACTTACTCCACGAGAAAATAATGAAATATTAGCAATTATTCTGTATTCCTGATAAGGGAAATGTATATTTTGTTATTACCTAATAAATAAGTGGCAATAAATAACAACAAACAATAACGAGATGGTGGGACGCGAAAAGTAGCGAAGCAAATAACAAAGATACATTTTGAAATGAGGAAAACCAGCAAACGATGGCGAATATGGGTTCTAAATATGATGTTACGAGCAAATAAAATATTAAGAAAACAATAAAATATTTATAATGGTTGAGCAATTTATTTTACTTACAAGTTAAGCTTATTACGAAGGCATAGAAATGAGATACGAATAAAAAAATACGATAGCATTGAAACGAGACACTTAGCTACAGTATATTGTATACATATACTGTACAACAGTAACTTTATATTATACATTTAAACTATACCAAAGAGAATTGTTAAGGAGATTTAGCTTTCACCCTTGCGGAGGACTCATATCGACCCAGGACATGTATCGTAATCCTTTACTTCAACCTCTGGACCACCGACTGGCTTAGTTTATTATTAATAATAACTATCATCAAAGGTTAAATGAACAACTAAAGGCGCTACAGAGAATAAAATTTGTTAATGCTTTTATAAATGTTCTGTATAGGCTTTAATATTGAAAACAATTTAGATTCTATTATTTACTACTTAAAATATTCATAAGCGGATTAATTAAAAAAATGGTACGCGTCCTATTGTATAATATAAATATTCAAGATATTAAAAAATATATCATGTTGATATTTGACATAAAAAACCGAGTGCTGTTTTATCGAATTTCTAATTTAATCATTTTTTTATTGAGGCAAAATAATGATACATGTAAATTTAATGGCGTTTAGACTATTTCAAATTGAATCGCTTTTCAAGGTATAAACCTTAATATTTCGACGGAATAGCTGCTTTTGTTATTTCTTATTATTTTACGGCGAGCATTCTGTTCGAATTGCTATTCTTCACCGTATGACGCTTTAGATATTATATATTTCCCGGGTGCGAGTGTTTCAGATACCATCTCCTAGTTCTGTTCCTGTTTCTTAGAGCTTTCATTTCGACGTACAGCTATCTGATAAAATATAAACATTCACAAAGAATAATATAAAATTTTGTACTCTTGCGCTGGGTTGTAGACAAATAATAAATAACTTCTTACCGTTTCAATGCTTAAACGAGACATTACAAATGTTATTATAAATTGTATGATGTACATATTGAGATGTTTTCTTCTAATATATACTAACACATTGTATCCGGCGATGTGTTCAGAAATAAGTGTTTGATCTTTAAACATATTTATTTACTTATTTATAATTTGAATTTATAATCCAAATTATATAAAACAAAAGATCATCGTCCCCAAAGTGTGTATGAGTATGTCGAGTATGATTCTATGAATCGCTTGCGATTATTTTCGTAAATTTTAAATATGAATAAAATTTCGTGAATCGACTCAATTCACGAAACTAAGGCGACTAAAATCAACAAAGGACAGATTTTCGACGCTTTGCACTAAATTTTAAAAATAAATAAATTAGGTTAAGATCGATTTGTAAAATATTCTTTAAAAAGAATTTCGAATGCGCAATTAACATATTTAAAAATTTCATCGTGATTGGATAAGTAGAAAAGGCATCCAAGAGTACCAAACAAACAAACAACATAAATATATTCATTTTTAATAACATTAAGGCTATCAACTGACAATACTTGGTGAAACTGCATAATTATAATTTTAAATTAATTTAAATTAAAAAATTAATAAATTAAAAATATTTAGTTTTTATTCACATTTATTTTAACTGATTACATGTTTCGGCTTTGCTGGAGATCATCTTCAAAAAATAAACATGTAATCAGTTAAAATAAATGTGAATCAAAACTAAATATTTTATTTTAAATTAAATTAAAATTAAATTCATTTTTATTTACAAATATTATATAAAACTAAATTATATCTTATGTCTTACGTTTTATGATTGATGTAAATTTTATAACAACAATAAAGATCGTTCGTAGAAGAGCCGTCGACGTGAAATTATTTATAGTTGCATTGATACGTGTCTCATAATAAGATGTATAAAATAAGATGGCGTTGGGGGAAGGGGGGTTCTTGAGACGACGCGTCTGACAAATTATCATATCTTAACGGTGATGTGAATTTTAAAATGTCAAACACAACGACGCTCGAGACATATTATGCGCACCAGACGATTTAATTATTAAATTAACGATGATTATCATCAAGGGTGGAGCTGGCAGGCACCGGCAAGCGGCGGCTGGTTATTATGAAATTCGCGCAAACTTCGCCCGGCGTTTATCTGCCGAGTTAAATTTCATATTTCGCCGTGGAGAGCGTGTCGGTGATAAAGCTAAATAGTGTACGCACGGGATCGTGGCGCGTTAATGGATATGAGGATAGGCTCCCAGCAGGATTAGCGGAGAGACCCGCGTGGAATACGGAAACTCGGCCAGGAGGATGCCGGCCTGGTGGGCGGGAGCCTATTGCCTCTGACATGGGCGTGCTGCAGGGCAACATTCACGGGCCGAGCTCACCCACATGCTGAAATAACCTAGCCACACAACGGTTGTTGAATTTCGCTCCTGCGAATCCTTTGAGCAAACTTTTTGGAATTCAATTATTTTTTATACTCGTAGTATTTTAAATCATAACTTATACGTATCAATATATCTTGAACGTATAGTCACTACAAATTGTGTACCAGAAGATCCGCTTGGAAACATATAAGTTTGCCGACAACCTCTAAAGTAGAAATACGAATGCTTTTTTTTATGTTAACGCATGCAGGAGAGCACACCCGGTCAAGACCAATGCACTCTATGACGCCCAGCCAGAGAGGCTAGACGCTGCATTTGGGAAACGGGTATTGTGTTCGTGTTTGTGTGTGTATTGGGGAGATTGCAAGTGTATATTTATCTGTTTCTTGAAGAGATCCAGATTGTAGGAAGGAGGAAACATAGACCCTAGAAAAGCATTCCATAGCTTACCGGTGGCATTAAGGAAGGAGCTTTGGAAGCTGCCAGTTCTTGGTCGACATATGACGGGGTAGCAATGACGGTAGCTTGATGACGGGGTAGCAATAGGGGTAATAGCTTACGAGGCATATTTTTGAGTGATTAACAAATCGATATTTTTAGTGAAATCGGATGCTTAGCCCGTCATTCCCAAGGCCTGGTTCATTTTGTTTTAAGGGGCGACTCAACCCGATAATTTACTTCATAGTAACTTAATACTTTGAATGATGAAATACATCTAGAAATCAATATTAAAAGCGCGTGGCTTAAAGCCGACAGCCTCGTTCCGAAAACAAAGACCAATTGATAGATTATGAAACATATCGTCTAAAGTTTAGACAATATGTTTAATTGTATTGTTTATACTTTATAAAATACAATTTTGTTTGCATATTATATTATATTTATACATTTTAATCACCTTTTTCTGGATTCAATTTTCGTATCCTTATGGCGAAGCTAAAAATGATAAACTTCCTTTTTGTCTTCAACAAGTGGATTGGACTACTCTTCCCAATTCATATGGAGGTTTTCACACCACTGTCTTTGTTAAAAAATATTTTTTATACATAAAACATTCCATTAGTTTTTTTTATTTTTTCACTTCGCTCTTAAATTTTGTTTGCTTATCCTACACATCTTGAGTATATTCAATAAATTTAATAGCTTAAAAATATACTTAATAAAGACGCCCATGAGAATATTTTCGCTTGATTTGGAATGTCCAGCAGCGTAAGTGGGGATGTTACATTTGACTTAAGGCCGGTATGTTATTAATAAAATATTTATTTAAAATAAGCAAAATGATTAAATTTAATTTATATAAATATTTCAGTAAAATAATGCTAAGGATAGGAAATTTATGTCTCCATAATTAAATGCCGATCTATTTGAAAATATAAAACATATCAAATTATTATTTTTCTCAAGTTGACTGCTCAGATACATTCCACTAAGACATATCACGTAAATTAACACGTATTTTATTATTAATATTATGAAATGGAAGATTAAAAAAGTAATTAAAAAATCATTTCGAAAAAAATGACTTATTCAAAAAAAACACTACGAAATAATAAGTAAAAGAAAATTTAACAATGAAACCTTCATAACTTGACACACATACATAATATTCACGAAGAAATACCCATGGGCCCCACTTGAGTACTTCGGTGAAGGGTTTGGTGAGACTCTCATTAACTATATGTATGTTTAACTGCCTGGTTCCACTTTAACTGTCACAGACTGAAGACTCCATCTTACCCCATTTGTATAACAATCTTCTTTTTTGTGCGAATCTATTCACGAAACTGCGAAAAAGAAACACGGTACGAGTATTGTTTTTCAAAAACATTAATTTTATCCTCCAATGTGAATTTAATCCACAAGGAGTAATTATAAGTCGTTACTTTTAATTAAGCCGTAAAGATCTTTAACACTTTTCAACAAGTTCCTTCGAGTAGATTTACGTGTATCGTTGTTGAAGGCTTTTTTAAATTATTTTGAACTCATCTATTAAATTTAAATTGATGGATTATAAGTTATTATTAAAATCAGCGTTCGTCCACTGTTGATCATAGCCTCTCGCATAAGTTCCTCGTGCTATTCAGTCGACGCTTCATCTTATAGAGTTCTTGAGCGTCACACCTTTCTTCTCCATCGACCGTCATCTCTTTGGCAGATGTGTCCTGTCCACTGCCACTTCAGTAAGCCTATTCTTGTGGTAGCGTTCGATACTCGAGATTTGCGAAGGATATCCTCATTTCGGATTCAATCGTTAAAAGACACTCATATCAGGGATCTTTCATGTCAAGTTGAGCAATCTTATTTTTGAGTATAGCGTTCTGTTTGATTCTATGTTGTTAGTCAAAACTGAGAAACTGCTTTACAAACATAATAGTTAAGTTGAATATATTAGTTATATTTTCTAAATTATTGTCATTTGAGCTTTAAGAATTAAACATAAGTACAAGTTTTATTTTTTACTTTCGTTTCATATCTGGAGAATATTTTCATTACAAGTTTCAGTTGTACGGTTTTGCCACCTGATATAACCCCAACAAAAGCTAATTGAAGAACATATAAAGTATATTTTCTAATTGGCGTCTAAAATAAATAGAAAGCAGTTAATGCATCCGACGCATATTTGGATGTTTTCATTCATATGAGGTCAAATGATTGACCCGTTGTTCTTTACGTCTGGATAACATGGTTATAAGAGAAACAAACCAACTATAAAATTATATTAATCTATTATACTCGTATTCTAAATGAAAATGGTCATTAGATATAAGAAAATAAGAAAACATGGCAATATCATCAATTGGCCAATATGGAAAGAGAGAGAGAAATTAGCGCGGCACTTTATTGCGCTGACCATTTATCATTTGCGACAGATCTCGCCTTTTTGGTACAAAAACTTGGAAGAAGAATATGTACCATTTAATTAGATGATATTTTAAACGAAGATAAAGATGGTAGACGTATCTGCAAATGAACGAAAGCTTAATTGAAATTAAGAAACCAGATTATTTCTTGAAGTATGATGATTACTGTAAATTCAGTGATATTGTAATTAAAAGCTTGAGCTGTAAAAGTCGCTCAGAAATAAATATTAAAAAAATATTATAGAACATTTTTTTATATCATAAATTTATGTATGATAAGGCAAATGACATAACTTATTTATAAATATTTATTATTTGTTTATTTTCATTTATTTATATAACGATCGTAAAATATTTTTAATGTTTAAGTTATTTGAAACTTCAAATCGCAACTAAATAATTAATTTATAAAAACTCCATTAAGTTATATATTTATGCATAACAAACATACATTGTTTTTATTGAGAAAACTAAGCAATTGAGTTAGAATTCCATCAAAATATATACAAATACTGGTATGTATAATTCGCTTAATTGAATGTGGAAAATTTATAAAGATTTGTGAGATATGATGAGTCATTTTCTGCTTTCCTCGAATAACTTTCTAATCTTTTACATCTCAATTTCTTCTCACACGATTACTCGAATACGCACACTTTCATTTCCTCTATATTTCTAAGAGTAACTCGATTCCCATGTCAGATTACGTAGATGTAGAACAATGTGAAGCAATTGTAAATGAGATACAATCACTATCTTAAGATAAAATATTTTTTTATGTGTTAAAAAATGTTAATAAATATATCAAAATAAATAATATAATTAAATAAATAAAAAATAATATTTTTAAACAAATAAAATAAATAATAAATAAATCGAAATTAATAATAATAAAAAAAAATTCTACATCCGCTTTCATTCAGAGAGCAGTGTGAGTTTTTCTTTCATTTATTTGCTTTACTGAATGGCATGAGATGGATGACCTCTCTACAAAATACTATTAAAATTCTTCTATCCCCCCAGGGACGTATAAAGCGAACAACGCTACATAAGTGGTATTTGCAAAAGTATTTATTTAGTTGCTTAATATTTTTTAAAGTAGTAGAACTACGAGTCTTGTGTACATGTGCACAGATAGAGTTTTAATATATATTATATCTTCTTTTAGTATGCGCTTCCAGTATGCAGCCACTCTGCAATAAAACCATTTCGACTCTACGGTAAAGCTCTTTCAGTATTAAGGCATTTTATCGCTGTCGCAATTTGAAGCGTTCACGGCATTAAATATTGTTTCAACTGCTTGATTCCCAATTGAATATGCCATATATGATATTTAACATTAAGTAAGCTATAAATTAATTGTACCACATAAATGGATTTGTATCAAAATGTGAAAAATATAATTTTGCATGAGAAATAAATATATAATTGAATAAGAAGAGTAATAAATGTGATTAATATGATTTTAATTCCGCAACATTTAGAAAGTTTTTAAAAACGTTCATGTGTTCCTGGCAAACAGGAGACTGTAAAACATTCTCTGATGCAGTGCATCATCCGCAGAACTGGAGACGTGTTATGTTAAGTTGTCTATGCATTTGATTTAAAAAATAAAACTTGCTTTAATATATATTTTTTCCTAAACCTTCTAATTTATATTCATATTAATTGTATTATAAATATTTTTTACGCAGACTTGTAGACATATTTTAAATCGTCTGCTGTTACGATTGTGTTTTTGAACATATTTCAATGGAAGAGTTCCTTGCTTATTATAAAACACTTTTTATAACCGCATTTTTGCAACTTTGAAACATTTAAGAAAAAAATGTTTACTACGTGAAACCATTTCAGATTGTATATTTAAAAATATAATTTTTACTAGACGTAACTGTTTTGTAATTCATTTAAAGTGAATGTTTACTCACTATTTAAATTGATCATTTTAATACTTTAACATATTTATGAAACTACCATACCTTTGTAAAATATTAGATGATCGTACAAAAGATGTTTACTAGTTATGTTGGATTTTTTTTAATTCTTATGAATGCAGCTGTACACGTTTTTGTATATATAAATACCACTTCATATTTTTTTATTAATTCTTTATAGTATTTTCTTTATTTAAAACATTACGTTGTCTGAAATTTAAAAAAAAAAATCTTCACTGAAAATCATGACTTCTATGTATCAGAAAGAGTAACCGTAATAAAATTAGTAAGGAGCATGAGTTTGAATTTCAAAGCCCCATTATACGTATTTAATCTCGATTTATAAAACGATAAATGAAATTTTAAATCATAAAAAAAAAAATTACACCAGCCGCTGAACTCTTAAGTTTGCATTAATGAATGATGGCGCAAATAAAATATGTATTTTTTCAAATCCAGAATAATTTAAATTTTGTATTCACTGGATTAATCTAGTCTAATAAACCCTCTTTGTGTGCATCTTTTGGATGTTGTTTTATGCAAAGGATTACACTTCAAACAAACACGGGGAGATTAGTTTACTTATTATGCGATGAAGAAATATAATGGTTTTGGAAGCTAAACGCCTAACAACGCGTTTGTCTATTGAAGTGTTTTGTTCATAAAACCTATTCCGTTCTAATTCCTGTTGGTTTGACGATCTCAAGAGTCTTTATGGAACATAATAATATTATTGAGATGGGTCTTTTTGTTGGATGATGGGTATTAAGGAACTGGCAGCTAATTAGCATTTGGAATTGGACCTGAAATATTTGGAAAATATATTTTTATCGTCGGTAAATGCTGAAGTTTGGCAGGCGCGGGTTCAGCCGCTCTCGCCGAGCGCTCCAGAGATAAAACGTATTTGCATAAATTCAAAAAGTTTAATAGTCAGGTTTATGTAGCAGGCCAGGGGCGCTAAAGCTCTCAGAGCGCCCGCCTTTTGTGCGTTTTTTACGTTTTCCCCGCTGACCGAACTTTCCTAACCGGAGCAGCGCTGGAAGAAAATAATACAATATATGAAGAAATATGATTATATTCTTCGAGTATGAGGAGAAAGTGAATAAGTTTGCATACATATTTATCAACAAATAATTTTATAGGTTTCATAATTTACGGCTGCTTCATTCCCTATTAGTGTTTTTATTACAACTAAATTAATGACTAAAATCGTTCTTTTATACTATTTGTAGAACACACTTGAAAAAATATATAGTTTGTACAATCATTTTGGACTTTCAATCATACATAACATTTATTAAGTAAATTTGTTATTTTTTTGTTTATACCAGTTGACAGTTTTCTCACCATTTTTTTTTTCAGATAAGAGAAAAGTATTTTTATTTAGATTAAAATAAAAAAAATGAATTTACAAATTAAGATTAAATTTGTCCAAATATAAAAAAAATATTGAAATTTAAAATAACATCCATACATCACTGTAATTTTTTGTCAGATGTTATATATTTTTTTCAGACTTGTTTTATATTAACAATCAATATATAAACTGGTTATAATAATGCTTTTATTGAAATAAGTTAAAATAACGTCATATTTGTATTCGAAGTATATATATATATTTTATGAAGTATATAGAAATAAATAACGATTTATACCCAGAAGGGTTTTTTCACATAACAGTCAATATAAAAAAGTATGCTTCTTTTAAGCAAATATTTTATGATATAAAATGTTTAATATATTCATACCTAAAGGGCATCTATTACATAAATGACTTTATTAGTTAAAGATAAGTAATTGATCGGAATGTTAATAATTTAATGCAAATTAATCTTCAATGCACCAATCGACTTGGAATCGAAGTTTTAAGAACGGAAGCCTAAACTAATTTTGGTATCGGTCCGGTGAAATATCGTCTTTGAAATTGGTCCATCACTGTTGAGGATTAGTATGCTATTACCGCACAGTGCTGACTATGCTCCCCAAAGGCTTTAGTAACTAGGCTTGTTCAGAAAGCTTCTATGGAGGAGGATTTTGAAGTTGTTTTACTAAGGCGGTTGGTAGTAAAGCATCTCATTGCCTAATGATATGCTCCTCCTTCCCTACATTTCAGAAACATCAGCTACACTTTGATGAGATTATTTTCTGATCTCTCAAATTCGAAATTATAAATTAATACATCCTAGTACATCAATATTTATATGTGATGTTGCTTTGTGAATATTTTTTTTTCGTAGTGATAATTAGATATTTAAAAGTAATACTTTTTTTAATGTTTTAATTTAACTTATCTGTTTTAGTGATATAAATAAACTAATTCCGGACTCTTCAGATTTATCACCTATAATACCCATCGCGAAAACTATAGATTGATCAAAATCCGTTGAGACCTTTCAGGACACTTCAAACACAATGGGTATAATTGTTAATCATCGTGATCTATCAGGCATCTACAGGATGATTCAAGATTCATCGAAACCCATGAGAATGGATATGCAAAGAAAAAAAATCAGTAGTTCATTAAATAAAAATATATTTTTAGTTGGTTAAGTACTGGGCTAGATTTGTCCGGGTATAAATAAAAAAAGAAAGAGAGAAGAATTAACGAAAAAAGTAGAATAAAAGTTTGTAAAGATGACAGTTTCTTAATAATTTCTGACACTATTTGTATATGCTTAAAAATAACTTTATGTATCAAAAGAATTTCTTCCATAAGCCTTCACAGTCGTCAAGTTTTTGGTTGTTTTTAATAGCAGCGAGAAATTCAGCACATTAATATTTAATTTTGACGGTAGATATAATTCCGGAATTATTGTGCAACGCAAGCAGTTATCAACACCGTGGGAAGGAGAGCTCTTAGTCCGACAATAAAAAGGAGAAAAGTCTATTTTATATTCTCAGAGTTGACAGCGACAGTTCGGCGTCCGATTAGATTTTATTTGCTTCAAAGGATCCTTTTAATACTCCTACGGAACGAAGGCTACTTTCCTTCACATTGAATTCATAATCGACTGAAGTTCTCAGCTATCTTCCGTTTGCTTTGACGTAAAAAAATCCAATGGAAACTCGATCGGGAAGTGTTTAGCTGACAATTTACAATTTTCAGTAAATTAAAACATAATCCGACCACAAGACTTTTATTTTTCTTGTTCGTAGTATCAATCCGGTGGATTGGTTTGCAGCAACAAAATCTTGCATCTCGATCTCTACTCTTCTCGATCCTCTGCAATCCTCTTCAGCTCAGTATAAGATCCACAACTCATGTTCTCGAACACTTGCTGCAAATACTCCCGTCTAGGGCGCCCTATGTCGTTTCTACCCACAACCATTCCTTCCACAATGTCGTGAAGAAGACCATCGTGGCGCATGATGTGACCGATCCATCAAGCTCGCCTTTCTGAGATGGTTCTTACTTTGTGCCTATCTTCCTCGATTTTTATTTTTATATTCAAAATAATATATGTAATATGAAATAATCAATAAATTTAATATTATTTTTTCGTAATTGTCTTATTACGACAATGTCAAGTTAACTTTCGTTAGAATACTGAGTACTGTTCATAATGAACTACATTTTTTTCCTCAATAAAATCGTACATTCTACTGTTTCTATTCTATTGAACCAATTGTCTCGAAAAATGAATACTATTATTAATCGTGTCCTTAGAAAAGTTTATTAATATATTACGATAATATAGTCATTTTTTAAGTTTTCTTGTATAAGCATATAACAGATTTTGTAACATAAACAAATATATCGTCATATTTTACGTAACATGTTATATACGAGTAAATATAAATGTATTATGTTTATTTAGTAATATAATTTAAATCTATAAATGCATTTTATTACCTGCAGTTATTTAATGAAGGTTTCGTTTAATCACCCGTTTTTTAAAGAAAAACTAACATATTAAAAATACTCTAATTTCGTTAAACACTCAGAAATGAACACTGAACAAACTTTTTGAATTGCAAATTCGAATTAAATAGGTGAAGAGATTCACATGTTGAAAAATTGTAAGTACTTTTACCCCGAAGTGAATAATTTATAAATGCTAAAGAAATGAGGGGCCTAGCTGAAATAATCTGCTCCATAAAATATTAAACTTAGGATTTTTATTCATTCTGCAGTGAAATTTAAATATTTTTCGAGAGTTTTAAAAAGTTTGTTTCCTTAAATTATCTTGCGCTTAGACGGGTTTAAGCTCAAACAAGATTTGCCTAATTTTATTCAAGTATTCTTTTCACAGCAATTTTCCGAGTACACAGTTGAGTGAAATCTTGTTGTAACGAATGTCTGGGGATACTAGATTCTGTTGTAACCTACCGAAAATGTTAAGTGTTACTTTAATTATGATGAATAAAAAAATAAACCTAAGATACAATTTAAATAGTTAATGAAATATAATTTCTGACGTCATGAGCATAAATAATACTTCAAAAATACCATTTTGATTTTGTGTAGCGTCATTTCATTAAGATTTAAGTAATGTGTGTTGAGAAAAGTATGAATAATCAGGCAATATAAGATTCCAGCAGTAGTTAAATACTGCTTGAAAAAAATATGCAATTTAATCCAAGGCACATATATTTCAATAAAATTACTTTTATTATTTGACGATTACTCGCACATGTTTTTTAAAATCATTGTTGAATTCACATGCTTGAAATGATTTTGCTTTACTGTATGCGCTTACTTAAAAATAAGATAATATAATTAATTCTCCAACAAAATATATATTTCTCTCCATTGTTTTTAAACGAACATAAATATAAATTTGTAACTCTCATATGAACTTTCCTAAGATATTAGGTAGGCAAATAGAAAAATGTTTTTTTAAGAATATATACGAAACAAGAAGATCCCTCGGGTGAAACGTTTCAAACAAGATCAGTATGATATATTTAACGGTGAATTCGGATTCATATTAAAATAAAAGTGATATTTTACTTTATTACACTAAAATATAGATATATTAAATTACGAAAGTCATACAGATAGTGGAGCTCCGGAAAATTATAGTGTTAAAATACCAAGTTTTTATTGATTCTGTTAAGTGAAAGCAACTGGATATAATTAGGTTCGTTGAACGGGGTATGAAAAACATGTACAATTCGTGAACTTACTTGGAATGTGAACATTAAATTTAACACAGGCCAGTTTATAAATAAAATCATTATTTACTTTAAACACTTTGAAGATAAGGCTTAATACTTGGCCAAAATTTCCAGCGCTTAGATATTTTGAAAATGATATATTTTAAGTTTAGGGGCACAACCTCGCTAGGCTATTGCGGATATAAAGTTTACCTCTATTAAAAGTAATTGCTTACCCCTCGAGTCACCTCGGTTCTTGTATTGTCCTTGCCCACTCACCATCTAGTATCATAAAGGATCTTCCAGCTAATAATCAACTCCCGAGAGGAAAAACTGGAATAAGTTTTAAATTTCTGCGTACAATTTTAGGCCGGAAAAAATAAAACTCTAACGTTTATTTGCAAGCATTACACTTAATTTAATATTTCGGAGTATTATATTTAACTTGCGGTTTTATTTTTTAAAGCGCAGATAAGACGCATGCTGTATTCTTCGTAGCTTCTTACGAAAACGTTACATTTATAGTCTCCAGGTGGTGAATATGGCCATCATATAAGCACGCCAAAAACGTATTTTAAATATAATATCTTTTTAGCTTTTGTTAAGAAATAACAATTGAAGGTATATATTTACATATTTTTGGCACAAAAATATTATTTTTCATGAATGTAATAAAAAATTAAGAATTCATGAATTTGATATATTATGCATAACAATTAATTTTCAATTTAAAAAAATGTAAATAGCTCGTTTTATAATGAAATGAATGTTCCCTTAATTTATATTTTGAGTGCAACAGTTCAGAAACGTGCTCAAAATACCTGAGAGGCCAATTAATGTGGTTATTTAATAATTAACAATAATTAGCGTATGATGGTTTACACAGTTATTTATATTTTTAGCATTCACTTTGAGATCCATTTAAATTATAATTTTATATCAATTTCAATTTAAAAAATAACAAAATTAAAATGAATTTCAATTATAATTACACAGTTTCATTAAGTATTGTCAGTTAATAATCTTACTATTGTCCATTGTTAAATAAATAAGAATTTTATACCTTGTTTTAACATGGATGACACTGAGCACTGTTTCAATGTGTGAAATTCTTATATATTTCATTGAAGTTTTTTTTTTTATCTATAATAATAATACCTGATACACGAGTATGTATCGTAACAGTTGGAATGAATTATTAAACTCTTTAGTAATCAATTGCAGTGTTCTTGTTTTTACAAATTTGACGGAAAAATGGATTATGCAATATTTCATCAGCGTTATGTAATGAATGCCCGACACAGAAATATGGAATACGGAAATAGAGTTATATCCAATGGAAAGATAATGAAGGTGGTATAATATGAATATTGTTTACGGTAAGTGAAGCTTGTTCCAATAAGAATGAAAACACTTGACATACAAGTGTAACATTAGATTTTCATTCATTTTGAATATTATACGATACAATTGAAGTCCACTGGTTATAACAGGTTGTGCTCTCCTGCATGCGATTGGGTAAAAAATATACATGTGACATGCTATAAAGTTAAAAAAACCTTCACAAAGTACTTTAACTTTTTGTAAAGAAAATAAATTTATATAATAAATAGGATTACTACTCGTATTGGCCTTTTGGCACAGGCAGTGAAATTTCTGTGTGGATGTAAAATGAATTGAAAATCCAGTGAAAAAGGGAATCCTACTGCCTTGAATGGTGGTTAGCACTTAAACATCTTTTCAGACCACTTTCAGATTTTTTCTTTAGAACGGCGTCTGGATACAGACAAGACGAGTACAATACAAACAATTGTTAGTGATATAAAAAGTGAGTAAAGTTTTTTGATTCCAAAAAGGAAGACCCTTAAAAATATTTTATTAAAAACATATATTTTCCATTGAAGTTATAATGAATCCTTACTAACAAAAAGTTTATTATATTATATTACCTTACATTGTGATTTATATTGACAAAAAATAAATATTAATAGTCATGTCTAATATTATGTTCGGTAACTATTTTATTCCGATAACTCAATTTTTTACAATCAAATAAGAGTTTCATGATAAAAAAAATATAAATGTCATTTTTCTACCGTTTAATAAATCTTATGGGAGCACTTAAAACTTTTGAGATGATACAACTTTTATCAACTTATATTTGTTCTAACTATTATACGACTATTATCTTAAGTGAGTATCCTCAGATTCTTCCAAGAAACTTTTATTGTTCTTATACAGCCATAAAATAAATCGTAATCTGGAAGTCGTAGCGTAAACAATATAAGACACGATAATTTTAATTGTTTATTCGATATTTAATTGACATAGTTATTTCACACTTATAGAAATGTTGGATATCAGAAATGGAACTTAATTTATTATAAGACATTGATACGTGTATAAATAATATTGTATTAACCAAAAGCCAATGCCATTGAGTAAATTGTTAAAAGTATGATTTTGCTAAAAATATCAGGGGTACGATGGTTTGGGTAAGTCTGTCGGTCAAGACATGACGGTCAACTTGGCTGAGTCATTCTGTTTGGATCCCGCAAGAGCGCACAACATTTAGCTGCGTTTATTCAACCCCTGGGTTCTCGTCATTATGGAAACCTTAAGGGATTGCGCATGAAATTACTCGGCGGAACTCTGTCATGGAGATTAAGGAATAGGGAGTTAAGATAAGATGTAGACCATGGCGTATGACATATCTTCATACCAGCATTTTGCGCGACCACTAGTTTCCGATTCATTGAATATAATTACAATTTTTTGCAACTATTACAAATTAACATTGACATTAAAGACACTAATTATATGTAAAAAAATGCCAAAAATTGGCTTGTTTCTAAGTATCTATCTGTTTCAACATCAGATAAAATATTTTTATAAGTTCATGACGCAGATTCGAGCAGATTTTTTAAGTCCATTTTACAGATTTATTCTAACAACTTAATTTAAAAAAGATTTAAATACTTTATTGAATATATAATCAGTTTGATTCAATCTGAAAGTTAAAGGAGATAATTGACATATTCGATTACATGAATATATATTTAGTCTAAAAATCGATTTACCAAAAAGACGTCTTGTTCAAAAGGTTAATATACCCAATATAAGAAGATGTAGATGTACGGAATATGGCATTAGTTCCTAACATGAGATGACGATGTTTCTCAAAATCTAAGCAAGAGCGCCCTCTATAACCTAATATTCCTTCAACCCAGCCGACCAACCCTAAACCTAAAACCTATGTAAATGGTTTTTGGGTTTGTCAACACCACTCAAGCTAAGAGAACGACTTCGTTTTTGTGCTTAACTGATGTATGATATAATTTTTAAATAAGATTCATTTTATTATCAATTTCTACAATATCAATATTGCACTCATCGAAATTATTATGACCTAAAATTATAGTACAAGTAGTTTTTTTTTATCTGTAAGTTAAATTATTTTATTTCTTATTATTAATAAGAGTATAACGTGTGCAGAAATACTTTTTTTCTCATACAAATTAACTTGAAATGAACTTAAACGTTACCAGTGATTTATATATGTAATACGCAAAAGCTCATTTCATTACGACTGCCTGTCTGTTTTTTATTTGACGGCATGTCATTTTTTGATGCAATTAATCTCTTGTCATTTTTGATGCAATGAATTACCAGCGCGCCAAAAATTACTGTTCGTTCCCAAATACTCGTCTTGTTGTCATGTTCATCCATTTGCCGGGCAAAATCTAAAACCGTCCACATCACGATCGTGTAATGCGATGTCATAATACTGATGGTTGAATTGCGTTAGCTAAGTGGATCATAGTTTGAGCTCAGCGCTTACCCTGTGCCCTGCAGCTACGGACCTCGCACCATGCCATATTAATATTACCTATACATGCGATGAACTAGTCGCTGCTCATATGATTCAATAATATCAGACATACACGTACAAATATGGTCGGCTGTGCGGAATATGTATTCCTGCATAGCAATACTTTCATTGATGCAGTTCATATGACGCGGTGACTAAATTTCATAAATCAAACTGAACATTAGAAAAAAAATTTTTTTTTAAGAGTGTTTATTTTCAAGAGTATTATTTTAATTAATCATTTCATTTAAAAATATGATTATTCTTCAGTTTTTTAACCGTGTTTGTGGTACATGTTTTTTTTATTTAGCATCAATTCTGCAATCTGCATTCCCAAGTTTTATCAAATATATTATGAATGATGATGATGTTGTTTTTCAAAAATGCATAATTTTTTGAAAATAATTTCACCACTGATTTCAAACCTTAATTTTTTCATTCCCTTCATAATAATTACAGCAAATCGGTTCCTACTTGCAAAAAAATATGCCTTCTTAATCAATGTTATTTTTTCTTTATATCAACAAAATCAAATATATAATGCATCTATAAAAACAAATATTAAATGACTCTTTTACTGCTTAACAAAAGTCATTACTAAAATGAGATTTTTCATGTAACTTTTCTATTATCTTTGGTTTTTCTAATGAACATGCGACATATTTCTATATACTTTCATTTTTGTTATACATTGCAATAGTTTATATGATGGTCCGTGAAATTTTTATATTAACATTTGGTATAATAAGAAATTTACACAAACAGTCTTTTTGTTTTACTTAAATTAATTACAGTTCATATGAAGAGTTTACCTTTAGCCCTGCAGATCATACCTTACCGCACATATAATAATATTCAACAGAGATCGTTCCCAACGTCCGACCGGTGCCATTCACCCGATTCAATAAATTCGGACATATGTAGGGCAGCGTATTTGCTAGCATTATGAAATATCACCTTATTGTACTCGTATTTATGATTGATGGGTCCATACGTAATGACACGATATTGTGCTAATGATCACATATTTTTTAGTGAAAATATTTGTTGTTTGTTAGGAATTATCTCATATCGTATTTTGTATATTTTTCATGAGTTTAAGCAAAATATCATGCCCAATGTAAAGGAAATAGTTGTTAAATAGTTAACAAAAGGTTCTGAGAAGACTCAGAACCTTTTGTTGGTTATATATAATATAAATAAATGTTGATGTTTATGATATCGGGCCTAAACTAAAAAGAAGTGTACTAAGCGTCGTTTTCCATTGAGGTTATTTAAAATTATATATTTTATTATTATATAACTACAGATATTTATGGATAACATATAATTATTTTCACAAAAAAAAAGGAAAAAAATCTCAATATCACAATTAATAAAACATATTAAATCAACATCATAAAGTCTTTGAATGTTTTTGGTGTTTGAGATTAACAATTCGAAGAAGCGTCGGTTAGAAGTTGAAATTTAAAAAAATGTACGATATTATCGGATATATTCTGCAGCTTAACGAGGTCCATAGTGGTGGTTAATGGTGACCATATTTTTCAAATCAATAGCTAATGAAACATAGTATAACTTCAATATATTTTGTGTAAATATAATATGAAACTATTAAATTGAATTGAATTTGGTGATGAATATTTTGAGTAAATACATTCTCATTTTAAAAAATACTTCAAAATAATGAACCACAAGAAAACTGGTAAATCAGAATATTTCTGCAGACAGTTGATGCAGACACAGAAAAGCTTGCAAATAATATGATTAAATATTGAATCTAACTTTATAAGCACGATAATGATGCTTTGAGCTATGCATAAAAGAAAATTATTATTATTTCTGGAAAATGAAATTCAAAGTAAATAATGCACAGTGTGTACTCTTTGTTAAAATAAATTGCCATACACGGTTACGCGTCTATAATATATTATTCATATTTTAAGTATGCCCTCAACGTGGATTCCATTCCTTATTCAATGGGATATTCTAACCATACGAATAAAATAAAAGTGCCTATAATACCTTCAATAAAAATTAACACCAAATTCATTGTATTTCATTTTGTTAAATATTTTTTATGTTCACATTAAAAAAAAATACTGTCAAAGATAAAACAGATGCCTTCCGTTAATTTTATAACGTTTATAAGAGACGTGTACACACTTTGTATACATATGAACATTTCTAAATATACATTAAAAAAAAACATCGTTAATTGAAACCTTTCAGTTAAATATATAATTGTATTAATAATAGTCATTGAAATAAAATAATAAAAAATATATATCATCATCATCATCAGCCTGTGTCCGTCCACTGTTGAACGTAGGCCTCCCGCATGAGTCTCCATCCTCTTCGATCCTCCGCCTTCCGCATCCAGGTCACTCCCGCTATTCTTCTTATATCGTCAGTCCATCTTGTAGGGGGTCGGCCAATGCTTCGTTTGCCAGTTCTTGGGCGCCATTCCAATACTTTTCTTCCCCATCGACCGTCGTCTTTTCGACAGATATGACCTGCCCATTGCCACTTGAGTGTGCCTATTCGTTGGGTAGCATCCACTACTTGAGTTCTTCTGCGTATTTCCTCGTTTCGGATTCTATCTTTTAGCGACACTCCGAGCATGGATCTCTCCATAGCACGCTGGGTGACTTTTATTTTATGGGTAAGACTTGCTGTCAGATTCCACGTCTCTGCGCCATAAGTTAATACAGGGAGGACGCATTGGTTAAACGCCTTAGTTTTAAGGCATTGCGGAATTTTCGCTTTAAAAATGTACTTTAGTTTTCCAAATGCTGCCCATCCCAGTTGTATGCGCCTGTCGATTTCTTTTGAGAAGTTATTTCGCCCTAGTTGTATTACTTGTCCCAGATAGGTATAGTCGTTTACAACCTCTATTTCTGTTCCTCCAATGGAAATAGGATCAAAGGTCTGTGAAATATGACTATTAAAAAAAAAAAAAAAAAAAAAAAAAAAAAAAAAAAAAAAAAATATATACAAATCAGCAACCACATAATTTAATAAATATGTAGTAACCGTTCAAAATTAAAGTATTTTAAATTTAAGCTTCATGTTTGGTCTTCGTACTATATAGATTATTTTTAAAGTTTCAGTCAGATTGGTGATTGGTCAAGAAAGATTACAGCATTGCAATACAAACTAGCGCTAATGAATCTAGTTGTATCTGTCAAAACATAATGTATAAATTGTGTTAATAGTTTTCAAAATTTTTCAAATTAAAATTACAAATATTATACTCATCTTACAAATACCTATAAACGAAGTATTTATTCTCCAAGCTACGTATAAAAATCGTTACTATGAGACTTACGTCTTGAATCTAATATTAAAATGCTGTTTTGAATATTGTATGAATTTTCAATAATTGATTATTTTTGAGATCTCGATGTTTGTTATTTTATAAACCAAGCGGAGAGCATACTTTATAATAATGAATCCCTTTAGACGCTTCCGTCTCTCCGGCAAAGGGATGCCATGGAATAGAAAATAGCATTTTTCAAGTAGCCTATGGCAGCTGCGTTGTTTTCAAAGCCTCTCCTATAGATGATGATAATCCAGTCTTAATTGAAGAGGTTGTGGCGTAATTGGCATTGCAGGATGAACACTGCAGCAAACAGATGTTTTTCAAACTTTGAGTTGTGTCTGACAAGATTGGTAGTAAACAAATTACAATAATTATGATAAAAATATTTTAATCGGTGAAAAGTATTTTTGTCAAATTTTGACAAAGTTTTAATTCTTATACTGGCGCCCTAGGCAATTATCGTATATTTTTGCTGCATGCATAGAAAATATTATTTTTGTTGTTATTTTTAGTTAATAAAAACATTTAATTACATTTTGTAAAAACACCATTTAACAACGGTTATATGGTTATTGTATTTTAATAGTTTTCTGCAATCCTTAACACAGCCTACATTAAAAAAACAATGAGCAATCTAAGTTATAAATATTAATGATTCATAATTGTTTTTGGGTTTTTATTTAAAACCATTTATTTTCTTTTGAAATTTTAAATAAATGATTGACTGCGTCTAATCTCATTAAAAATTCACTATCAGCCCTAACAGTCAACAAATTATTAGTTATAATTATGCACTTTTATTACGAATCTTATTTGAATATTCCAGCGTATTAAATAATGAATTTATAAAACATCAAGAGAGGCGTGCTGACGCAGAAGGTGTGTTAGTTGAAGAATTTTTCACATACCATTTATTCCATGATGTTTAATTAAAATAAAACAATAAACCTAATATATAATTAGGCGCATTACGTAAATTACAAAAAAATGCATTTGATAATTTCATTTCCGTAATTACGGCTTTGTAATCAATTAATGAACCACGAATGCACTTTCAGAGTAATTGATTAAAACGGCGGTGGTCCGTAATTTAAGCCTATGTAATTACTCTTCAATTCTCGTGGCGAACATAATCGGCGGGATCATAGAGCACAGGATTTTCTATAAAGGTTTTGAAATTCCATGACGAGCTTACGATCACAGTCACATTTAAATATTTACGATAGCACATTCAAAACTGCATTGACATGTTATTTATAATAAAAATGATGTCATTATTTAGTTTAAATTGGTGAAAGATGTTCAATTCAAGCATATAGTTAGTAACAGTGATTGTATATATAACAAATTTACAGAGTTCGCGTGCATTGAATCACTTTTTAAGATCAAATTGTTTCGAATATCTAATCATTTAAACATCTTTATGACATGAATTAAAAAACGTGACTTAGACGAGAGAATTGGATCCCAAAATACTGTGTGTGGGCAATTTCTAATGTAATATAATAAACCACGCCATGTGGAAACGCAGTAATAAAATCAAAGAAAAAATATCAAATCTTATCGACACACATAATATTTGTTGAGTTTTTGTAGTAAAAAAGTCAGTTTGTTTTAAATATGTCAATAATATTTCCAGGAAGCGGAGCAGCGCGAAAAACTATTCCACATCCATTTTCATGCATTTTTTTTTTCATGATCTAATTGCTAGAATATTTTTGTGCAAATATAATAAGTTATGATAGAGTATGAACGTTTCTAGTACGGAATTCAAATATTCACTGTGAAATTAACGAACGTTTATTGTTAATGTAGAATATTTAATTTAAAATGGTTTGAAAACCACTGAAGCCCTTTCTCCCTTCTTCTCGTCTCCTGCTTGTGCACCGGTGGTCCTGTAGTGAACGGGAGCGCTTTGTCGGAGTACACTTTTCACACTTTTGTATTATTCATAAAGCAGCGACATCTTTGTGCCCGCGTATAATTATGGTAATTAATCCTTTTCGGTATTTATCAATTATTTAAATTCATCGACGTGCACCTAAGGATCTCTATTTTGCTTCATTCTGTGAAGCTATACTACAATAATACTTTAACATAGTAAGTTTTAAGCAAGGATGTTAAACATGGAAATATATAATATGACTACAAGTGCACCTATCGAGAAACTACCACAAAAGCCATGTTTCATATCTTCCGTGTATATGCAGCACGTTTGTTGCCGCAAATAGGCGACATAATTTTTTTATGAACAACTATAATCGTCGTCTGATTTTGAAACATCAGTTCATCATTTCTAAAATCATTCGCAAGTACATTATTTATTAAAGAAATATATTCCTATAAGGAGTAAGCCTTGAAAATAAGCGTTTTGTATTGAGACTCATAATTCGGCAATTATATATCCGATAGGGCTGAAATAAATTTTTACCCGAAAGCTAAAACCCTAGCCTACAAGCAATATTCCAATTTCAAATGCATATTGTATATACTACTTATTATATATTTTTACTACATTGTTATGGGCACATTTTTTTACATTGATATTGATTAATTGAATATCTTTGTAAAATTTTGTACGTATTTTAAAATAGGGTTAATAAGGCAATTTTCATTATTTTCAACCTATTCTTACCGTCCGAAAAATGTAAATTTTACGAAAAAAAATCCGGTTTCTAGATCTCTTTTTCAGATTCAATATGTATCCATTATTCTAAACCAAATACTACAAAGTAATGCATTTTTTATATACTTGTATTAATTTAAATATAATTATGATTTGAGTCCAATTATTTATAATAAAGAAACATACTCTTAAAATGAATGTTATTAGATCAAATTAAAAAAAATATAAAGGTTCAACATACTCGTACATTTAATGATACTAGAAATGCATCATAATTTTTTCAAGCAAGTGATTTAAAACAATTTTTGAGCTTTTAATAAACCCAACTTGTGTATGATTGATGAAAATTTCCTCGCAGATAACGTACCATGGCCCATCAATTATGAACTTGGCTTCATGCTGTATTACTGTTCGTATACGAGTATAACCTATGCAAAAAAATGCGATTCATATCAAAACTTAAGACCCTTGTGTTATACATTTAGACATCAATCCCCAAGGTTATTTAAACCTTTTCCTGAATTATCCCGCATATATGTTATATATTTCACATTTGTAACAATATAACAGTTAAACTTTTTTTTAAATATTTTCCAGTTGGCTAAGTTTATGGCCGGCTTATAACGTGACGAGTTGAAGCTTAGAGAGCTCTTTTGGTAACTGCAAGATGGACTGACGACATAAGAAGAATAGCTTGAGTGTCCTGGATGCGGAAGGCAGAGGGTCGAATAAGATGGAGACTCATGCGTGAGGCTTACGTTTAACAGTGGACGGATACAGGCAGATGATGATGATGATTATGATTAGTAATCTGTAAAAATCTACTAAGAACTAGTCGAATAAGTGAAGCACCTAAAAAGTCCATTAAAAATGTCTTGATGTTTATTTAAATTACTATGTTAGTACTTAAGTATATATTATACATTAATTGTAGATTACATTTCAAAAACAACCTTTGTTACATTTTTTATACTAATATTCATAATGAAAATATATTTATATATATTTTTTTTGCATTAAACTCAAAATATCCTTAAAAGCAATATAGATATGTATAACCTGTATTGAAAGGCGATTAGAAGCAAGTTATGGCAGCTCAAATCTGCTGCCAATGGATAGAGCAAAGAAAGGATACCTCCCCCCACATATCCTTTAAAAATGACCTATTATGTACGTCGCTATATATTTTATGGGATGGGAAAGGAAATCTGAGACCGTTAGTGGCGCTTATGTGATGACCGGAGGAAGGTCATTGCACGGAGAGAGCCGATGATTTATGTGCCAGTTGGCTGGCCATATAAATATATAACATAATATACGAGAGTTTGGGTATATTCGGAACAGCATGGAAAGCTGTACGTAGAGTAATATTATATACATCACAGTACCTATATATTATCACTTTTAAAATAAAATAGAAATAATTGTATTTATTTTTAAATATCATTAAATTACTTTTTTTGGCGGTTATATGCTTCAAGTATATTTACCAGCAAACGTCGCAGATAAAAAATTAATTAAAAATATATAACGTAGCTTTTAACAACCTAAATATAGAAATAAATTGCTTTGAATCTGAATTCATAATTTTAAAAATGTATTGTTTAATTAAAAGTTTTTTTCATGAGAAAATTTAAAAAATAAGAATGTAATTACTCAGAAATATATGCTGATGTTATGTGATTGTCATTGAATGTTTTTAAAAGTTATTAACTTCTCAAGTAATTTAAAAGATGTTACTTTCTCGACTCGTTAAAGAAGAGTAAGTAAGCGATGAACGCGTCCGAGAAATAAGTAGACTTGATGCAATGTTTGTGGCATCGAATATTCGAAATATTCGAATATACATTCGAATACCCGCATCTGATGTATATTTTTCTATGATTGATTGCTTAGAAAAATGTTTTATGGTCTATAAACTGCTGATTGCTGTGAATATGTGTATCTGTTGTTGGAAAACGATCTTCTTCTTCGTGTCAGCGACGTCAAATTATTTTTTCCCAATATCTGGCAACATCGATAGCTCGTGTGTTGCCCAGCATTAGGTCCTGAGATGTGCAACTTGTTGGGCACATGGAGCAGCATCGTAGGTGTGAGGCGGTCTGCAGGTCTCCACAGTCGCACAATAGTGTCTCTCCCTGCCGAAGCATTCCCCACCGCTCGAGGTTGTCCTTTGTTCTACCAACTCCGGTTCTTAATCTGTTTAGGGATTTCCAGGTCGGCCAGTCAAGGCTCTTGCCAGTTGGGAGGCCTTCCTTTGGAGTAATGAAATCCTCTGGTGCGATTTGTTGCCAGAGTTGGAGTCTCTCATTTTCAGGGCCGGATGTGAGAGGTTGTCTGGATTTCAGAAAGCTGCTTCGAGACTTCAATCTTGGTGTTGGGGGTATCTGATTATACAAGCAGTGAGACGGTTGGTTGATTGCCTTACGCATTTCTTCGGCGCATATGACTTTGCGTCTTATGTTCGGTGGTGCGATACCAGCCAAGGGGTATAGTTTAGAAATGGGTGTTGGTTTGAGGCAGCCTGTGACGACTCTGCATGCATCATTCAGGGCAGTATCCACTTGATTACAGTGGGCTGATCGACCCCACACTGGTGCCGCATATTCTCCAGCTGAGAAACAAAGTGCTAAAGCTGAGGTACGAAGAAGGGGTGGTTGGGCTCCCCAGTGAGTGTTGGTCAGTTTGCGGATGAGGTTGTTCCTTGTTGCAACTTTCTGTTTGGTGTTGCTGCAATGACGCCTGAAGGTGAGGGTGCGATCTAGAGTGACTCCGAGGTATTTTGGATGGTCGCTATGTTCCAGTACTCTACCTTCCCACGTGACACGAAGCTTTCTGTTAGCTTCCCTGTTTCTAAGGTGGAAACAGCAGACTTGTGTCTTTGATGGGATAGGTTTGAGATGGTTGGTTTCGTAGTAATGGGACATCTCGTTGAGTCCCTGGCTTAGGATGTCGTCAACTTCTTCAAACGTTACTGCTTGTGCTGCCAAACCTAAGTCATCCGCATATATGAAAGATTTTGTGTCTTTAGGGACCCAGCGACAACAAAATGGAAAACGATGAAAGTTTATTTACAGTAAGGTTAAATCTCTTAGTAGAACTCTTTCTGAATGTGTTTTTATTTTTGCCGAGGCGTTTTCTTTGAAATGCTTCGAAAATGTTCCAATGAAGGACTAATACTAGAAAATGGTATTGTTATTGGGATAACCCATACAAGGTGGGGCGTAATGTTCAGCTGTCATTCACCGCGCGGTCCGGCCACAGCTGTGTGTGAGCGTCCCCGCCTCCCGAGCCCATTTGCGGCCCTCTGCCTGCTATTCTGAATAGCCCTGCCACCTAAGCAGCTAGTGTGCTTTATCAAGAGGAATACTGCCGTCTGCCAAAACGCTTAAGGATCTAACTATACAACAGATAATTATTTATAATAATATGAACATACAAAGCTTGTGCCCATCCAGAATATACCCCGATCAGAAGGCAATAAACAGAACAAGATTTTTTTTTGAAATTACAATTAGCATATCCACTTATTCTCATTTATATGCGTTCATGTTAACTACATGTTAATACTGTGTATTTATTGTTTTATAAAATTTGAAGATAATGTTCGAATTTTTACTTAAATATGTGCTATTTGTATGACTTGTGATGTTGAAAAATGAAAATCTCAATAATTATATTTTATAAAATGTCATACTTGTGCACTTGAATATTTGAAAATCTGGAATTTTCGTGAAATATAATACTTGCATCATCACGAACACTCTTGTAGTCCGTCAAATTATTAGTCATAGCGATATCTTTAAGTTACATTCAACATAACACAGCAACAGTGGTGGTTTTAAAGTACAATATATTGTTTTATTATCATTTATACAACTCAAAAATGTTAATTAGTAATCCGGTTGGGATAAATTTTCTCACTAAGCCATACTTTATTTGCGCTCTCTTCATCAGAAATCATCTCCCCCGACATAATTATTCCACTCATGGGATTTACTATTGTAAATAATACCTCTTGTCATTCTCAAGTGTTTCTCATTCGTGGAGCTCTGTAAATTGATATCTGGAATACATTGTTCGCTCAGGTAGGTGATTTACTTGTAACATCCTTGCAGGGGAACAATGTGGGTGTTTTTTACGGTGTTTCTGTAAAAACAAAGCAAACATTGTTTCATTACAATGAACGTGCCACTTAAATGTGAAGGGATAAGTTCCACTCAATACTTAGTAGGGAAGTATTGAGGATTGATAATAATAGAAACATGCGCTAATAAGCTTTCATATGCTGATAATGTCAGATACAGGTAAATATATAAAAATGTACAAATTACGTAGGTTGAATATGTGTAGGTCGAAAAGCGTTAGGTAAAGCATCTCTACAATGCATGCTCGTGTTGTTCAAGTAATTTTATTAGATACCGTGACTTTTTGAATAGTCTTATTTTGCAAGTAACGTCATCTCTAGTGTTGCTCTTAACTACATATTGCTTCATCATGGTATACTCGTATACAAGCGTCTGCCTTAAGCAAATGAAAAATTTAAATGGTAATAATATTGAAAATATATAAAATCAGTAATTGAATAATACTTTGGATAAATAGTATAAGCATGAATATTGAGTAATGTTAGAAATGTAAGTTCTCCTGCTTTTTAGGAAGCAAAATGAAAACATTTACCGTTTCAGCCGCACTTTGAAATGCTGGACTTGTAACTTTGAGAATTTTCCCAGGTCTTTATTATTTAATACCACATTTGTGTATGAATTAAAATGTTGCAAGCAAATTACGCTGGCAGTACAATTTCTTTTTATACAAACGATTAAAAAACGACAAATATTTATTTTTCAACACAAATCATGTTTTTTTAATTCGTAGAATTTAGTATTAAAAACTTAATTTTCTGTCGGATCTTAATTATTTTTAAAAAACTAATAGTTAAAGCAAAAAAAATATTTTATAAACTAAAATACCAAGGGGAAAACAGTTTAATAATAATAAAGGCATTTAAGCTGCGTAAAATGTTTATATTCCAATATAGAGAACCCAGACATTTAGTAGGTTTTATATACCTGTATATTATATTTCTTATAAATATTTTAACAAACAGTGCTCCTCCCTACAATGTATATTAATGCACTTGTAATTACTTTTGTTCTTATTAACTTACAACACTCTCTCTCTTTATGTAAGCATCGAAATATACTAGTAAGTGAACATTTGTTCATTCCTCATCATCATCAGAATATGTCCATAATTTTTCACCTCATACCTAGTCAGTTCCGCCTCCTGCAGTTCCATCGAGTATATTCTATATATAGTCGCTATTCCTCATACGAAATAATATCAAACTTAACTAGATAATTAAACTTTTGACTACAAAACGGTTTTTGGTGGAATTATTAATCGATTTGTAGACTAATAATTTATCTTTTCCATTAAAAAATACGCCAGTTGTCACCTAATGATTTCGATTAGTGTCTCGAAAAGGAAATGTTTAATTAATTTTAATATTACAATAATGGAATACAACTGTAAAAGGAGACTCATATATCGATGGAAAGTTCATGATGCTAAAAATGTCATCATTTGTGAATATATTTAACAGTTTCTATGCATAATATTCTTAAACTTTTTTTGCAATAAATTACTCTATGTCCTTTTTCATGCAGTGTACAGCCTTCCCGACTCAAGCTCTAAATCTAACGCTGATTTTGGATTAAAAGACTACATTTTGTTTTTAAGAATATATATTTACGAATATGAGACGAAGATATCAATTTATTATTATTATTGATTACAAGTACAGTTCGTCAAACAGTATAAAATATAATATTAATTATCATTGTTATAAAATATAACAGTATTGAATATTAAAATAAATTATAATCGTTTAAATAGGGAATTCACTATCTTTTGCAATGGTCAATACTCATAGGCTTTGAACAAAAGCGCGGTGGAACTCGCATATAAAAGCAGTAAACGAAAGAAAATTACACAGCCGGACGCGAGAGGGAAAAATTCCAGAACGTAATTCAGGTTCCTTTGGTTTTCGCTTCGAACTGGGCGCATGCGAAATTCTCAACATGCAAAATGGGATTACCAGACTATCTACCGGCCATCCCCTCCGAAGCCCGCGCCCACCCTAAATAACAAAGCTCTCACAGTGACTGGGGTGTCCATAATATTCAAGGTACAAAATAAACCATTATATACACACACAAAATAAACAATTCTATGGAGAACTTAACAAACCTCGAATTTAATACAACAGTATTATATATAATCAAAAATAAACAAATATTTTAAAATAGACAACAAACGAGGATGAAAATTAAAATGTATGACCATAAAACGCTAAGTGAACTAAACAACTTTCATATTCAGAGTTACATTGATGTTTTTTTTTGTAATTGTAAAAGAAAGATATTTAGAAAAAAATCTAAACTTCCTAAAGTTATTTTCGTAGACTCAAACACATCTGCTGTTCTTCTTCTTAAAGAACTTTTACTTTGATTTTAAATTCAATTTTTTAGATTTATTTGTCATTTTTACTATATGGAAAGAGCCTTCTATGTAGTCTTAATATTAAAAACCCGTCATTTATTTATTTGTAAACATAACAATTATTCAGAATTTGATATTGGTTGAACATTGAAAAAAATCATTTACATTTGAAATGGAAACAAATTCGATGATTTAAAATTTAAGTAAAATTTTAGTAGAAATAAAAATTAAATTTAAGACTTAATAAAATCGGTTTTTATTTTAAATACTGACGATTAGTCAATTATTTCTCTAATTTAATTATAACCATTCAACATGAATTCATAAAGATGTATTAAAAATTAAGACTGACGCCTGTATGCCGGGCCATTCCTTGGCTTAATGTTACTAACTTAAGGCGTATACAGAGATTTTTCTTAATGTGACCAACCTATAAAAGCTGCTTTCATTAGAATGAATACCTGAGCCTTCTTTTCAATTTAAATTCGAAAAAAAATGTCTCTGAATACGAGTGCTAAAATGGCAACCTTACTTTTAGGAATGTCTCCTCATTCGGGTATCAAACACTGACCAAAAAATATGAGCTGTTTGAATTTTTTTTTTTAAATATATTTGTACGTGCGAAGAACTAAAAAAATCTTCCATTGAAAGCGATATCACGGTCTTCATGTATGTGAATAAACAGTGGTCAAAGTTATCAATATCAAACAAAGAAACATACTATTTATCATTTGAAGTATATTGATAATTGAATTCTCAAACTGTAAATGACAAATTAGGTCATTCACTTGCAATTTTTAATCAAAATTATGTAACCAAGAAATGATTTATTTTAAAATAGTAATTTGTAAGATAAGCGATGCAGTGTGTTCACCCTGGAGTTGACCCAATTTCTCGGGATGCATCGGCGCTGTGGGAGGATTGCACCCTCGGTTGTAACTGTGATAATAATGATTATTGTCCCTTCCGGACATCGCTCCGCAAAGGAAAGCTCAGCTCTCATGACAAGGCGCTCTGGACTCTTAGCCTGTTAATATCACATTGATAGCTGATAACTATAATCATCAACAGTGCTGATTAATTAGATAAGCACATGTCTTGTAATCCGGTTAGCAATATTATACATCAAATACGCGGATATAATATTATAATATTTGTTCGGGGACATCAGTTGCAGCTCTTATGCTGAGCCGAAGAGGATTGCGGAAGACCGAGATGAATGGAGATCGAGATGCAAGATTCTGTTGCTGCAAACCAATCCACCGGATTGATACTACGAAGAAGAATATTAAAATGGAGATTATAAAAAACTATTGTATTTTAAATATTATTTTAAAATAAATATGTAAAGTGTCACTTGCTTTCGATTTAATTGAAATAAATAAATTCGTGAATTCTTTTTGGTGGGTTTCTTTTAATGCCGGTTGCCACCTGACGCAAAGGCAGAAGCTTTCTTGGAAAGCTAGAGAGCTGCCGTTGACCGCCAATTCGTTTCATCCGCTACCATCTCAGCTATAAGGTCCTGCCCACCACATAGATCCGTGACAGCCTCGCCTCCGAATATGTCGGAGAAGCCTATGGATGGTCTTCCACTGGATACCTCTACTTAAAAATGTGTTAAAGAAGCCTCTCAGTGTAGGTTTTTGTATCGAAGTTTGCCTTCTTCGGCCTGTTTGTCCGCTGGAGGTATTTCATTTCCCTCCTACCATCTATATCTGGAAGGCCTTCCCCTATCTGCAACCTAGGGACGCGCCTAATGGGGAAAATATTATATTTAGCTAATTTAGAATAATACAAAAGTAGAATACAGCTGTAATATGAGTTTCGAAAAATTGCATGAGGTTTTATATCTTAGATACTATCTTAGAGTTTATAGACGTTATTCTCGGGCAAGCGGTGTAATACGTTTATATGAGTACACAATATCCTTACACTTTTCACACACTCATGCACTGTTTGGTACACCAATTAGTACGAGAATTTAAATTGATGATAAAGTTGACAAAATAAAATTAAAGTAACATAATATAGACTGTGTGAACACCTTAAAATCTCATTTTATGCATAAAATAGTTATTAATTAGTGCACACTACACATACATGTGTGCAGATTCGCATTTTCTTTGTATCCATCTTCGTATTAGCGACGCGAAAAAAGGTTTTTTTTATTATGTCTTAAGAGACGCAGTTAGTCGGAAACACGGGGTATGATTTTAAATGGAATGCGGTTTGAGAGTATTCAAAGCCGCATATCAAGGACTATCCCTGTTGTGTAGAAGATAACTAGTTCTAGACTCTAGTGTTCTTTCCGTTTCGGTACATTTTATCTGATCTTAAAAACTAAAATAATTTTAAATATACTTGAACGTATATTTTTGTAGGAAATATTTTTTTTACAAGTCGACATACGGTTCAATAAGATTGATCTAAACTCTGGAAACATATCACATAATTCTTATGACTGCACATAGTCTTCATAGATACATGTACGAGTATAAGCCAGTGTAGTGGCCATATCTATCAGTACCCCGGGCGGCAATCAGTCAATATCGTAATACTTAAATTATTCACATGACCAATTTCATTTCCATCTTTTCGCACCCTTATTCAATTTCCCCAGTCAGGTTACATAAATCGTACAACCAGATAAAACAGCATTACCTGATATTCTCAAGATATAAGTTATGTACTTATGCAAGTGTGTTTATATTATAATTTATTTATAAGGACAGAAAGGTATGTATTTGGATGAGATTATTGCGAGATAATTGTTACCAAAATATAAAGTCATAAGGATAAGATCGTTTGATTCACTATTCTGCCTCAGATCAAATTGATAATATCCGTTTTATTCTAGATATGCGTTCAGTCTCTTAACTCATTAAATTTATAATTTATCATCATCATCTCTTAACTGAAGGCATTAACGAATTGCCGTTAAAGCTGTTAGCCGCTAGTCTTTGTCTCATCTACAGTCAGCTAGCAGTCTAAATCTGGCTTTACAACTCTGAGACCCGAGTATTCGGGGCTCACAATCTATCACCCATACCTACAGTATTGTTCTCATTTGTCTCTCCTGTTGTACTGTACTTTACGTGTTGATAAATATAAAAGTAAACTGATATTGAAGTTTTTTGATTCAACCCTATAGTCGCAATTATCAAAAGAGATAGCAAGTAAAATAATATTCTCTTTTACAGGCTTATTCATTCTGGCGAACGAGCTTGTTATCATAGCAACGTTTACGACTTGTATGATAGAAACAAATCATATTCTAAGGTGTCGAAAGCGCAAATCTTTCCCATTGCACTTTGGGTTATAATAAACTAGTGTCAGAAATAGGATCATACCAGTACCCCCAGTTTTCTACACAGGCATCTGATCTAAAATCCCATTAGACGACTGCACTGTCCCTTGGTGAGATGCGAAGTTTCACAGCATTATAATTAAACGCAATTTATATTTTATTCTTGTTATTTTTTGTTTGGTTATTATTTCAGGCAATGTACTAATCGAGCTTTGTATATCTTTAATGTATTATATAGTCACTGTGCTAAAAGAAGCAAATTAGGTGATATTAATTTTAAAACGTCTAAATACTTTACAGCAAGTGCTCAGGCTGCGATGAATTAACAGCCCCTCGGGGACGACGGCGAGGAAGGCTGGATAAGGAGCCTAGTTCAGGTGGCCAATAGGAAAATTCCTCGCACAAGAAAGTGAAACGTAAAAACAAGCCCGAAAATAATTTATGGAGGAAAATGATTCATTGTGCGTTTTGTGAATTTGTAAACATTTCACAATGTCCACGCTTCACCATTACCAAAAAATAAAATATCGTAATATTTATTTAATCAATATATTCAAATAATATTAAAATATTAATTTATAAGCACATTACATAATATTTAAACCACATATGAATTACTATTAAGAATATTCTTATCAGCTTCGTGTACACGTTAAGCTATTACATGTAAAGGTATTTTTTGCAATTATTTTATACTTGAAGCTTCTAAGTATGCATATAGTATACAATGGTATAATACGTTACACATCATTAAAATGAAACAAATTTGAATAACAAATACAATAGAAATACGAAAGTTGGCCACTAATGATTTATAAGAATTGCAGTATTGAGAAGTAAGCGCCCACCTGTGTGCAGATTGTATAATACGTAACCGTTTTGCGTAGAATTTACCGCACTCTGAGTTTCAGTCATTTATAACGATGCTGTAAAAAAATCAGTTAAAATTCATTAAAATCAGTCAACTGTTGAACAACGCCACTCTTGCGCCAAGTCTTTATTTGCTGATTACAAGCTTCAGTAGATATTTCATGGAATTACTCATACAAACTTTTATGTCTTATATAACTGCTGAGAGTTTATTTCTCAATATCCAGAGCGATCTAGTTGCAATGACTAATCATTCTTCCAAAAGGAATTGCATTTACGTTGTTATTCGTAGTTGAGCGCACTCCCTTGGGCATTAGCAATTATTCTTTGAGTCGGGGATTTTAATATAAATAATTCGCAGCAAATGCGACAACTCATTGACAATAATAACAGCAAAGCTCGCAATGGATACTGCTATTAATTTATATATTTTTAACGTAATTTTTAATACAAAATGTAATATATATTTTTTAATGAATGAAATAGCTATTGGTGAGATATAAAAGCAAATTTAAATGAACACTGATTATTTTGTGCACCAATATTGTGTTGCGGTATATTGGCAGAAAAAAGTTAAATTTACCACTATTGTCGCGATTGCTGATATTATTATCATTTGCAGGAAATTTCAGGAATTGTATAGGAACGCATATATGGTGCTCGGAGTCCATTCAATCTAAATTTAAATAGGAATTCATTATTGCTATCCATTTGGGCTTCAAAGCATTTAATTTTAATGTATTTACTATGGTGTACTGGTGTAATTTCTTTTATATATATTATTTATGGAAAAAATATGCCACAATAATTGAAAGTGCATCATTCATGAAGATTGCACATTGTCTGTGTGTCGGAATTCTTTAGTAAACAAAGTTACAAACGTCTTACAAGTTAAAGCATTCTTTATTGGTTCTTTATGGAAATGTATATTGTCAGCTTAATAATTGGAAATTAAGTTTTTGCAGTTTAATGCTAAAATACGTTTTATCGAATAAAATCAGTCTCTTTTAAAAATAAAAATGATTTACATTCCTTTCAATAGAATTGGGATACTACAATGAATTAAATAATTAAATACGTGCATCTTTCACCTTAATATATTGGGAAAGACAAAAGGTTGAAATATTATTAAATATTTAGCGAATACGATATATTTGCCTGTTATTCATTTATTTAGATATCTGAATATGACATGTGGGTACATTACTAGTGATGCGATGACAGTCTACTGAAGATATGCTTAAATATTGGTACCTAGATACGATGAATAGACTACCTCAGACGGTTGCATACTGCAGAAGCCACGAATTATTCAGATCCCTTCCATTCCTTCTCTATTTCAGTGAGTTTTCAGTATTCCTAATGATCTAACAGCAACACTGATGTTTCTTATTTATTATAATATTATTTCAGATGTATATAAATGCACCAGATTCGTATGTATTTTTAAATAAAGTAATACAAAATAATGTTCCATTATCTATTAATGGTTTTTAAAAATTAAATATGAATATATATTTAAGCTATAGTTTTTAAATTTAAAATAGGCAAGAAAGAAACATGTCTAAATGTTAATAACTATTTTAAAATAAGTAGACATTATAGAAGAAAACGAGAATCGTGTGATCTGAAATTAAGTATAATTAACATCAGCTAACAATAACCAAAAAGGTGATTATTTGATTTCATAATAAACTGCGTAGCAATAAAGGTTCGGGTAAATGATGGATGGTATTTTAAAAGAAAAAATATATGTAATAAACTATGCAGTATCCTTAATCTTATCGTTCCGTATTCAAATATTTATAATAATACCAAGGTTAGAATAACTTTATGACGATATTCGTATTAATTAATATTATTATTATTACATTAAAAACATCACAATCTGACCTATAAGGAAGCTCTTCTGTCTTTAATGCTTAAGAAATTTATCACTCGAATGATTGGCCCATTAAAGAGTTAAATACCCTTTATTGATCTCCGAGAACGAATAAAATAGTCGGAGTTATCAATACTTTTGCACGAATGGAATCGAAACGTTTTTGCATCTTATCATTTTCGCGCAGTCGTTACATTTCATTACCCCCTTTGAAGAGGGACGATAAAGTTAAAAACGGTTATTTTATTCACATTTCATTCTTTCTCTAAGCATAATTGACTCACGCTTTGTTGTGAAGCGAATAAACCAGTGTTGGAACGTTGTTTATACTATAAAGCTGATCATCACGGTGTAGAACTGTTGTTAAGGAGGTACCTGATTGTGAATATCGGAGAGATTTGAAGTGCTTAAATGACCAATTCAATAACAATTTAACTGATTATATATGTAAGTAAGAGAATTATAAAAAAAGTTTAAAGTAAAATAGCAAAGATTAGCGATGGACAGACACATATAGTTCCTGAATAATTCAACAAACCAGACCTGGGAAGCGATTTACCGTGTTTCTTGGAATGCTCTCTAGACAAACAACACAGTAGGATTATCAAATGTCGTGCACATATAGCTTTTGTTCACATTTGACGTTATTCTCGTAAGTAAAATTGTTTATTGATTAACTGAATAAAAGCGATATTTTCACTCTAAAATATATCTTAAATATGCGGGAGACTATTACCGGTTGAAAGCAGTGGACTTGTGCATATTATCTCAATTGCGAGTATTGCTTTATATTAATAATCTGTTTCTCGAAACTGACTATTTAAGGAGAGTAATTCTGACTACATGGGCTTACCATATTTGCGTTAGTAGTTCTAACAACGGCTGACGGCTCAGTTGACGATCTAAATGTATTTACTATTAATTTTTAATATTAACTCCGTAGTTTAAGATTTGTCAAAAATTGCTACACAAAATTTCTATCAACTGTCACTGTTTTCGAAAAAATTAACATGTTTATTACATAAGAATCTGAAGAAATATTTAGTTTATTACCAATGATATAAGTGTAGCATATGGCTGTATATCACTCTTTTGTGAGCTTCCTCATGCAAGCGCTCACATTAAAACAATTTATACGACGTTGTGTTAGCTTAGCCGAAAATTCATAAACATGGACGTTTTCGTGGGCGCTTTATGGCATATTTTTAAAAGTTTTGAAAGTTCCCGAGGATATATGCGTTTTTTAAACATTTTTGTTTATCATAAATCCTCGCCATGTATGGAAGAATGAAGTGAGAGTTGTGGCGATGTTGCCGGCTACTGGTAGACTTTTAGTCACAGAACAAAAAAAGTAACCGAAATATATTTCCACTCGGATGCATGAAGTATTTTTGTGAAAAGCGTACCCAAGTTACACATTAAGTTCATTAAAATACATTTAAATTTAGAATAATTTTGAAAGACATTTTTTTGTAATAATATAATTTATAATTATATATTTTAATAGTACAAGCATGAATGTTTGTGAAAATATTTATTTTCAATAATAAAATTAAAATGTGTTGAAATGTTGTTTTACAAGTTTTTTTTTACGTTTCTTAGTTGAACTATTTTTGTCTTATTTATATTTATATTTAAAAAAACGCTTAAATTGATATGTAAATTCTTGCTAAAACAAAACAAAAATAGTAGTTATTAAAATATAATATTATACGTATTGGAAAAATACAGATTTCAAAGGCGAAATTTAAAGCCTTCAAATATTAAATTCATTTCATACGTTGTTTTGTTTTTGTTTTGTTTTTGTTTTGTTTTTTTATTTGTAAAATATTTATCAAAATAAATAAATATTATGCTACGAGTTCAATTTTTATTTATTCTCTCTAAGTTCAGCATACAATGCATGCGATATGCTTTATGAATCGAGGATTTGTTAAATATGCCGTGTATTATTCCCATCCATTGTGTGTACTTATAGTGTATTATAGACACTTATCTGAAACAGTGCATTATCAATAGACTAAAATGTTCGCTGATGCGGGCGTGAACCTGGAAATTTTCTGTGAGTTTCTCAGTAGATAATCATCGAAAAAATATAATGTCAGAATCAACAAATTAAGTCGTTTTAAGTTTCCTTCAAAGTCAAGGATTGCGTGGTTTTGCAAGATAATTTAAATATGTTTTAGTATACTCGTACAATAAATAATAAATAAATATATGTTAAATATTTAAGTGTTCATAACATAAGATTGCAATTAATTATTTTCAACTTTTATTGAAATGCGATTAATATTTACATTAATTAATTTCGGAGTATTTATACATTTAAAATAAAACATAATAAATATAAGACATTTCATTTTTAAATTTTATGAATGTAGACTGAATGTTAACCACAATACTTTCTTTATGGATATCCCTTTGTATTATATGTACTTTGTAAATACAATATGCATGTATTTTTTGTAATTGGTTTCGTGAAAATTTTTCATTATTTCATAAATGAAATATCTTATAAGTAAAAAAAATGCACCGAAAGTACGAGTACTATGGCGTATGGTTCTCAATATGAATCATTAGAAATAAACTAAAAAAAAAATTTTTGTACATCGTATTTATAAAGTAATTTTTTAAATAAGGCCCTTTTTTTCACATTTCCGTCCTGGTAATTAATAATCGCGGATGCAAGTGCATTTCAAGTGAAGATTAATTTCACTACGAGCGCAAAAATGTGTGCAATTAATTGTTTAAATTCGCAAATTGAAACGGCGCGAATCGAGTGACTTATCCCCGCAGCGAGAAGCGGATTCTAATTTGCGCCGGGGATGAAAAATCTCCGTCCCCAGGAATTTGTCCGAGCTCCGGCGGTAGACAACTTTGTTTGCAAATTTCCTTTTCTGCCGCCGAAGGGCCGCTCCAGGAGTGTGGAGTGGAGCTCAAGGACCGCGCCGGAAATAACCCTGGGATGCTCCCGACAGGGCGGGAGGCGCTCCCGGCAAATATATGGGAATGCTACACCCCAGTGTTGGTTAGGGAGACCGAGGAAAAAACATCCCCGCCGAATGATTACATCTCGTGCACTACTCGCGGAAGGATTCGCAGAAGGAAATGTCGCCATCACACTCGGCCTGGGCTCTGATGGTGATGCCAGAGAATCACTCAAAGCGAGGTTGTTTTTATTTTCTTTTGCCCATCCAAAGCATATCAAAGTTACGCTTATTTTGTATAAATAAAACTGGGTTGGCAGGTACGTTCTTCTCGACTTTGTCTACGAGAATTATTAACTTCGAATAATGTTATCTCAAGATTTTAACAAGCAGCATATCTCTGAGCTTTTCTCTTAATCTTTTTGAAGGAGACTTGTGTCGTTAATGAACATTTTTCATTAAAATGGCTTTTTGTAGACTGATCGTCGATGATTATTTTCTGCATTAATTTACTTATTATTAAATTTATCTTTTTCCAATATTTAAGTAAGACTCTTAAAGTGCCAATATACTGATTATATAATAATATAAAAGTATATAATATTCTTCTTCGTAGTATCAATCCGGTGGATTGGTTTGCAGCAACAAAATCTTGCATCTCGATCTCCATTCCTCTCGGTCCTCCACAACCCTTTTCAGCTCAGCATAAGCGCTACAATTCATGTCCTCGAATACTTGCTGTAAATACTCCCGTCTAGGGCGCCCTCTACAGTTTCTACCCTCAACCATCCCCTCCACAATATCGTGAAGAAGATCATCGTGGCGCATGATGTGACCAATCCATCGGGCTCGCCTCTCTGAGATAATTATTATTAGGTGATTACGAGTATTATAATAATTATAAAATATACATACATAAAACACATGTATTAAAATTAAAAATATGTATGAACAAATAACAAATAAATTCAAAGTGTATTTTAAAATTAAAAGTACATTTTTAAAGCGAAAATTCCGCAATGTCTTAAAACTAAGGCGTTTAACCAATGCATCCTCCCTGCATTAGTTTATGACGCAGAGACGTGGAATCTGACAGCAAGTCTTACCCATAAAATAAAAGTCACCCAGCGTGCTATGGAGAGATCCATGCTCGGAGTGTCGCTAAAAGATAGAATCTGAAACGAGGAAATACGCAGAAGAACTCAAGTAGTGGATGTTACCCAACGAAAAGGCACACTCAAGTGGCAATGGGCAGGACATATCTGTCGAAGAGACGATGGTCGATCGGGAATAAAAGTATAGGAAGTGCGCCCAAGAACTGGCAAACGAAGCATTGGCCGACCCCCTACAAGATGGACTGACGATATAAGAAGATTAGCGGGAGTGACTTGGATGCGGAAGGCGGAGGATCGAAGAGAATGGAGACTCATGCGGGAGGCTTACGTTCAACAGTGGACGGACGCGGGCTGATGATGATGATAAAATTAAATATTTAAGTACCCAAAACCCATTGTCTAATTTTTCCATTGTATTAAACATATTTATCTCTTACAAAAAAGAAGGTACAGTAGGTAATCCTCTCTGTATTACTTAAAAGTTTCGCTAAACACACCCATGGGTTATTCTCCCCTCTATGCCTTTCCTTACCTTACCGACTTCCCGGCTAGGCACGAGTCTGCTATTTAGCGGTTCATATTATTATTTCTTCCGTTTTACTTCACTCAGTACGAGATTTGTAGCCTGTATCTTCTTGACGGTGTGCTTCCACCCAATAATGTATTGTCTGGATATATTGTGTTTTTTATTAAAAATGTTTTTGCGCCATGAAGCGTCAAAGCGTCAGACATGATTTTTTTCACATCAGTTCGGGTGAATAAAGTGATAAAATATGTGAGTTAACTGTTTTGTAAAATGACGAATGTTATTCGTACCATCTGTCTTTTTTGTAGTTCTTTAACCCTCGCTTTACTATGCTAAAAACTTCCGCGCGTTCCGATGGTGTCAACTCATTACACATTCTGATTTAAAGTGAATAAAATGAGTAAAAATTCGAAAAAATGAAAATATTCAAAGATATCGCTTAATTTTACAATAGGTGATGTCAATAAGCAGTAATAATTGACATTTAATAGCTAAAAACATGAAAAACATCAGATGAAGACTCAAACGGCCAGACGGACCTTGTCGCGTAAGCATCCGAGAGCTACTAACATTACTTGGCCTGTCGACATATGGATGAGCCGAAATCATTTCGAACTAGGCGAACAACTGAGGTTTCCCGTCTCGCTCACTCATATTAGTACGTCAGCGAGAGTGAGGAGTATAGATGCCGCCGCATCTGTGTATTTTTTAATTTTATTTTCGCTCACACTTCCGGCAGGTGCTATGATTCATGACAGTTGACGCGTCTTGATTGTAGTGGTGAATTTATTCCGGATTTTAGAAAAATATTTCCTGCTCCCGATGAGTGCCTATTATTATATTATTTTTTTTCAATACGTAAATGTATTAAGGAGGAATACCTAAATTCTGAACCCTGTGTGTATTATATTTACAGAGATATTTAAGTTATTACAAGCAATGTGTAGTCGATAGACATCATCGGGGAGGAGACGTTAAATAAAAACCAAATAATGTTTAGTTGTGCCCATATTGTATTTAGATTTTTTTATTGCCAACCCTTACTGTTCAAACAAATATCACACATAATTTTAAAATGTAGTTCAGTCGCTGAGTTGTTTTGACTGTTATACTCTCCTGCGTGAGATTCCTTATATAATGAATAATAAATTAAAACGTATCAATAAATGTTGCGTTAAAATGATGTAAAAATGTATCATTTATAGTTATTTTTTTATTTCTATCTTGAGATTTTATAATGTATAATAAAAATGTAATTAGTCAAATATAAGAGAAAAAAAATCTTTTTCGTGGGTCAAAAACTATAGTCGCGTTATGTTGCTACTGAAATATGCCTGCAATTACGAACTATTAGGAAGGGTAAAGCTCCGACCCGGTGCCAGCGCCCGACTGAATTTTAATAATGAAATTTCAAAGCTCGCTTACCGGAAAGTTTAGAAACAATTTTAATAAACCCACGTTGCTGGCTTCAGACTGTTTATTTAAGTGGATTTAATGTAGAACAATAAATTGTACATTAATTGAATAATATGCGAGCGTGTTTGGCAAAGCTCCACGTGATGTCACGACAAGTTCCCTTTGGTGTGGTATTATTTGGGAATGTTGAAAGATGGCCAAGAGCAGGTGATGCGATTATTCTGTGGCGAAAATGTTGTAGTGAAGTTGAACAAAACACTTTCACTTATATTGATCAATTATCTTGAATGAAAATTCTATCCTTCATTATCAGGAATAATTTATATTTAAGCACCTTTCATGCTTGATTCAAATATTCTAATGTTAACCCGCATAACAAATCAATTAAATTTGTAAAATAAAACACCAATATAAAGGAATAACTTGGGGGAGGGAGTATTCGTTAAATCAGAAAGTCCGTAGTATAATAATTACAATAAATGTGTCCATTCACTTTGAGTAAACAAGTTCAACTGACGTAAATATACGTCCAACACCGGTGTGCTGCATCAAAACCTACGCGTCATTATATCAGAGAATCCCTAAATATTTCCAGTACTATCGCTTTGGTTTTGTGCAGTCTACGAGCTGGATGGCATCATGTCTCGAATTCTAGTGCTAGACGCATAACATTATAGATACATCTAAAAAAATATAACAACAATTACGGCATGTATAAATATTAAGACGATTTTTTTTTATATTTGAGCGGATTTTTCGTCCGTAATATCTGTAGCCATTTATAAAGAGGTCCGTAATATCAAAATTTAATAGTATTTCAGTACATGTTTATTCTTAGTTAGGATAATAAACATTTCAGGTGGTCAGTTGTGTATCGACTAGTATTACACTAGACGGCTGTATAACTGAACCATCTGGTCACATAACTCCTGAATGCACTGTTACAACTTCATTGGTTACTGCTTGACAATATTACGAATACCAACTACTATTAACTATTATATAACAACGAGTATAATACAAATTATCTAATTTATTCTTCTATAATATAAGTGTACAAATATTTGTTTTATAATTAATAATAATTAGATTTTTTTCTTCTTCCCATATCCGTTTCATATATGGGACCACAAATTGCAGCCACTTAGATCTGTTAGTTGCAACTGCCCATTTCACGTTCTTGGACATATCTGCAACCGAAGGTCCATTTTGGATCATTAATGGTTCCTAAAAACTTCCAGAATATAAGTCCGAGTACTCAAAGGTTAGTTGTGATTTGTTTAACGTTTTTTTTAAGGATATCGGATTATCAGCTCAACATTTGGAAATCAACTGTTTTCCCGACTTATTCGAGGTCGACCTCCATGCAAAAGATGTTGAAAATCATTATGTTCATATATGTCCCTCACAAATTTAAAACAAACAATAATAACCTACATATAACATCACGAAAAATTGCGCGGATTTGTTTTGTTAAAATCAGTAATGTGCGAGGGTAATTCTAATTATTATCACGTAGATTTGTAGCCTCTTCTAAGTGCAACGGTATTCATTTAAGCGTATCAATGATTTGATTATTATTACAAGCATTATGTTGTTGTTGCCGTATTTTTTTTTATACACCTAGGATGGGTTGAGCCGTCCCTTAAGACAAAATACTCTAGGTCTTGGGAACGTCAGGCTAATCACATGATTTAGTTAAAAAACTCGATTAACAAATCACCAAAAAATACGCATCGCATACTAAAGCTATCTTTTCTTTACTTACTTGAACTTCTGTAATGGAGGCTGTCAGGAACCATATATGTTCCCAAGTGGACCTTCAGGTGCAGATATTTTCTATGACGAGAAATGGATAGTGACAAAACTAATTTGCGGCAATTTGTGGTGACCAAATGTGTAATATATGGCACGGATAGGATATTGTAAAAAAAAAGCTTCTTGGCTTATTCACTACAAAAAATTAAAAAAGATAACTATATAATTTAAATAATTGTTTTATAAAATATTTTCGTGCAGTATGAATGTTTAATAAATAAATGTATTAGATTCTTGAAACACTAGTTTTTATGGCATTGAAGTAATAAAGTAAGTTGAATTCGAAAATGTTTGTTATGGCAGTGTATGATGCAAGGACAGATTCCCTTTATTGCCACATTACTTCATGTCACCTGGAGACAGAACAGCTCAGGTGGGGTTTTCCTCGAGACATATACATTTTAGACGAGGGGCTGCAATATTGTAACAGGAGTTGCAAAGCGGAAAGAGTCAAAAATATGTAAATAACAAGATTTCTAAAGAAATTAATCAAAGTATATGTTTAAGCTGTTTGAATCAGTATCCGATACATGCCTCGTAAAATTCCCCTACCGTTGAAATCGGTAGCCGTGATATATCGTTTTGCTACTTTCTTAGAATACTTTTTTATGCATCATCTGATAGCTAAAGGATACAAGAACCAAAGTAATATATTAAAATTGACCAGAGAAGTACATTTATGTTTCAAGTACTAGTTTTATAATTAACAGTATAATTCGTATTCCACCGAGCCGCAATAAAAAGGTAAAGTAAAAGTAATGCAACAAAAATATGCGGTTTAAAACAGTAGATGAACATATATTTATTCTCAGAATAATTAAAAGTATCTTAAAAAAATATTGGAAAAGCAAACTCGGGTTGGAGTGCATTTGGATGCCTGAACATTATTTTAAAACTGGCAACCCCATTTCCCTAAATATAAAGTCTTAAATCAATGTTTGCTTCCAGTTTTCACGTTTGGGTGTAGAATTTGGAACGTCGCCAATGTGGGAGTTAAAAAAATTTAGTAACCAAATGTGGAAGCTGGTAATGAATTACCAAGAGTGGCATGGAGATAAATACATTTATGGGTAACAAATAATACTAGATGCATACATGAATTTTATACATTAAAATCTGTATGTATTAATCATATGAATTATTTAAAATTATATTGAGATTCATTCACGACGTTATCAAAATAAAGTATTCGTCTTCCTACAACTGTTTCATATCTTTTTTTTTTATGTAAACGCATGCAGGAGAGCACAACCGGTCAAGACCAGTGCACTCTATGACGCTCAGCCAGGGAGGTAACATAAAGTCACTAGAAATTCTCGTCAGTTAGTTCTGTCAACCACTATCCATTTCTCGATGTACATATCTGCACCTGAAGTTCCACTTGAGAACATATATAGTTCCTGACAAACTCCAGTATGAGTACTAGAAAAGAGTGTAGCTATGAATGAAGTAATTGAGGATAATTTTTGAGTGATTTTTTAATCGTTTTTCTAAGAAAATCAGATAATAAGCCTGAAGCTACCGAAGCCTGGATAATTTTGCCTTAAAAAGCGTCTCATGCTTTTGTAAGATTGAAACCACAAATGAAGTATAAAGATTTAAAAATCGAACTATGTCTCGTGTGCAGATACTTGCTTAATATTATATTTCGCGATACACTCTTATTGCTGTTATAAGTCGTAATATGGGAATTGCTAAAAACAGCCAGTTAAAGTTGATACATTCAATCTGGCATATACTAACATGACATGTCAATAAAAAGTCAAAATCATTCTTGGCAGTGTCATTCGGCATACCGAAAATATCTAAGCAACCAGATTTTTGATTTGCAAGAAAAAAACGTTTCATTCGGGTCCTTCCAAAATCGACTCCGACAAATTTGCCGATCCGTTCACGAACCCTCAAAAAAATTGTACGCCTAAATTTTTTTGAGAGCAAAAAAGTCTCATTGAATCTCCGGGCCCTAATCCTAGTAATTTTTGACGTGGGCTCCGTGAATAATATGATATTAATATCAATAATAATAATTCTGCATTCATACTTTTTGGGCCTGGCCAGAAAACATATCGCCATAATGCTACAGCTATAATAGCTACAGTCTTAATGTATCTATAACTTATCTATAATGTCATAATTACAGTCTTAATGTATCTATAACTTATCTATAATAACATAACTAACGCGATTTAAATATGCAATAACAATATAAATTGAAAATACTCTTTTTATTCGCAAGATATCAGAAAAAGTTATGATATTTTTAGAATACAGGTATATATTATATGGTATAGTTAATCTAGATAAGCTTTCTCAGGCGTGTTACCCGGGAAAAATGTAATTGACTTAAGCAGATGCTTATTGAAAAGGTCTGAAGGCAGGATGTCGGAAATGAGTTATTAGAATACGTTGCTATTCTAGGAAGCGACTGGAAGCGGATTAGAATCAGTAGAGTGTAGTTGCCGCTCTGAGCAGACTGGGACTATTGACAAAGGAGAGTTTAATATTTTTAATAAGTGCTGACGTTAAAAGCGCCTATTTTGAAGACATAAGAAGATTAAAGCAGGTTAGAAACTAAAATACTTATTTTATTAATTGTGTATAGGATTTCTTAATTTTTAAACTTGTTATCTATATTATTAGTATTTACTTAGATTTTTTTTTTTAATATTACAAATATATATAAATGTACATATATATATTTATTTTTAATATAAAATACGTTAAGTTTTGTTTATTCACAAAATTAAAAACTGCAGTTGTACCTTCTTAAATTTTCTGATTTACAAATCTCTCAAAATATGCCTTGGATACTATAGCTGCCATTCCTATGACTTTTACACTGGATCATGGCAACTGAGAGAACTTAGTAGAAGAAATTTGTAGTGACCTTATGATCCATAAATATAACGAATTTGTAAGAAGAATATTATGGCTTTTGGGTTTAGCCGTGTGTGGCGAACTTCCTTCAACCGATATTTCGACCGCCATTGCAGGGGTCTTCTTGCCACAATATCAAATCTGGCCGTGAAAACCGAATAAGTTATTTTAAAAAGAATTTCATTAAATGGTTTCTAATCAAATTAACTAAGGCGTCAAAATATAATTATTAAATTGACATGAAAAATATTATTTTGGAAATTAAAAAAAATATTACTCTCAGTTGTTATTTCTCGGGCAAATAAGGAGGAGGTTAAAAAGCTTTTCTCACAGAAAGCTTCACCTCAAAGACTCGGTTTTTAGTTTGGTAAATTGTTTTGTATTTCAGAGCTTTGCGTCATACCCGTATTCCCTGCAGATCTGTGAAGGCTCCTTCCCTCCTTAATATTAACTTTGTACGAGTGATTGATTAAAGTGAAGTGTAAAGACTTGCAAATGAGTGGGCCCCAAACAACTTGGTCGCTCGCGAAAGTTAGGCCGGGCACAAAACATCACATCCCATATTGGGGCCGAGGACAACAGAGCCCGTGGAGCCCATTGATCATATTACTACCTAATTATCCAGTATAATGTAAGTACTCAAGACAGCCCGCTTGAGAACTTCGGGAATTAAAGCAAACAATTAATTTCATATTATAAATTCGCATCGTATATTTAAAACGAATTTATGTATGTAGATCGTTGTTTCAGACCATAATGAGACTTTTTTATTTTAATATGCAACATTCAGGAGGTATCAATATTACTGGAGAAAAATCAAGAAATAAATATTTTTAAATTTATAAAACATATAAGGCAGCTATTTTAACTAACTTCTTAGGTTTTCACGGACAGATTTGATATTATGGCTTTTGGGTTTAGCCGTTTGTGGCGAATTTCTTCCCTCCGATATTTCAACACAAAGTCATCAATCCTGAAGACGACCCCTGCAATGACGATCGAAATATCGGAGAGAAGAAATTCGCCACACACTGCTCAACAGCTATAAAAGCAACAATATCAGCTATTTTAACGTTGAAAATAGGAATAAAAGTGTATTGGTAATACAAAGTTTCGAATTCTACGCGTTTTATTTATTTTTCTTCGATTCACTGCAAATAATAATAACACAATACATTGGTTATTTTTGTAGATCGTTCTATCTTTTAATAATTTGAAAATATTATTCTTTTTTAATGACAGTCCTAGTCATAAGCTGTTTTGAATAAGCCGTAGTTGATAGATACTGTCTAACTCGGAAATACTCAGTATCACGTCATTTTTTCATATCCATTGTTTCATAAAATTAATTTGAAATACGATAAACGTACACGTTTGTTATAAAATACTTTGAACAATAAAAAGATATTTTATTTAATAAAGAATCGAGGATATCCGAAAAAAATCAAATAATGAATACACGCCGAAAAAATAGGCACATTCAGGTGGCAGTGTTTAGGACATATCTGTCTTTTTTTTCTTCTTCTTCGTGTCGGCGACTTCAAATTATTTTTGCCCAGTATCTGGCATGATCGATAGCCCGTGTGTTGCCCAGCATTAGGTCTTGAGATGTGCAGCTTGTTGGAGCAGGATCTTAGGTGTGAAAAGTCTCCACAGTCACACAATAGTGACTCTTCCTGCCGAAGCATTTTCCACCGCTCGAGGTTGTCCTTTGTTTTAACAACTCCGGTTTTTAATCTGTTCAGGGATTTACAAGTCCGCCAACCAAGATTATTGCCAGTTGGTAGGCCTTCCTTTTGGAGTAATAAAATCCTCTGATGCGACTTGTTGCCAGAGCTGAAGTCTCTCATTTCTTCTCATCATATCTGTCAAAGAGGCTACGATTAATGAGGAAGAAAAGTGAAGTGGCGTCCAAGAACTGCCCAATGGAGTGTTGGCTAATTCCTGCAATGTGGATTGAAGATACGAAAAGAATAGTGGAAGGAGGTTGTATGCGGAAGACGGAAGAATGAAAAGCTAACGAGCTAGCTTCAACAGTGGAAAACTGATCATTATGATATTAAAGATGTAATAATGAAACCCCGTTTTGTCGTTCTATTATTTATTTATCACTAAGTATAAAAATTAAATCTAAAAAACGGTACATTGAAGAATGTATTTTTTTATTTTCCCGCCAAATAAATATTAGAAATTATCAAAATATATCACGAGCAAAAATAAGATACGAAAAAAATGTGTACATTTGAGCGTTTATATTCCTTCGCTCGGGGGGTTTATTTACTGAAGGGCGCCAAAAAATATCTCCTTGGTGTTTAATACCGGTGAATAAAAGGGGCAATTCGCTTTTTGGATCCCCACAAATTTCGTCGCAAAATCTTGGGAAGCTTTTTTTCAGCTACAGAGTTTGAAAGACAAGAATTCACGTACATGCGAGTCAAAATATAATGTAAAATCTTTCTTTTCAACTCATTCACAATTCATGGCATCAATATTTCTACATTTCTTTCATAATAAATGATAATAGTATCTCTATAATTTGGAATCAAATAATTACAACAAAACCGCGAGAAATTATTGATAAATCACCGTTACAATTGTTATCATTCAGACAATACAGCATTATAATATGACCACATACATGTATTTTCATTATATATGATATTTTTATTAACCTAGTAACCTACTCTGTATCTTTGGTCAACATTAGTGAATGATTCATGCTTCATCGTTCCTCCCTTTATCGCGAATATCTCACTATATATTTAGAAGTGAAGCTGAACTGAGGCCAGGTAAAAAGCTTGAAACCTTTTTATGATTTTAAACGTATCTATCCACACATTTGTAGCGAATATAGCAGGTATATATAAGGAAATCTATTCGGCAACCCACGAATTTCGATACGTGCTCTATTCTTAGCTTTATCTCTTTGCTTGAGGTTCTTTCGCAGAGTCGCACGGATGTCGCAGTCGAAACAGAATGTAATATTAGAGAGTCGTAAAACCGCACGAATGTCGGGGCTCACGATTAGGGTATCCCCGGGATGACGCCCTGGGAGCCTGAATGAAAATGACGCGGGACTGCCAAGGCGGATAAACAACTCAGCTGTGGCTTTTATCGGTCTCGCTTTTCTGCTGCACAAAGTTTTTCAGTGGCCATTACGAAACGGGAACTGTATAAGTGATTCAGACGTACTCGTATCAGATGAGAATCTTTGTTATGTCCCGGAATCCTGAAGAGTTCATGTGTATTTGTAAATAGAATTTCACAAAAAAACTGCAAAGTGGTGAAGTATTTAACATTTAAGTAATGTTTTAGTTTTTGATTCGAAACTGGATATATATTTTTTAAATATGTTGTGCAGATGGCATTTATTATAATTATGATGTAGTGTAGTATAATACAAACGTATTAGACAGACACTTCTTCTATGGAGTGGAAACTATTGTTGAGAGGGGACGTAATAACTGATCATATACTGAACATACGGAATTATTTTTCAATTGAATTCAATTCTTCAATTCAATTCTTTTTATTTCCTTTAATAAAATTTCAAAATATTGATATTATAATTTATTATTAAAGTTGTTATAAGCGTGGCATTGTAAATGTATTGACATATTTAGTGTCAATGACCTCACACTCAGAACTAGTGTCGGGATACTCACGCAAATAGTTGGACTTGCAACAACAAAAACCATGTCATAAGGATATCATGTTTGAAACACAAATAACACGGCATTATTCTTACAAAATCAAACATCCAAAAACATTTCGTATCAGTCAAAACCAGCACTGAATCTGAGTGCATCAGTATTAGGGAGTCTTCCTGTGCGATGCGGGAAAAGTCATATATGAAGGGTTTTTTATAAATTAAAAATTATTTTCTTCTTTTTAAATTTAAGAATTCGATGCAGAAAAGTTTTTGGAATTGTATATCTTTCAAACCCAGCTTATATTACTCTGTGTGTTCATTCTCAATAAACAAAGGCATATATTCAAATACCAATAATATCAATAAAATAATGAAAAGGTATAATATATGTACTTCGAAATAGATTCAATCTAATGCTGGTCAATTATATATACTATGTTGAAAAATCTTTTTTTTCTGTTATGAAAGAAGTTATACTACAATGAAACATCGGCTAATCATCAGATCATTTGAAATGTGCTAATTACCATGTCTAAATAAGCCTTGGATATTAAAGTTGTCTTCAAGCTGAAATTAAATTAGTGTTTCATGTTTTATTACACACTTGTGTGATATGTATTGCTAAGATCATATAACGAGACCATTATCTTTCCATATTTACTAGACTGCGGTTTTCCTTATAGTTCTCTCATTTTGATAATATACGAGCTAAAACTCCACTCACATCGTTAAAACCCTCGCCTTACTATGTTAAAATCTTCCGCGCGTTCCGATGGTGTGTACTCATTACACATTCTGATTTAAAGTAAATCAAATGAGTAGAAATTCGAAAAAATGAAAATATTCAAAGATATCGCTTAATTTTATAATAGTTGATGTCAATAAGCAGTAATAATTGACATTTAATAGCTAAAAACATGAAAAACATCAGACGAAGACCTCAAACGGCCAGACGCACCTTGGCGCGTGAACTTCCGAGAGCTACTAACACTACTTAGCCTGTCGACATATCGATGAGCCGACGCGCATCGATATCATTTCGAACTAGCCGACCAACTGAGGTTTCCCGTCTCGCTCACTCATATTAGTACGTCAGCAAGAGTAAGGAGTATAGATGCCGACGCATCTGGGTATTATTTAATTTTATTTTTGCACACGCTTCCGACAGGTCGAATGAATTCATGACAGTTGACGCGTCTTGATTGTAGTGGTGAATTTATTCCGGATTTTAGAAAAATATTTCCTGCTCCCGATGAGTGCCTATTATTATATATATTTTTTTTCAATACGTAAATGTATTAAGGAGGAATACCTAAAATCTGAACCCTGTGTGTATTATATTTACAGAGATATTTAAGTTATTACAAGCAATGTGTAGTCGATAGACATCACCGGGGAGGAGAGGTTAATAGCGGTTATTTAAATATACACTCATTACTCGTCAGTGCAAACCGTAAAGTTCTATTTATGGCATGAATATTTGTATATTAAAAAAATGATTATTTACTTACAGAATAGAAATATGAAAATTTAAAATAACCCTTTGAAAATTGCATAATTTCAAAAAATGGAAAGTTTATTTGTGTGAATTAATTATTAATATTAATAAAAATCATTGTGTTATTATGCTTTTAGACAGCTATTATGTTACGATGTATCTCCTCAGGGCAGTAATGATAATAATATTAATAACAGGAAAAAAATTAAGAAGTACTCGTTAACTAATATCTCATTCTATTGCAGTGTAAATTCTTGTGAAGCATTGGATCTAATAAAATAAAAACATTCACTTGATGTGCCTTACAAATATTGAATATTTTGTATGCTTCGCCAGCTTACGAAGCTTACTAGCGTCTTAGCATCAATCCGGTGGATTGCTTTGCAGCAACAAAATCTTGCATTTCGATCTCTTCTCAATCCTCTGCAATCCTCTTTAGATCAGCATAAGAGCTACAACTCATTTCCTTGAACACTTGCTGCAAATACTCCTGTCTAGGGCGCCCTCTGCAGTTTCTACCCTAAACCATCCCTTCCACAATTGTCGTGAAGAAGACCATCGTAGCGCATGATGTGACCGATCAATCGGGTTCGCCTCTGTGAAATGGTTATTACATACATATAGATTTAACAAAAACTTTTTTGTTCAGCTAGCAATCGAAAAAAAAACTTATTAGCTCTATGTGATGACTACACATCTGTACTAGAGACTAGATTTTTCACAATACATTGTTAAGTGTATTTTACAGTAAATCGTCGGTTTACTGATGTTTCCTGAAATATCACAGCATCTTATTTTTAATACAAATATGTTATGTATAATACTAATTTCACAAAAAACGAGCAATATTGTATAAAAATTAATTGAAAATAAATATCCTTAGCGGTACAATAGGAATAGTTGATACCAAAGTTGGTAAGATGAAGGTATCTAGTTGAATTATTTGTAGAGTATTCAACTTTGTTAGTATTTCAGATTAAACATTCTAGAGTGGCGTATTGCTGAATGAACCCGAAGGTTGTAATAGTTTTGTTAAAACATAATTTTGTTGTATAAGTGCCATAACGAGTCAAGTTGTTATTGTTAGAAAAAAGTTTTGTGCGCGCATTCAGATGTTTAACAAAGATGGTGATGTAATAATGCAAGTCATTGGAAAATAAAGTAATGTTACGACAATTGTTTTTTATAACAAATAAATATAAAAGTTAATGATAAAAAAGTATAAATTCAAAGTTAAATATAATTCCCACGTCTTCTCTACTAAGTTTGTTGACTTTACTGACCTATTAGGAAAGTTTTTTTAATCTCTAGTAAAATGCTTAAGATTAATTAATTTGGCTGCACATATTACAATAAGTTATTTTTTTTGAAAATATTGAACTACGCGATTAAAATACAGTATAATATAGTAAATCAAAAACGTTAAATTTTATTTTATAGGTAACATTATAAACGTTATATTATCGAAACTATTGTCATCGTGATTCAACGTCTATTTTTCGAAACAGAAGTAATAGACAACATACCTTTGCGATACAACGCGAAGAATTCGGCCGATTGGTACCGTGAAAATGTCCCTGAAAGTCTTTCGAAATACAAGGAATGTCATATCGATACGTTTCTCTAATCGAGAAGGAATTATACTGATTCATATTGTCTGAGGCGCAAATTGGAAGAATGTGTTTGAGTATTGATATCAATGTTCAAGAAAACTGTGTAGCAATATATCAATTACAAAAATTAACTATTATATAATTACTTTAAGTGAACAACACAGAGAGGTCTTTAAAATCATTTAATTTAATAACTATTCATTAAGTAAATATTTTTTAATCGTTACATCAATGAAACATCTGAAATCTCCGTCATAAAAAATTGTTACATGCACACATACCTGTACTTTGTTTTAATCATTTTTTACACTTAGAGCATCACCTGGGTTCATACATGGTTCCCGACTGTTACTAGGGTGAGAGCTCGAGAAATGTAAGCGAGCTGTTTTATTCGAGGCTTATGGGCGTTTGTAAATCAGCATTTTAAAGGAGATAGGATTATTTCGTTGACACTGCTTGGACAATTTTGTTCTCTATAGCTGGCTCAATCCATTGAGTCACACGCAGTCGTCATACAACTATGTTCCTAGTACAATTTCGCTTAACTTATGAGATTGAAGTAGAGATGATGTTACAATATTCGATTATTATTTTTTATTTTGACTGAACGCGTTTTATCTCTGTAAAAAGACATCGTGAACAGCATCCTTAAATCTTCCTATACATATATATGTGCTCATATATTTTTAAATATTTTTTACCTGCATGCGGATCCTTAAAATAAAATAAATATTTTATTATTCTATATAAAACAGCTACTTATTAGTCGTTCAGTCACATATTTTTACAAAATAAACCTTTTCGCTTCGTGAGGATTAAAAGAGCGTCGAAAAGTTATACATTTTAAAGATGCCAATTTCAAACAGTAAAAAATCACTATTTTTGTAACACCTGCCTTTTTAAAAATACGAGTATTAAGCCTTTTTAAAAGACATATTTTAGCTTCCCTTTATTGAACTCGTTCACCCGTGCAGCTTTACCTATTCAGTCCCGCTCTCACAAAAAGAAAAACTTCCGCCCTCCCGTCCGACATTTATTTCGAAGATTTGCCCACCGAGAGAGAAAAAAGAAAGCGGCCCTCCTTCAATCTTAAAAACACGTCGCAGATAATACGGCACTTTATTGGGGAAAAAATATTCCTCCGCCGAACGGGAATATAATAATTTATTATCACGGGAGAGAGATTGGGATGAATATTCCTCGGGGATCACGTACGGACAGTCTACAGACCTAAGGGAAGAAAGAAACAACCGCGGGTCTAACCGAGCAAATCAAAGTTAAATTGGCCAATTTCACAATTTCACGCCCGGTGCTACTAAATAACGGCCGAGCTTGCCGCCTTGCCGCCTTGCCGCCTTGCCGCCTTCGGTTGCAATATAACGACATTTCTTTCGGCCCTGAAAAGACTTTTGTATTCGGTAACTGAAAATAAATCGCATTGTTCTGCGTCTCTGGTGGATTCCGTCCTTCTTTTTCGATGCTCCTGCGAAACTATTTCGAAAACGTCCCACCCCTTACGTATGTGCAGCTTTCATAAAATTTCAGTTTATTTGTTGTTGTATTTACGAAACATTCACATAAATTTGCCTAAAGAATTATTAAGAATTGAATTATACAACTTATAAATGTATTTATTGATTTTAGTTCATCATAATCGCACAGCTTGGTTAAATGATATTATTATAATACTATTGTGACATTTTAGCTGTGTCAATATGTAGAAATTTTAATTTAAAATGCTAAATGACAAATACGAGTATTTGGAGTGTCAACTAAATTGATTGCAAGTAAGATGCCTAATGTATGGTTATTCCATATTATTATTTTTTTATAAAAAAAGTAAATACTTTTTGTTAATAAAGTCGTATGTGTTTCTAAATCAGTACAATAATAAATATTTATTTTAAGGAAAGAGTATAACAAACCATTATTGATATTTTAATTTAATAATTTAAAAATATACATTAGTAACTTCACATTATTCCAATAAAAATGAAGTATATCGTGAATGATTTTAGTTTGGTAATTAAAAGTATGAACTTCCGATATTTATTAACAACCAAAACGAATACAGTCTGTAAATATCAATGTCAAATTCACACGAAAAGTTGGTTTTCCTCTTTTTTTCACGAAATTTTCGGTGTTGATATACGAGTAGTACTGAATGACTGAATTAATAGTTGGAAAAAAATATTTTGATGAAAATGTTTACTGATATATCCTCGTACCTATTACTTTTTATCGATTTATTTGATTAAATAAAAATACCTTATTTTTGGGTAATAATATTTGAGTAATAAAGTGTTAGATAATCGAAGTTAGGAAACATTAGCAGCAAGCATTGATGTGTTATTGTTATTATATATTTTTAGGTCTATATTTCTTTGTTCAGTAACTAATTGAAGATTTTGTCAGTAAGTTATATCAATTGGTTGTTAATAAAATAAATCGGCAGTAAACTAAATAACTTGGCATTATCCACTGTGTCAGTATGAAAGTGGTCAGTTATAAAATTTAAATGGCAAATAATATATTCAACATTGGTAAAATTAATACAAAATAAATGAATAATTAACCCATAAAATGGAATCCTAACCTTACCTTACCTATTATGAATTACCATTCATTTATTATTTTCTGCAATTTTTTTTACTACCAATTGATATTTTTCTCCTCCCAAATAATTATTTTTTAATTACCTTTTTAGGTTTTGACTACTGACATTTTGCTTAATAATTACTACCTATTACTGTCAAGAATTAATTACTGTCAAAAAAAATATGGTATATTTTTATTTGCAGTTTAGATATTTTCAATTTTATTACAATGATATAAATACTAGTTTCATCGCAGGTCAGTCTGGGCATAGCAATGGCGTGATTCGCCGAGCGGTATGAATACCTGGGCATAGTTGGTTTCCAAGGTCCGCGGTTCGCATCCCGCTTCTGCCGTTATTTTTGTGCTTGGATTGACGCGTTGAAAAAAGAATTTTATATTTAGTATATGTATATTTAAGTAATAAATTAAATAAATTATATTTTTATCTAAGGTATGGGAATTAAACAAAATCTTATCAGAAAGTAAGTTAAACTTATAATTATTTGAGATAATACGAGTACAAATAAAGTATTCCGAATAAGAAAAACATTTTCCCGTGTAAACATATAAGTTCCTTTACTTTTATTCGTGATTCGTAAAATTAATTCTAAGCACACTTATGGGAGAAGCTATTTTACATTACAAATTATTTCACTTCGCCAAACTTATGACTTTGCAGTCTTTCATAATCGTGAGTTGCAAATAAAAGCAATTTAAATGTAAATTTGTGAATAGTCCGTAAGTTTCTCTTGTATTCAATCATTTAGGCATTGCACGTCGTGAACTATAAAGATTGCTATTATTTCCAACTTGGCTTTAAAAATACTTCCTTGAATAAATAAAAAAAGGAACGGGGTAAAGTAATTAAATAATTACAGTAGTAAGTAAGGAGTATATGGACTGTACCCTTCAACAATATAGAATATACTATAGATGAGTATTTCTTAAGAAAATTAATACCATTTCAATAATTTTTCGGATATGATGGTCTTTAAATATTTATTCACATAATATAAAGTTATAAAACAGAGAATATTTATATTTCGAATTGAATGATGTTTTTCTATTTTTAGTACCATTATTCATTGTTAATATTCATTTTTGGAACAATAAGAAACGAAATATTTCTCAATTTCACATTATTAATAAACTACGACTTATTATATGTGGAATACCACTGTTATTTCAATTTTTGTGACACTTTTAGGATGTCTATTTCCGTGATAAATTTTCTGCCTTACATTGTATTAATTGAATTATTTAATATCATTATTCAATCCATTACAGTTCACAGAAAGCGATGTGTTCTTATATTTTGAAAGCTGTGATATAAACGTGTTTTCTTCAACTTGTATTTACGTGAAACCGTCATAACCGCAGCATCAAAATGTTTTATTATATTTTTCATTAAGCCAAATGAAAAGTCGCGTAGAGGAGAAGGCATTCATACTTTTAATTATTTAGATAATTTACGTCCTATTCTTTGTGGCAGTAGGAGCATGATATTAAAAAAGCCTTCTCCGTGATTTTGTACGTTTTCCCATCTGGTTTTTTGCTCGCCGGCTTTCAGCCCATCCGCTGATTTGTTTCTCGGGAACACAAACGGCTCAGGACTCTGTGATGAGTCAAATTATTATTGTTGGCGGAACAACGGTGGACGGGGTTCAACGAGGTTCAGGCGGCATCATAACTCCGAGTAAATAGAAAAAACACGGCCGCTGTTCATTCAGATGATATATTACACTTCCAAATGCATTCGCAGAGTAATCAATATATTTTTTTTAATGGATAATTTGAATAATTTAAATTTCATTATTAAAATAAAATCAATTAAATTTAAACGAAAGGTGTTTACAGAACAAGTTTTTTTTAAAACAGGTTCTTAATTGGATTTTGATAACAGGTTCTTGCGTGGACAGCATGACGTATGATGGTTTGACTTTAAGAAGAGGAAGTTTACACGATAGCTTCCCAATCTACAGTCAGTAAATAGAAAGAGCGCGACTTGCCGTAAGACATCAAAGCTACAGCAGCCTTTTATTCAAGCCTCAGAGCTTTCGTCGTGAATATAGATAGAAAATGCTCGAGAGAGCTACAGACTGACGTAAATTAGGCGAGTACAGTGGCTGACAACATTGAAATGGCAGTATGACAATCATATGTTCCACTTAGGGTGCGCATATAAAATTATGGTATCGATAATCATACCGACTTTAATACAAGTAATATTATATTTTCTAACATTTGTATACATATTGTGGCTTTTGGGTTTAGCCGTGTGTGGCGAACTTCCTTCAACCAATATTTCGACCGCCGTTGCAGGGGTCTTCAATGGCAGTCGAAATATTGGTTGAAGGAAGTTCACCACACACGGCTAAACCCAAAAGCCACAACATCAAATCTGGCCGTGAAAACCTAAGAAGTTATTTATTTGTATACAGTTTGAATTTTACTACTCAAAACATGAAAGGATTTTTTAACAGAAAAACTTATTTTTTATTGTTAATCAGAAAGAAGATTGAAGTATAAAAAAACGTAAAACACATTTTTAACGGTAAACTAAGCTACTGAAATGAGCGAGAACTTATGAACGAGAACGTGAAATATTGTACATATAATCTTATATGTAGCGGTAGACATTCGTGGGCCTACGGAAATTTCCGAGTACATTTTCTGATGGGGGTGTGTTTGCCTCCTCACCCTTCGCCTTGCGGATATGACAAAATGTGTGAGTTAGGCTATGCGCCAGCATTTGCACGGAGTAGTACAGACGTCAACTTGTGCAGTAATTCACGGGAGGGGGGAACAAGAAAGAACAAGCAAGGGCGTTTTCAACAGATTCAACAACTAGATATATTGTTATCCTCGGCAATGTACATATTGTCTCAAATAAACATTCCCGTAAAAGAGCATCTGATGTTATAAAAATATAATACATTAAATGTAACATTAAGGTTATCAACTGACAATACTTGGTGAAACTGCATAATTATAATTTTAAAATTAATTTTAATTAAATTTATTAATCTTTTAATTAAAAATTCTTCTTCTATTATTATCAATAGATTGATTGAAGATGGTCTTCAGGAAGGCCGAAACATCTAATCATTAAAATAAATTGTGAATCAAAACTAAATATTTTTAATTTATTATTTTTTAATTAAAATTAATTTTAAAATTATCATTATATATAACGTATATTATTTCTTAGCCGCTATAAAATCTCTTATGCAAGTTATAAAAAGGACAGTTATAAAAAATCTTTTGATCAGTTTTATAATTGTAAAATAGACTAGTATAATTCAAATAATTCCGAGATCGTTTTATGTAAACTTGTTTGAAACTACTCCAAATGAACCATACGTTTACCTTACTCCACCGTGAATATATTTAGTTGGTTGAAAAGTAATTCAATTTTTAAAGATCATTTTTAATTTAGGAATTTCAAAAGATTATGAACAATTGAATACGATAAAATCATTCGCTCTGCAATCTCAAGAGTCATTTGCTGATCTTTGTTTGTATTTTTTAAAAATTGATATGTTTTGTTGTGGTTCGTAAAAAATAATACTTTTATTGTGTCTTCACCAGATTTAACTGGCCTTCTAGAACGTAGTGCATATTTAACATTAAATTTTCCGAATAGAAATTTTAAGCAATGCATCATCTTCACACAGATGTTTTTTTATTCTTTTAACGTATTTCGTACTCTTTGGTAGTAAAAAAGTAAAGAATTCCAAATTTTCTACTTTTCACAAATGCTTCTGCGTAGAATAAATTGAACATTACACAAGACAGCCTTGCTATATCAGTTATTAAAAATATATTTAAATGCGGCTTAGATGTGAAGTTAGCTAAAGATAAAAAAAAAATCATCTATTTAAAAAAAAAAGTTAATTCATATACCTTTCATATATTGTTTATACTATATAAGGAGCTTATATTATAATTAAAATATTCTGGAGCCATGAAGTCTTACAACGATTGCGTTAATAATGGGTGTCTGGAGGATCGTAGTTTTTTTTTGTATTAGCGATGTTGTTATTGCAAAGTCTCATTAGAGCATTCGTTCAGAACATAAATGAAGCTTCCGAATAAACAGAGTAGATAAATAGTAGCACAAATTGAGACTTTTTATTAAGTATTTCTAGAATGGTTAATAGTAAATAAAAATTTCTTACTGTTCATTTCCATTTCTAGAACAGCTCAGTTATCAAAGCATTTGATTGGTAATTTTAACTTTTAAGTAACAAAAATTGCAATAATGTATTATTATTTTAGTCAAGAAAAAAATGATTTACATTAATGTAATACATATTATATTTCATTACAAATAAATTTAGTTAAATTTTTGAAAAATTTGAAACATTGAAAGCTCCAAGCTTTAAAAATTAACAATTAGTTTTCAGTTATTTTTTTGTTCATTCTCCTTTGAACTACAAAGCTACGCCTCTGAGGTGTTGTAAGGATTGTTGCCACACATTTAATGTTTGAGATATTATAATATGTATGAGCAAATTCTACTGCAAGACGTGGGTTTTTCCTTTTTTCAAACTGAAGAGATTAAAACACAAATAACTTTTGCGGAACTTTCCCTTTACGAGCAGAAATATAGCAGACTTAGCGAGACACACAAGCAAAAAATACACAAGAGAGAATGTAAAATGCTTCTTCAATAGTTTAATATATTGTACACACACGAACATTTTTTATATTTTACTAGCTGACCCGGTAAACTTTGTTTCACCCGAAAGGCAATAAATGAGCAGATTTTTGATTTTATTAAGTTGAATTTTTCGGTACATATGATATCATATATTTGGTCTGGTTGAATTCTATTGCAGTAATCGACAAAACTTCAGCAAGGAGTTGTCAGCATTTCGACGAATCGTCAAACGATATGCGTTATAATTCATCGATTCTTGGTAGTTTCTTCACCTGAAATTAAGACAATAGATTTGTATGTTTGTATGTAAAGCTAACATCCATGTTTGTAGCATAATTATAAAGTGGTGAAGATAAATGATTTTAAATCGTTTTCCGGTTATTTGTCAAATTTTCTCTAAAAAAACATCTTAATCTTTAAGTCTGTTATTTTCCTGGTAATAAGCAGTGTAATTGGTCTTTTATTGGAAGCATAAAGCAAAACCAAGCACTTTAAAATGTATGTCATGACGAAATCAAAACTATGATATTGATTATATATATATTGATTACTCACCATTAAATAGATTTTTCATTTTGATATTGAAATAATATCCATCTTCTCGTGCCAAGACATCAGTGGGTATTGCAACGTGTCATATGAACGACGTGTTTCAGATATCTGTTGTAGTTGCCCAGTATCACGACGTGTGTACCAGATGGTCGTTTATCCGCTCTGATCACGACTTTGTAGACGTCGATCAAGTTCTTCCTCCATATTGTCATTGAAGTATATTTGTACAAATTTATGCTTTGCATCTTCGAGAGGTTGGAATGATCCGATTCAATGGTGAATCTGTCCTTGTATCTACAGAATCAAAAGCAAAGACTATATTACTGATTTATAAACACTTTTTTTTAGAATTAGCATACATAATTCAAAGTAATAAGTGTAGTATGTTATTCTGTTAATTATTTTGTGTGTGAGTACGAAAATAAATTAATAAATACCTTGAATGTCAGATTAAATCCTCGTTCTTCGATACGTCCAGGTGCAATTGTTCTTCTTCAGTCCTTTAATTTGCAATGATTTGAATCCTAGTATTTTAATGATTCTTTATTGGCCATGTATTTTTGTGCATGGGTTGCACTCTTCAGTGAAGCACCTTGTGATAGACGACATTTTTTGTTTTATTATCAGGCGCAAAAACAAATAACGCAGATTGTCTTCCAACCCGTGAACATGCCACATATAATTGACGATAGGAAAAACATGGATTTTCAAGATTCAGACAACAAACTTTCAAGGATTGGCCTTGTGATTTGTTAATGGTCATGGCGAATGCAAGACGGACCGGAAATTGAAGTCACTTAAACTCAAACGGCATATCGGTTGGGATCATCGGGATCCTCGGAATGAGGACTTCTTCACCTTCGAATTTTCCTTTGAGTATCGTCGCGTAAATCACATTGTTCGTCAATTTACTTATCACCAAACGCGTCCCATTGCACAGTTTTGGTTGGTTTATGTTTCGAAGCATGATTACTACGGAGCCAACTTTTAGTCGTTAATTGTGCGGTGGTAAGCCAAGCACATCCAATGAGTTTAAAAATTCAATTGGATAGTTAGTGGCTTCGTCTTCATTCGTTACACAGTCTATAGATTTGTATGAATGCAGTGTACCAATGATATCATTCTGAATTACGTAGTTAAGGTCGTCTACATCTTTATTCTTAGCCGCCAAATTTGCTTGCTCACTCAACCATTCATTATTTTTGTGGTTAGTCATGATGTTTGGGAATACTTTGTTGATGAGTTCGTCTTTCGATGAGACAAAGAAACAGAAATTGAATGAGCTGTACGGCATCCTTCTCACAATGTGGCTGCTATTCCAGAAGAAGCAACTGCAACCGCAATGTTGGATCTCGCACGGACAGTGGCTAAAAACTACCGACAGAGGAATGTCTTACTGTCTCCAATTAGGCACCCAGGAAATATAAAAACCACCATTTCCATCATCAATTGCCTTCATTAATGTATCATAATCAACAGCGGTACATTAAACTACTAAAATGCTGTCGAAAACAAAACGTCAACCGATTGACAAAATATCTATCAAACCATAGACAAAAAAAAACATAGATGGCACATCTATATATTTATTTATTTATTTATATACAGAATTGAAATTCCATTTTTTTTACAAATATTTAGAAACATAGAGTATACATAAATATACAATAAATAGAGAAAATAATAAAAAATAATAATAACACAATAGAATAAGAAGATGCCTTTCCATTTGCTTTTTGTTATAACATTTTTAACAAATAAAAGATTAAATTGATATTTTCACTAATATTTATTTTGTTTTTGTCTTTTTTTCCTGCCTTTTGTTTCAAAATATTCCGTACCTTACGTAGGTACCTACTTACAATACCTACTATTGCGTCATTTTTAGTTATGTTGCTGACTATGGCAACACTTTCTCAACTGACAGCTGTCAAGTTACAATAGTCTTGTATGAAAACATGTTTAGGTAAATGTTCAATATTTTTTCTTAATCAAATCAATTTTGAGTATCACATGGACGTTTTTGGGTTCTACGCTACCTTTCCACCAATTTTCAGCCAAGTCGGTTAGGCCGTTCTTGAGTTATAAAAACCAAAATAACCCGACTTTCTTTTACATCTGACTTGTTGACTTAAAGTATAACGCCGTTGTTTTACCCACTAGGGATTTAATTTAATGTTCATTTATGAAAGAAAAAAATAATGAAGAAACTTCAAGTCTTAAAGTCTGCATATGTTACCAATTATTTCAGTAAGAAAATTAAAAAAAGCTTTTATCTGGAAGTGAAATTTCTGTTAAAAATCATAAATATACAAAACAGTAAGCAGTTAGTTAATTTAAGATGCATTTTTAGTAAATTTTAGGCTAAAAAAGAAATACTCTCATCACACACAAAAAATCAAGCAAAAATAACTGTTTTTTGTTGACAATTTATTGCCAAATGGTTTGCGTATGATAAAACTTTGTATGAAATTCGCCTGACTTAAAATTTACTAGTATTTATATAAATTTATTTTTAATTTCGAGAGTATTTAATTGTAAAAATAACATAACGAATAATTAATTTATACTGACATTAGATTATAGTTCAAGTCCAGATCCCTAAGACCTGGTGAGAGAAATTAGAAACCGTACATTATTAAAATATTACCCTTTGTGACACGATTTTACCCAAACCACTTAAACGTGGTCGATTCCCTTATAACGAAGTGAGCATTGCCCCCTGTCTCTTTCGTTAAAGATAGTTTTGACCGTAAACTCTACGGGTGACGTCTAAAGTTGATGTTTCAACTGTAAAGTTAGTTTTAAATTATAAACAATAATTACTTATATGAATTTTTTAATTTTTTATAAGAATATTATTTTATTATTTCAATATTCTAATCTACTTTTATAGATCATTGACTAAATTACAATATTATTATTACTTAAATATACAGATACTATACATAAAATTCTTTTTTTCAACGCGTCAATCCAAGCACAAAAATAACGGCAGAAGCGGGATGCGAACCGTGGACCTTGGAAACCAACTATGCCCAGGTATTCATACCGCTCGGCGAACTGCGCCATTGCTATGCCTAGACTGACTTGCGTTGAAACTAGTATTTATATCATTGTTATCATCGTACGATAGATGTCGCTATAGTATATATTCAAAGTATGTATATTTTTATTATTATTCTATCAGTCTTCATTTATTCACAAGCTTAATATTATTACTTTCCCGCAGTCTATTTATTTTAGTAAGTACCACTCGGGTCTCGAACCAAACATCCCGCTTCTGCCGTTATTTTTGTGCTTGGATTGACGCGTTGAAAAAAAGAATTTTATGTATAGTATATGTATATTTAAGTAATAATAATTACTTACATCATTTGCATCGGTACAAAAGTTTTTACCTTTTTTATAAATGCATCTTCTTCTTCGTGTCAGCGACGTCAAATTATTTTTTCCCAATATCTGGCAACTTCGATAGCTCGTGTGTTGCCCAGCATTAGGTCCTGAGATGTGCAACTTGTTGGGCACATGGAGCAGCATCGTAGGTGTGAGGCGGTCTGCAGGTCTCCACAGTCGCACAATAGTGTCTCTCCTTGCCGAAGCATTCCCCACCGCTCGAGGTTGTCCTTTGTTCTACCAACTCCGGTTCTTAATCTGTTTAGGGATTTCCAGGTCCGCCAGTCAAGGCTCTTGCCAGTTGGGAGGCCTTCCTTTGGAGTAATGAAATCCTCTGGTGCGATTTGTTGCCAGAGTTGAGTCTCCCATTTTCAGGGCCGGATGTGAGAGGTTGTGTGGATTTCAGAAAAAGCTGCTTCGAGACTTCAATCTTGGTGTTGGGGGTATCTGATTATACAAGCAGTGGGACGGTTGGTTGATTGCCTTACGCATTTCTTCGGCGCATATGACTTTGCGTCTTATGTTCGGTGGTGCGATACCAGCCAAGGGGTATAGTTTAGAAATGGGTGTTGGTATGAGGCAGCCTGTGACGACTCTGCATGCATTATTCAGGGCAGTATCCACTTGATTACAGTGGGCTGATCGACCCCACACTGGTGCCGCATATTCTCCGGCTGAGAGACAAAGTGCTAAAGCTGAGGTACGAAGAAGGGGTGGTTGGGCTCCCTAGTGAGTGTTGGTCAGTTTGCGGATGAGGTTGTTCCTTGTTGCAATTTTCTGTTTGGTGTTGCTGCAATGACGCCTGAAGGTAAGGGTGCGATCTAGAGTGACTCCGAGGTATTTTGGATGGTCGCTATGTTCCAGTACTCTACCTTCCCACGTGACACGTATAAATGCATGCGGGAAAGCAAAATAACAAAAAAAATGGATTGTTATTCTGTACCTAACTCGGTTACATATTCGGAATGAATGCTGAAAAGTAATGAGTATTTTAATTACAGCGAAAAAGTTGAGGTTATGTGATTCGCCTACTTTTGTGTGAGCATCCGCCACCGTAAGAACAATAGCGATCCAGTGCAATATAAAAAATAAAGTGCAATCCTTCTAAATGAAAATAGTCGTTAATTCATTTATATTATTCATCCATACTCTCTCCATAGGTAAACAATTCAGCCATAGAATCATGATTTACTTTTCATGCCAATTAATTAGCTTAGACAAAATTGACACAAAATATTGTTGTCACTATATTATTCATAAAAATAAATACAAACAAACCAATTAAAATATGAACGTTTACTTTTAAAAACCAAATTATATAATTGTTATTTAAATGGTGATTGCAATTAATAATTGTTATGAAACTTGAGACGCAGGTTAAATATATAATATTTTATTTATTTTGCATTCAATAGCAACTATTTTTGAAATTTGGTAATGTGAAATATATTATCCTTGGAGCAATTCCAAGAATGATCCAATTCAAGCTATGTTGAGTCATATATGTCACCTTTAAAGCAAAACTCTAAGCAACCGAAAACAAAACAAAAAAAAATACTTTTCATTACTATCTCTGCCTGCGATTAATGTGATTCTGCTGAGCTTTCAGTGACGCTGCCACGTTCAACAAGCGATTCTCAAACGTCTTTAAAATAATTTTTAAATGTATACCGGTTTTCTTCGTCGACATATTTGCTTCTAAAGACTTTTATAAAATATTGTTTGCTAGACTACAGTTTGATGAGAATTCCATATTATCAATACATTGATGAATGTAGTACAACATTATAAGATTATTAAGTATAGTTTGCTTAAGCATTTTATAAAACATGGTTTTACATTGTGGATTACATTGAGTGATAAAAAAAATGAGGAGGAAATGTGATTTATCAGGTTATTCTTTGTAAACAGTCACTTTTGTTTTCAAATAATGGGACTGATAGTCGTGGAATTATTTAACAGTTACGGTGGTAGATAGAATACGTCACATGAACACCACCACCTCTCTTAATGAGTTTCTTTAAAATTCGTATACCACATTAATACCGGGAAGCAAGCGTCGTATTAGAGATTTTTGAAGAGAAAATTTATTAAAAAATCTATCAAAAAGTGGCCGCGTTCAAAGCAGAGATATAATTTAAACTTATTCAATGCTTTTAACGTCTATAACGGTTATGAGCTTTAAATTTGTAGCCTCATATTACAGTTTTATAATAATGTTATAATGTTCAAGATTAGCTTACTATGTAACTGAATATAAAGTATATTGGATTTCAATCAAAGACTATATGTAATATATAACAGTTCATATAATTTTCTCAAAAATTGATTTTAAAATCTACCAAAAAAGGCGCCGCGTTCAAATCATTAGTTCAATCCCAAACATACAGCTTCCAGTCCTCGGCGTTTCACAAGTCTTGGTCTCGACTGTTTCTCTCCCGTGTCATTTCACAGTTTAACAAGTTTAGAGCGCCGAGCGGATTGCTTGGCTCTCTCGCCGCTTATCGCCAGCCGCTGGGCTTTTTTACGTGTGCCGTATCCGGCGAGGGGCGCAAGGGGATTAACAGGGAGGGGCGATACGCCCTGGTGGGACAAACTGCCCCGGGCCCCGATAAACCCCGCGACAAGAAGCGCGCTGCAATCAGACTCCGAGACGGATTTTTTCTTGTTTTATCCCGCCGGAATCCCTAACTTATTTCCTGTCCCATTAGACATACATACGTACGAGCGACGCACGTGAAAAAAATATCAAACGTCGAAAGCGACGGCAATACGTTTTGCGTGTCGAAAAAAAAATGACGTATATTTGTACACGCATTATACAGGTATATGCGAAAAACAAACTAGCACTCAAATGATTTATTTCCTATACTTGTTCATAGACTGCGGCTTGCGTTTTTTTATATATTTATTTATGTTATTCTACTCCCAGTCTTATATGTGAAACTGTAATGGTTTGTTTATTAGATTGTGTGTAATGCCGGTAGGTAGAAAGCAAGCTTATATTTTTGAAATCATTGTATCTTACCAGAAGTAGAAATTCTATTGAAATAATAAATTTTAATTATCCTTAGCTTTTCTATAACATTAAGGTTATCAACTGACAATACTTTAACAAATACGAAACTACATAATTATAATATTTATATAATTAAATTATTGTGAATCAAAACTAAATATTTTTAATTTATTAATTTTGTAATTAAAATTAATTCTATATCTAATCTAATATATTGTGAAACAAAACTAAATATTTTTATTTTATTAATTTTTTAATTAAAATTAATTCTCAAATTATAATTTTACTTTTCTCACAATGGAAATAATATTTCAATTATTAATTATATTTATTAATAATATTAGTAATTTATTCATTTTACAGTCATCGGAGAGTCCAAGCGGAGCCGGGTATACGACGAATAGTTAATACACATAACCGCCAAAAACTTAAAATATATATATTTTTAATACAACAAGATTTTTTTTTTGTATTAAATATTATACTTGTTCATCATAATATATATATTATTCATATACGAGTATGTATAAATATATAACATTTCTTTTTAAAATAAAGACACGTAAACCTAAAATTGAAATGTTTTTTAATAAAGAAAAAATTAGCCTGCAGCAGTATAATGAAATAATTATATTTCTCAGTGACCTGAGGACTCATAATTTAATTAAAAGCAGATGCATATCAGGTATGATATGCATCTGCTCCATAAATTCCAGCTAGACATAATATACATAAATTTTATATTGAAGCACTTGCATTAAAAAAATGTAACATAATTAGTTTTATTCGAGTGAATATCATTTTTTCAATTAATTTCTCGTAATTTATATTAAGTTTTAATTTAAGAGATACTCTTCACATACGTTTTAATCGTAAACTAACAATACAAAATTTGTATACTAATATTTAATGTTTATATTGTATTTGCTAATTGAATTATCCATAGTGTCGGTTATTTTTAAACATCAACGATTGAGACAAGGTTTCTCATGTGATATATAAAGTTCTATTAAATTTACCTGAGGCCTGAATCTTAGAAGAAATGTTATTTATTAGAAGAGACATAACATACTGAAGAAGATCTTTGAAGCAAATATAAAATGCATTGACAATTAGATACTTCACTTTACGGAGATTGTATTAGTTATTTTCTTATTTAATTAAGTCGTGCTTAGAAAAACAAACATTCTCTTTTAATCGTATTGTTACAAACGTCCATTAAAAGTTACACTTAAAACCGCTTTACATCGTTAAATAAACATATCATTGTTTATATTTATTGCAGTGACTTTTAAATCCATTTCAAGAATTAAATATATTATTGTACTTTGTTTTATTCTGACTCACGTATATCACAATATTACTGTCAATTACAGACCCTGTCACACCTTCTGGAGTGTGCGCTGTGCCCGAATAGCTGCATCCAGGAAGACCTGATGATGGCCAGAAGTAACGCCATCGACGTCGCCCACTTCTGGGCAGACAGGATCTGACCATGTTGTTTCCGACACCATTATATATATATACCGTCAATTATAAAACTAGTATTTGAAGCATAAACGTACTTATCTGACCTATTTTCAAATATCACATCGGTTCTTGTATCCTTTAGCTATCATATGATGCATAAAAAACTATTATATGAAAGTAGCAATACGATATATCATGTCAACCGATGTCAACGGTCGGGAAATCTTATGACAGCATATGCCGAAAACCGATGTGAAAGGGTTAATAGTTAGTAAAATTCTGTCGTTAAAACGTCTGTATCGTCATTATTCTTCTTCACAGTGTGAATCTAAGCATCTCACCAAGTGCTATGCAGCGTATAGTGAGTTTCGAGAGTAGATGTCTTAAGCTTGAAATATACACAATTTTCCACATTGCTTTTAACGTTTTAACATTTGCAATAGACTTTGTTTTGTCTGAAATCAACTCATCTTTCCGAACCTTTGCCGCAAGAGAATTACTAAAGTTGAAAAAAAAACGACGGTCTTCGGAGAACTTTTTTGTGATTTTATTTAACAAGCAATGAAGTGATATGCAGCGTCAGATAATCGAGTAAAATCATTCGTCAAATCATTTATTATTATGCCAACGTAACGAGGACAAAGTAAATTATTCGCGCGAAGGTCGCAAGGGCCTAAGAGTCGTCAGGGCGTAAAAAACATCCCCGCCCAGTACAGAATCCGCCTTATTTTATTTCTGTTTTATGACCGACTCGCCGGAAGATTCGCCGCGCGTACTGAGAATACTTATTTAAATCCGAATTCCTCCACGTTTCAGCGCGGATCCGACTGTTTCTTTTATTAGGCAATTCAACTTTTATGACGGATAAATTGAAATAGGAAAAAAATATTGAATAACTCCGCATATCGGTGTAGCGCCGCGCTTTGATATCCGCCTTGTTCTTTATTTTAACGTAAAAATATTTAATGGATATTGTATTGTCTCTTTATGATACGAATCAAACTGTGACAATGTAATAACGTTTATTAGAAACATATTTTAAATAAAAACAATACAACTTTTCCATTAAACTGAAAATCATTGACGCCAAAAAAATATATTTACCATTAAAAATTAATGTATGTAGACATTCATTTTGAAGATTTTTAAAATTAATTTTAAGAATAACTTTAAATTATTAATTTTTTTTATGATATTGTGGGTTTTGGGCTAAGCCGTGTGTGGCGAATTAATAATTTCCAATATTTCGACTGCCATTGCACGGGGTATTCTTCAGGGTTGATGACTTAGACACTACAGGATAAGATTCACTAAGTCTTAGTGAATTACTGGTTTCCTTTGTAACTTATTAACACATAGCACGCGGTCCATGCGGTGCATACGCATAGAATGTATGACAAAGTGGTGAAAAGAGTTTCACTTTTCGTCTGATCTACGAAAACAAAATCTACCAAAGGGATTTCACTTGTTTTAAATATATTTTATTGAAATTCAATAAATTTTGAATATTGTGAATTAATATTGTAAAAAATATTATTCTGTAAATTAATTAATATTAAGAATTTAGCATAATTAATTTTCATATACAATTCGTGGCATAATAATAAAAACATATATGTTAACATTGATATATTATAAGATTGATATAAAAAGAAATGATATATTAATCGAAACATTTTCCTATTCAAAGTTACGTTTAGAATGCTCAATTTAGCATTTCATATTTGTTCTCTTTGAAATAAGATATGAATACATTTATTTACATAATATCGGTAATGATTTCGTCGTAAAAACAAATTTCAAAAAAAAATATATCTCAAAATCAAAATGCTCAAAAGCATCCCGCCATAAGCCTCCCTAATTGACATATTAGTCATTTATAAAATACGTCAACCTTTCATCAGATTTCTTCCCTATTTTTATGTTTCCTGTTATTCCACCCACACAGCACTGAACCTATTTGTACGAGCGAGAGGCAGAAATATACATAATATACATACGTACACACAGATAGACACCTTCTCATCTTACTTACAAAATAATAGTCAGTCAGGCTGGGTGTTCAAAAAGACCACAAAGACCGCCTGAGAAGAATTATTTCTTAAGTAAACTTGCAAACACTTCGCATATAACTAAGCATCTGGAAAATCTGCGCTTGAGGTCTGAGGCGCTAAATATTTAAGGATCAATAGTAAAATGTAGCGAAATTTATGTATAATTTTGACAAATGATATTAGTTTATTTTTTATGTAATCAATTCGTCAAATTAAAAATGTAATATATTTCTATAATTGGTAAATATTTTCATGTTATAATAGTATTGTAGATGAATAATAATTCTAATTAAAAATACTCGTAGCTTTAGATGTGTTTTTTTCTACCTATTACCGTTTAAATCTAGACAAAGGTTTACCTGGTAGCATATATGAGACGCGATGACCTCTAGAGCAAAAATTATATCTACTTTATTAATTAAGGAGAAAACATACGAAATGCTTTTTTTAATAAAGTGCATAGAAATCATAACAATTTTTTTATAAATAATTTTATTTCATAAAATACAATATTCTTAATTACAAACAATGAAAATATTAAGAATAATGGCAAATAAAAGTGCGCTCCGGAAAGAATCACAGAAAGAAGGATAACAAAATTTAAGTACTTGTATAAGTCACTTACTGGTGTCCACTGCTCGTCGGTATTTAAAATGTTGGTGGAGAAATTAAATTAATTAAGTAAACTCAATAATACTAAACATTAATTGAAAATTCTGCTAAGCATTTATGAAACAATGTCAAATTCTTCAGTAATTAAAACACTACAGAACGGAAACAATACCTAATGAATATCAAAGTGGATAGTTTAGTAGTTAAGCCACGTGAGTATTGATGATGAAAATAGTTAGCCTGACGTCCGAGTTGAATAATTTAACTATAAATGTTTGCAATGTCGTCTTATTCGTCGTGAGATATCCTGTTTGCCTCCCTAGAGGCGTCCTGTAGCTAGAGAGATACGCTGAATGGAAATTGTATCACGTTTAAATGGAGATATAACTCGACACAAATGGTATTGAATCTGACATGGGAGGGATAGTCGAGTCCCGGAGCCTTGATTCCGACTTGTGCCTCAGCCGAAACCCTCTTAAGATGACATTTCGTAAGTGAAAAATGATCAATATCTATTTATGATTACATTTCTCGGGAAAACTCAATACCCCAATGCCGGGTAGATAGTTCACAGAGCACTCGCTATCAGTATTTATCGATATCAGAAATAAACGCGTAAACTGTTTTTTCTGTTTCTGATTCAAAATTTTTATTTCTCATACTTATCTAAGAGTATATTTCGCATCTTACCATTTATGATAGTTATTTGTATAAACAATTTGTGATTATTCCTTATATAATAAGGGATTTTCCGTTCATGTTCACGCCATAATCCGATTTGTTCCATAATTGGGTTGTCAGCATACTGATAAAGTGTTGATTAATGAGAATTTTGAAGTTGGCGTTGTAAAGAAATCCTTATTTTTTTTTACTATACTACGGTTAGTTTAATAAAATAAAATATTCAAACTAAGCATAATACCGCTTACACAATATTAACCCAATAATATTATCATATTATAAAAGAAGATACATTATTTTTAATGTTAACGTTACCTAGTAAAATTATTTACAAAATATTATAATTGATAACATTTTAAAGAAAATATTACTAAAATAGCATATTAAATAAGTGTAGTGGAAACTTTCTTAAAGCTTATAATTGAAATTTGTTTTTTTTTTAAATGTAGTGACTTTTTTAACTGAAGTACATGAAATTTACATAAATAGTTTGTGGCACATAAAAATATACTTTATGTCTAATAATAGTAATGTATATTTATTAAATATGCCTTAAAAATGCATGAAGTCTCATATTACTTAAATACTATTTATTCAGGATATTTGTTTAAGGAATGTTATTTATTATGATGTAAGTACTTTTGCTTACATTTCAATTAACGATATTTTAGAGAAAATGGTTTATTTTAGCAAACACAATAATTTTCTATTGTATTTTAAATAAACAATAAGAAACCATTCGAATAATAGAAAATTCTGATTAACAATAAAAATAAAGGTTTTTTGTGAGTTAAATGAAATAATAAATTATTGTTTCTGGTAAATGGTAATTAAAATGAATCAGATAATTATTTTCCCCAATATGATTCCCCGGGGATGAAAGCGTTGTAATACACAAAGTTAAACCATTCATTTGCCAATATTATTTTCGTATTTTGGGCTTACAATTAATAATCATAAGTAATATTGTAGCAATAATCAAACGGGTTATAAATTAAATGTTGTTTTATAATTATTCTATTTATTATTTTTATAAACCAGAAAATTATTTAATTAATATTAAATTTCATCTAATTATTTGCTTTAACAACACAAAACACTATTATTATTGACTGTGGTATTTATATAATTCTATGAATAGTTATTTTACATTAAAAGTATTTGTGAAATTCAGATTTTTATTGATTCAGGCTTTTAAATAATTTGTTAATTGATCTTTTTAAATAGTGGCATCAAGTTTGCTAAATTAATTAAAAATGTGTTTGAAAATTTTAGCATCCATACATGGTTGGCATAAGTTGATTCAAGACAAAGAGCTAGTCCAGTTCTCTTCCTTGACACCCACAGGCAAATTTTGAAATACTCTCCCACAATCTATATTTCCTCCCACATACAATCTGAATGCCTCCCTAAAACATCTTAATTAACAATTATTAACACTACATACTTAGTCCACACTCAGCATCTATAAGACCCGGTTGATTTTTTATTTTTATTGTTTATTTTTGAGTCCGTGTAGGACTAAGGCTTTAAGCCTGTATGTTTTTGTACATAAAAAATGCTGAATACGAATAACTCGGCAGGCATGTATAATTGATAATAAATAGTTAAATATATGTTTAATGGATAAAATCAGAGTCACGTACAACGCTTTGTAAAAATGAATAATTTTCGATATATTTTTTAAGATATTAATGTTTCAAGTACAGTTTTCAAAATATATTTTTATCTCTAGTGCTCGTGCGCCGCGTCGGCGAATGATGGGCAAATCAAATTCCATTCCGAGAAAAATTGAGGAAAAAGCTGGGGGAAATCGCCTTAAAGTGACTTGAAAGGTCCCCCGCCCTTATGTATGCTCACGTACGAATCATATTATGTGTCGCTTATTCTATATCGTGTTGCCATCGCTTAGTAGTGTCGTCATAAAACGCTTTGCTTCAGTGTTTTTTCGGTACCCGAAAGCTTTGCTATCTCAGTAATATATGGCAGACTCATCTTTGCTTTCAAGCAAAAAAAAAACTGGATTATAGAACGTGATGTATCTTAACTACGCTTGATACATTAGGTATGCAGAAATTGAATTACACATTTTTATCAAAGACTTCTCTTTTGACAAAAACCAAGTTTCAAGTTCAGTTATTATTTCTAAATAAAATAAGTAGATTTGGATAAATAAAATACTATTTAATTCTATTCAATCGTTGTCAAAGATTACATTACAAAAAAATACAAATAAATTGATGTTGTTAATGCATAATGAAAAACGATTTTGTATAAAAATATTAACAAAATAAAACAACAAAGCTATTTGGAGATCCATACAGAATTGAAAATGTATTAAAGATATTTAATAATTATGAAATGTGTCAAGACATTTATGTTTTATATATTAAATTGATTTTTTTGGTTCAATAGAAGACCATGGATATGTTATGTGGTTTTACTTCCATAGAATATAAGCTTCATAATATACATGTATGAAATGACTTGATAGTTACGCGACATTTTGAGAGGCAAATAAATTACAGTATATTTTAATTATAGGAAAAAAATGTTAATAATTTAATTAACTGTTTAATTGCCTTTGTTTTAATAAGAATAAACAGTTAAAATTTTATTTTTAAATTAATTTCATAGACTATTCTAGTATACGCCCGCATCTTATTGAAGAAAATCTTTTTGATAGCGCTCTCATTCAGATGTATACACAACTGTGACAATCCTTCTTGATTCATTAGGACGATTTAACTAATTATTAAGTGTATTTGACGAAGGCATAAGATTAATTATTCGTCAAACAAAGTTGTTCAATCGTTGCAATATTTAACACACATTTTTCATGTAATTAAAAAAATATTACCATAATTGCTACATATAGATTTGTAATAAACTTGATTAATTTGATTATATTACAATTAAAGTAGTAAAAAAATTATTCACTTAAAAAAAAATTTCAATGAAAATTATCTTATCAAATTATAAATATATGTATTGTTTATTTTGTAGTTCAAATTATCTTTATCTTTAAATTTTAAGTTTTGTAAAAGATATTTTTTTTGCAATATCAGCTCGTAGTTTGAACAGATGGCCACTACAATCTACCCACAATCAATTTATAAGTTGATATTATCAATAATCTTTGCCTCGTTCCAAGTTAAATCACTTTCAAGTTCTTAAATATCCACATATTTTAAATAATCTAAAAATTTCAGGAAAATATTTAACAACATCGATGGTAAAAAAAAATTAAAACATCTCAAGAGAAAAATAAAATTAGTTTCCTTATGTAGCAACTTATGATGAAATTTTAAGTAATTATTACAACATTCCAAGATGAGAAAATAAATATTCTTAAGTTTAATATAAATATCATTTGAAAATACATCTTTTTTTTTAAAAGTTTTTGGGGAAATAATAAATATTCCACGAAACATTAACCCGCCATTGAAGAATGTAAGAGAAGGCTCACCTTTTAATGGGCATTGAATTAATTGGCTATTTCAGAAATGGCAATGTCGCTTAGAGAATGTATAAATTACTCTCGGGTATGTAATGATCTATTAATTCGCGCAGATTGAATGTTCCGAACTGGCTACGCCAACGCTGTTTCATATAATAATTATTATGTCGTTTGCCAGTAATAAATGGGTTCGGCGCTACGGCGCTACGAACCGTAGAACCCTGGAGGATATTACACCATTCTACAGTATCATTTTCAAGCCTCGATGAAAACTCAAATACTTCAACTGATTTAGGTTCACTTCACGCCGTCTCGTGTGACAGTTTCAAGTATGATGTGTAATCTAAACTTACTTTATTGTATAACCTAGTAATATTTTAGTATTATTTGTGAATTTCATTTAAAATAAGAAAGACTTGCGGCGTCGAAGATAACATGCGATGAGAAAGATCGACAAGACGGTACTGAAGAAATCACCTGGACAGAATATGTTTTGAAAGAAAAGTGAACACATAACTGAGGAGATACAATCGGACATTTTAGATCCAGGTAGACCATATAGAAGATGGCGGAACAGTTGTGCATCCGTGTCGCAAGAAAAAGTTCTAAGAAATAACATATCGATGTCGTAGAAATAGCAGAAAAAGAAATCTTCTTCTTCTTCTTCGTGTCAGCGACGTCAAATTATTTTTTCCCAATATCTGGCAACATCGATAGCTCGTGTGCTGCCCAGCATTAGGTCCTGAGATGTGCAACTTGTTGGGCACATGGAGCAGCATCGTAGGTGTGAGGCGGTCTGCTGGTCTCCACAGTCACACAATAGTGTCTCTCCCTGCCGAAGCATTCCCCACCACTCGAGGTTGTCCTTTGTTCTACCAACTCCGGTTCTTAATCCGTTTAGGGATTTCCAGGTCGGCCAGTCAAGGCTCTTGCCAGTTGGGAGGCCTTCTTTTGGAGTAATGAAATCCTCTGATGCGATTTGTTGCCAGAGTTGGAGTCTCTCATTTTCAGGGCCGGATGTGAGAGGTTGTGTGGATTTCAGAAAGCTGCTTCGAGACTTCAATCTTGGTATTGGGGGTACCTGATTATACAAGCAGTGGGACGGTTGGTTGATTGCCTTACGCATTTCTTCGGCGCATATGACTTTGCGTCTTATGTTCGGTGGAGCGATACCAGCCAAGGGGTATAGTTTAGAAATGGGTGTTGGCTTGAGGCAACCTTTGACGACTCTGCATGCATCATTCAGGGCAGTATCCACTTGATTACAGTGGGCTGATTGACCCCACACTGGTGCCGCATATTCTCCGGCTGAGAAACAAAGTGCTAAAGCTGAGGTACAAAGAAGGGGTGGTTGGGCTCCCCAGTGAGTGTTGGTCAGTTTGCCGATGAGGTTGTTTCTTGTTGCAACTTTCTGTTTGGTGTTGCTGCAATGACGCCTGAAGGTGAGGATGCGATCTAGAGTGACTCCGAGGTATTTTGGATGGTCGCTTTGTTCCAGTACTCTACCTTCCCACGTGACACGAAGCTTTCTGTTAGCTTCCCTGTTTCTAAGGTGGAAACAGCAGACTTGTATCTTTGATGGGTTAGGTTTGAGATGGTTGGTTTCGTAGTAATGGGACATCTCGTTGAGTCCCTGGCTTAGGATTTCCTCAACTTCTTCAAACGTTACTGCTTGTGCTGCCAAACCTAAGTCATTTGCATATATGAAAGACTTTGTGTGTTTAGGGATGGGTTGGTCGTTTGTATATATATTAAATAGTATAGGAGCAAGTAAACTGCCTTGTGGTAAGCCGTTCTTTTGGCTACGCCATCGGCTGGTTTTCCCCTGAAAATCCACAGCGAATCTCCTGTTATGCAGCATAGTCGCGATCATCTGCACTAGCGGGCAGTCACCTGTCATTCTGTACAATTTACTGAGGAGTGTGCTGTGCGACACTGTATCGTAGAAAAATAAATAAGAATACTATAAAATAATTACATTTAAGCATTTGTTGCCCAAAATTGGATGTAGATATAACAATTATTTCATAAAATGATTTTTTGTCATCAATTAATTCAATAGAAATAAACGGTGCCGTCAGGATTCGAACCGCGGACCTTGTATACAATGACAGGTTATTTTTGCACATTCTTTGGTTTGTAAAATATTAAGATAATTGATGATTATTTTAAAAATGAAAATAAAATTATACCATTTTTACTAAAGTAATGGCAGTTTCAAATAATACTTTCACAATAATATTAAATTATAAAAATATATGAATATATTTTAATAGTTTGTTTATAAACCTTTTTAATTATTTAAGCGAAGAAATAATTTAAGCGTGCTTATACGGAATGCGTGACATATACAAAAATGTTAATATTATCATAACTAACATTGTTGAAATTCCTCGCGGTAGTGCGAAATTTTTGCGCATTGTATTATGTAAGAGAATCCCTTGAAATGCAATGGCAGATGACAAAATAATTCTGCAGCTGGAACGGTAAAATACTCTCAATAAAAGTATTTCTGTATATTGAAAGATTACGTTTTATACTTTTATCAGACATAATATACGTTTATATTCCATATTATAGTTCATTGATTAATTAATGAGTTTATTTAGTTACAAATAAATAGTCCATGTTTATGTGACACGGATCTTTCAAGACTTTAATCAAATTTAACACTCACAGAATAATGAAATTATTATTGATGAGAAGTCCAATGATGCGTTAATTTAAGTTTCGTGGATTTTAATTTTACAATAATAAATAGTTGTTTTCAGATCATTTAATGTTTTACAGTTATGACTATCATGTGAATTATAAAACACATGGCTTTTAATAAGGTAGGCAGTTTAATTTAAAATAGCAAACTAAGCCATTTGAAATCCTTGAATAATGAAGTCTATTAAAGTAAGATGTAAGGATTTCTACCAATATGTTCGACTGCCACCGCGAGCTGCTCGGAAATCTACAAGTTTAATCAATTCCGGATTAGGAAGTTTTGTCGCAGCAGCCGAAGTGATGATCATAAAAAGCTTTTAAGTTACCACTTAGATGGTACTTGATTGTAACTTTTATTTTCGTACAGAGAGATCGTTAGTTACACTTGAGCTATCTCGAGACTTGTGAAGTAGTTTACATTTCAGAGACATAAAAAACTATTTATTATATGTTGAAATCGATGTACTGAAATAATTTTATTAATACACAAATATCTCAGATTCATTAGCCTCTTTTTCTTCAATTTCCGAAACTCTTTTAATGCACTGATATCGGGAAATGGTATGTAGTCGACGGCTCTTTGGGAACTGAAATATCTTATGTTGAATCATAAGTTTTGGGAATAGCTTTTGTTGTTTCCTTATTTAGTGATAACTTTCAAACTCAAACTTATATTTATAAGTATAAATTATATGATCGATGTTAAATAAAAAAAGGCAATGGTAATAAAATTGATCCATGTTTTTTTGGGAAGGAATGTATAATATGATAAATAATTCATCAGTTAAAATATTTTTGTATGAACATAAAGAGCGTCAACTGCTTTATCTTAGTATCCTTAATAAGCTGATACATATAATTATATATCAGATATTCATTCCTCGAAACTTGGCCGCAAAGCGAAAAGCCGTATACGGGAATCAAATATTATAATAAAAATTATTAGTTTTTTTTTTTACAGAATAATCATTTGACTCATTAGCATTCGCCATTTGTTATTGTTCTCAATCCATATAACCAATAATTTTTCTACTTTTTTCACTATTTTAGACCAAAAATCGAAAACGCGCCTTAATTGAAGAGGGCCGTTAAAGCGAAATACCGTATAAAGAGCGGCCATGTAGCGAGGTATGGGTGTATACTAGAGAATCAAATCTACGCAAAAATAATTCTTAAACATTTAATTTCATTTCAACAATCGAATTTAAAGATTACGTAAAGTATACAATCGTAACAATTTACAAAGAAAAGATTATAAATCGATACAGAAATGAGATATTTCTAAGTAGCGAGATTAGGAAAGATTTATCAAATCATTCTCAATATTTTATCAATTTGCGCAAAGCAGCGATTAAGCTTCCGGCATTGTAAATGATTTTAAGTTGTAATTAAATATAGTAATATCTGTCCGTCACAGAAATTTTCGCTCCGCATCTGTCACCTACTTAGGAGAGACAAATTTTGATAAGGATAATGGATTCCTTCCAGATCTTGAGCCGCCACAATGTGAGAACTAGGTAGGCGGCATGTTTTTGAGGAGTCGTTTCGCGTACTGATTATAGCTAACTACAGTGGAAATTTGTACATCAAACGCCTTTTGTGCTCTGAATAAACAGCCCAACCAACCGTGGCTGTCTTTTCTCTGCGTAGCTTTCAGGAAGCAACACGCATTCCATAGTATTATTTCTAAATAGGTTGGACTGAGAGAGATGTTTGACATACCGTCGGAGCTTAAAAAGTCGTCTATCATATAATATCATATTTATTAATATTACCCCCCGACTCGGCGCTGGTAAAAGCCGAGTAAGAATACATCTTCTAGAGGCATTAAATACTTTTACAGTGAGTGATTTAAGAGGCACTTGTAGCGATACCGGATAAGCAAGAATGATGGGCGGGTTCAAGCACTTGCTATGAATACATGTTGACGAATGGAAAAATAACCGATAAGTGTAAGCCTACCATGATTGATACAAACCATATTTTTTGTAAACTGTTGCGGACAGAATACTCATTGATGGATATTTTGGATATGCATACTATTATTGTAATGGACATTAAGTGTTACTTAAAATGAGATGAATACATTTTTTGTTGTTTGTTTTTAAATGACGTATTTCGAATAACGTAAAAGTTTTTTTTTAACGTAGTTTTATTATTGAACTCGTATTTCTTATTAATATGTTATATTTTTGTATGCATAATTAGCGAGCGTGTATAACTTCGAGGTAGTGTTTATTCAACAAACCAAAATTGTAGATTTGCTACCCAATTAAAATTAATATAAAAAATATCTGTATATTTTTTTACGATCTTATTTTGAACGCTACACTAGAAATAAAATAGACATGTTATGTTTAATAGTTGAGGTTTTTCGAAAGATAACCAACCACACGACTCAAATCAATAAGAAGTTTCTTACAGTTGACAACGGAACTGGTGATACCTGAGGCCACCCTGCGGCTCCACATGTAGAGAAACGTAACTGAAAGGAATGCTTGGATTGCCCCGAAAGAGGATCTAGCCCCTGGACACGACTAGGGGTGGAATATATGGAGGTCCCTTAACAGTCTTCGGACCGGATTATGCAGGCCAAGGACACAAATGAAAACATTGCAGTTTTTCAGCTGACCGACTGAATGTGACTGCGACGTGGAGCAAACCCTTTGACACCTTCTGGAGTGTGCGCTGTGTCCGAGTAGCTGCACTCAGGAATACCTGATGATGCCCGGGTGTAACGCCATTGACGTCAACCACTTTTGGGCAGACAGGATCTGACCCTGTTGTTTCCGACCCGATATATATATATATATATATATAAATTGTGGCTATTAAAACTGCAAATTAATGCATGCATTGCCTTTTATATATAAATATACAATAAATGTAGACTACTTCATGGGTATCACCTATTCACATTGAATCCGCTCTTTTATATGGATGATTCGTGACTGCCAGTCTGCAGCCTAGAGATATTGGTTAATCTAAATACTTGTATATAACCCTGTATGAACCGCGACACACCTCATGATGAAATATACATATTATATATTCTAACAACCATTTAATTCACCCGGAAGTGAATAAAATTTTGAGGCAAAAGAAAATTATAAATAGTGATACCACAAATATTTGTATTACTTTTTGTAAATAATCGAGATGTAATCACTAAGATATTTCATAATTGGCTGGAATAAGGTCGCAAAAAATATTTTTGCTGCACAATACTCGCAGATTAAACCATTTATTTTGAAAAGGTTCTGGATGGTAAGTGAGTGGATTGATTAGGTAATTCCAGACAACTGGGCGGCCCGTTTCGTGTTGGAGAGAAAATTCCCGATGGGATATATTAGCTGTCGAACATTGCAAATCTATTTTTATTCACTTTATAGAAAATAATTATAACATAAATATTCTATACTAGTTTAAATTCTATTTAAAGTTGTTGTTATGTTTTTTTACGAAAACTATAAGTAAAAAAATTTGATTTATTTTTATAAAAAAAGACGAACCAAATTATAGGTGATGGAAAAATGTTATACGTGTATTATATGAACCCTGCTATTTTAAAGATGAAAAGGTGCTATATGTGGAATGTTGATCCTACAATATCAGTATCAAGTCCGGCGTTCACACATAGTCCAGTTTTTAAGATAACTCATTATGAATGGGTGATGTTTATGAAATGATTTTCATCAATTATCAAAGGTGTATGTCACGTGAACCGAGGGTATTTATAAATTTGATTAAAAATATTTTTTAATCATAGCCGCATATGCTTTACCTACCGTCAATATAAAATCTGTAACATATATGTTGATGTTCAGCAAGTGTAAAACGAGTTTGTCGGTTTTGGGTGGGTGCAGGAGGAATTAGTTCTTTAAGTTCCGAAGAGCAACAACCGTGGTACTAACGGTAGAAAAGACTAAGAGAACCAATCTTACGCCTGTGTTCCATTGATTGCAGGTTAGACGTAAGAGTGTCATTGCTTATCAAACGAATTGCTCTTCTTTGAACTGAGTCAATTAAGTTAAGAAGATATTTTGGGGCACCAATCTAAAGGTGACTGCCGTATTCAAGGATAGGTCGGATTTGTTCTTTATAAATATATTTTTTTATTTAATCAAATATAAAAGATACATTTTTTACATAGTAATTTACATTCCAATCTTTTTTTTTTTTTTTTTTTCTTTTTTTTTTACATTCGCTTACCACGCCACTTAAAGATAAGATCTTGTGTGTGGCGTGGGATATAGAAGAAGAAGTTGTTTATCGTTGAAATACCAACGTGATCTATATAATAAACCGATTTTTTTAGAAGCGAGACCGGCTTTATACTTAATTGACTCGTAATATTTGACATTATTCGAGATTGAGTATTAAAATACAATACATAATATAAGTATTCAGTTGTGTAATTCTGCATACGTGAGTTCACACTAAAAATATGTGACTTAATCAATAATACGTCGTAAGAGACCAGAAAATCAGTTTTGTTTAGTCTGTTTTAATAAATATGAGGTTTATGACCACGAGTGTATATCCCAACGACGCAACGGTCGACAGTGGCATCTGGTGCGGCTTGTTCAATGCGAGGAGTTATGTTGATGAAATATCGATGAAATGTCAGCATTGTTCTCCTGGAACACTGTCACTGCAGCCTCAACAACTTTCAGGGCATACCGCGACTGCTTGCAATTAACTACTGCGCTTGTCTCCATGCAGAAATACGCAGTCCACTCTAATATAATAGTACATGGGTAAATGGAAAATCGGTCACATTGTGTAAAATCATTTTCCATACAAATAATTTGAGAAGTAATCATGTAAATTAAACGTAACATTGTTTACAAGCTATTGTTTAATAATGATCACTCATGATATTTTTTAGATAAAATTATCATTACAAAATGAAGAAAAGATACAAATTATTTAATTATTTTATATTAATTTAATGATTAAAAAAACAGAATCTTGAACTTCCATGAAATCATAAATAATACTTTGCTCGGTTTTTAGTGACACTTCTACTACTAATTGAATAAGAATTTTCATATACAATTATGATCGTAAAGAAATATAAAATAATATATTTAATTATAGTTTTGTGGAATTTTATTCAGTGGATTTTATCAAGTATGCTATGCAGGTGAAATACTATTTATTATATAAAGAGATATTGTGGAGGGGATGGTTGAGGGTAGAAACTATAGAGGGCGCCCTAGACGGGAGTATTTGCAGCAAGTATTCGAGGACATGAACTGTAACGCTTATGCTGAGCTGGAAAGGGTTGCGGAGGACCGAGAGGAATGGAGATCGAGATGCAAGATTCTGTTGCTGCAAACCAATCCACCGGATTGATACTGCGAAGAAGAAGGAGAGCAAATATCGTATTTTTTGGCTTACGTCAATATAATCGTAGTTTTATTATCCATGATATCGTTATACTTTTAACGTAAATCCATCAAATGTGAAATGAAAATCATTTAAATATAAAACATATTGGTAATACGAGGCGGGAACATTATACTGATTAATTAGTAAGAAGAGGGCGGAAACCATAGTATGTGGCTAATTTAATGGAAATTAATTAGTTAATGCAGATTGTCTTTTCCGAGAAGAAGATAATTACAATTACTCTTCTTTGAAGACTTTCTGCAAATACTAATATTTTAATCACAAAATAAATTTACACATATTTTTATGAATACAAAACAAACTAACATTGTACAAATAATGATGACGAGAAAATTTAAGCGAGTAATACTCGTAAATTAAAGACATGATGTTGACGGATTAACTCGACACATTCAGAACTATACTGTGTCACGTGAAATACGGGTTGTGATTTTCGTAGAAATTGGCTTCACCGTGTGGTAAATGAATTGCATCATGCTTTTCCATATGAATTTACAATTTCCTGCAACACAACATCAGGGACGCTTAAAGTCTTTATCAGTGGCTTTCTATCCTCATTCATTCTGACTAATAAGCCGTATATAATAACCGTAAGTTTTAATGAATGTTCACTTTGGTATTTTAACAACCATTTAAATTCTCAATCCCAATGCATAATTTCTAATTTGAGTTATCTGATATTTTTGGATGGCAATTTACCTTTTTGGGAGTATTTAATTAGATTAATGAGCACTAATTATTCAGTAATAAATACCGAAAAAGGTAAGTAAAATATAATTATTCAGCAGTAGAAAATATCAATCAGCAGTAGAAAAATAATAAATTGGTATGAAATAATTAATTAATGGAAATTAATAAAAGAGGGGGCTAGATTTTCATTTTATGAGTTAATAGTGTATTCATGTCATAAATTTTTACCAAAATTGAATATATAACTGCCACTTTCATTTTTATAATTGACCACATTCATACTGATACAGTGGATACTGCCAATTTATTTATTTGCCTATTAATTTTATTTACTGTCAATTGACTTAACTTATAAACTTTTTGCCAAAACCTTGGATAAATAAATATTTAAAGAATGGTACTGTTCAATCAATCATAAATAAACAAATATTAAATGCTTAATATATGAAACGGATATGGAATGTTAATTACAAAAAAATATAATATTTTTTATAATAATGTAATTTGGAAGAAATGCAAGAAATTAATACATAAATAGATTAATCAATGCGTAAAAGTAAATAGTATATTTAACAATTATTTATTTACTGGTTTATTATGCCAATGAATAATGTAAATTTAATACTCACCATCAGAGGAGGTTTATTGCACTTATCGACTCTTATAAGCCGATGCAAAATTGAATATGCAAATCTATCTTTGCGGTCTTATGTAAACATTTACTCTGTAAAACGTTGCACACTGAGAGTATTAATTCAGCTTTAGTAAAGTTTATGTCGATCACTTTAAGCCCAAAAGCTTAAAATAATACTAAGCTTAAACTACCTTGTATGACTGTCGCCCAATAGAGAGTAAAATAATCCACATGGTTTTATACAAAGATCATAATGCAATTATTGTGAGAGAACTTTTATTATTGATTTGAAAAAAAAAATGCAAAGCAATATTTTCAGCTCTGCTATCGCATTTTTTTTTATAATAGTTGTATTTTAACATCCCACATATGTCTTATTAGTTAAATAATTTTCCTAACATGCCTTTACCTGTCATTATTATGTTTTTATATTTCCAACTTACTATCACATCATGTTAAAAAAAACACCAGTTTTCGTTCTGTTACAGAAATTGAGCAACTTTATCAAATGTATTGTACTCGAAAAATGTTATTTCAGGGAGCTCTTTAATTGTCGCGACCGTACGTACTCAATGTGAAGCGTATATAGAAAATGAAAATATATTGTAAAAAAAAGTGCTGGTAATTGAATTAACGAGTAGTTTCATAGTAAATACCTGTAATAATAAGGATGATGCGTAAATACCGGGCTGTAATCCATAACGTTGGCGGATCAACACTCCACGTGCAGCGCTTATCCATATGTAGAATGATAAGCGTCATAGGATCCACAGATGCAGAACTTCAGACTCACTATCACCATCTGTCAGTATTCTCCTGTATGTGATTACATAAAAAACAAACAACAAAGATAGACAGTTTGTCATTTTACAGGCGGTTAAGAGACGAATATATACCTGGCTGGGACATGTTCTTTGTATGCGATTGGAGAGCTTTAGCAGGCTTTTTTTGCAGATTCCCGAGCTTTCGCCGTCCTGAAAAGACTTCGGGGACAATCTATTAAATATGCTCAGCAGTGCTCCACAGAGATTGTATATGATGTCGATAATCATAGCGGCTGAGAAAATTTTGTATCATCAGTCTGTGACAATTATGTGGAGGAAATTTTGAGCGTCGTTGATAATAAAAATGATAATGGGTGATGTTTTTTTTGTTTTAGGCACCGGCACATGGGGGTCTCTTGCCTATGACCCTCATCTTCGTGGTCCGGCTTTTCTAGTTCAGCCTCCTTCGCGGGTTGACTTCTCTAACGCGGTCGGTGGTCACTTGGATTGCGCGGCTACGGGCAGCCCTCCACCGTCTATTGAGTGGGTCAACGTGGACGGCACAGCGCTTGGACAACCCATAAACGTCAAGCACGTGTTTGAGTGAGTATCTTCATCAATACAATTATTATACAACACAAAAGGATGACCTATTAAGTAGGTAGATAGCGAGAAGAGAATGTCGTTGTAAGCCACTGAACCTGGCCTACAAAAACTGAATCTGTGAGTTTTATGAAACGCATTCCATTTTTTAAATATGTTAAAACGCTGTATGCTGATTGTTGATCCGTCAATATCAAAGATAGACTGCAACCTGGGTTAATGTGTAATGAGCACTTATCAAGGCATTGCTGTCAGAGAATTTTCTTGTTATATGAGTAGGAGACTCACTTTATGGTGTTCACATGTGTAGTGTTCATGGGACGTCTACCACCAATTTTGATTAATATGACTATCCAATCGAGGGTTTTTGTAGAGTTTAAAAATCGAATAAAAATATTTTTCAATACTCTATCGGAGATGAAGCCCACTAACTTTGATATGTTAAGCGATTTTTTGTCTATAAGTCATAACCCCTGACAAAAAAATGTGTTTTTTGTTCTTGATTAATTGAATTTAATATTATACTATTAAGATGTCTTAATTAACAGAAAGATAGTGAAATAGGAATATGAATAGCAGGATAAAACAGTAGTTGTGGTAACTTTTTACTCTTTTTACGAATATTGTATTATACGAGTATAATATACGCTCAAGTCGTCAGATTGAATCAATTCTCAGAATAGTGTAACTATTCATTATCGGAATAACGGTTGTTATCAGTAATATTCTCTTGAATCCATCGCAATATTGAGAGGACTATTCTCATTATATTATATAAGCCCGATGCCTAACAATTGGAAATGCAGCTAGCATAATATGAAAAATAAAAAATATTTAAATATTATTACTTAAATATACATACACTATACATAAAATTCTTTTTTCAACGCGTCAATCCAAGCACAAAAATAACGGCAGAAGCGGGATGCGAACCGCGGACCTTGGAAACCAACTATGCCCAGGCATTCATACCGCTCGGCGAACTGCGCTATTGCCCCGCCTAGACTGACTTGCGTTGAAACTAGTATTTATATCATTGTTATCATCGTACGATAGATGTCGCTATAGTATATATTCAAAGTATGTATATTTTTATTATTATTCTATCAGTCTTCATTTATTCACAAGCTTAATATTATTACTTTCCGGCTTTATTTATTGTACATCAATAATTAAGTTTGCTTCCATTAATAAATATAAATGAAATCCTGACTATAATTTGATTTAATATTGAAATAATAAAATAATATTCTAATGAAAATTTAAAAAATTCATATAATATTTAAATAATATAATTATTATTAAGTATCTTATGTATTATAAGTTAAGTATTATTTCAAGTATCAGTATTTTTTTATTAAAATGTCAACAGATAAATGTGTGATTTTATTATCAAAGAAACAATTATTGGGGATGGGTTCGAGATGTCACTGAGAAATAGCTTTCTCGTAAACTAGATTGGATTGCATCTCAATGCACTTAGTGCTAATGCCCGAAGGAGCAATCGTCTAAGCTGGATAAATACATGCATAATGCATTTTGTTTTACAAATAAAGATTGATATGCCGTAGCTCTTACTTTTTAAGATATGTAAGCCGTTATAATTTCTCTTGTGATTGACGCAATGTCTCCACGGAATTTATTATTTTGGTACAAGAAATCTATTTTTTATCCGAGAGCATTTTAATTAAATCAATGCATTTTGGTATTCATTGAGTTGTCATTAATTGCAACTCTGCTCCATCTAATAAATAAATATTGTACAATTTTGAGTAGGCTGCGCCATTTACTTTGTGTCTGAAAGCCATAGAAAGTAGGCAGCTCCACGAATTTTAACTTAAATAAAAAAAAAAGTTAATTTCATGTGCTGATAAAGAATTTTTTATCGCGTAAAAAACATGGCTTAAGTTCGTTTTATCTGAAAAAATGAATTTAATTATTTGTAGTATGATGATAAACTTTCAGAATGGATTTTGAAACGTTTTTTCTTGGAAAATGATAATTGCCAGCTCTTTCAATTCGTCTCATCGCAGAGGCATGCCAGCGAATATATTTACTGAATTACTGGAATTTGTTACAGGAACGGTACTATAGTACTGAATCCGTTTTCCGGTTCCATATTCCGCCAGCAATTCTACACGGCCACTGTTCGCTGCATCGCCACTAACCCTGTCGGGAAGATCATTTCCAGGGAGGTGCACATCAGAGCAGGTAAGTCTTTTTCATGTAAACGTATGCAAGAACTCATCACAGGTGAATCAAAAGCCTCGTTTAATTTTTGGCTTCACGGCTTTTTGGATGATTAGGTTTTAAGCTATATTATAAAATGAAATTTTATTAATTATTTCAAAGCACTTTAAATCCTGACATGAAATTTTTAAATTACAAATGAATTTAAAATCAAGAATATCATAGCTACACCATTCATAAAACTTAATTAAACATTCAATGTGAATAATTTCAAAATTTTGAAACATTACACTACAACAAATAATGTTTGAATTATATCCTACACTTATTTATTTTATTTTTTACAAATAGAGTTTTTTATGTATTAATTACTTTGTAAGAAAATATTTGTAAAAGTAATGTAGGCATAATGATTTATAGAGTATTTGACAATAGTAAAGGGTCCGTGAAAGAAAATTGTATAATAGATTTAGATGTACGCACATATTACAATAGATAATATTATTTTAAGAGGATTAAAAATAAACAAATATTTAAATTAGCTGATGTCTTTATTTATTGTACATCAATAATTAAGTTTGCTTCCATTAATAAATACAAATGAAATCCTGACTATAATTAAATACGTCATTTTTACACATTAACATTTAATAATAAATATATCTTACAAATTAACGATATTTATTTAAAACGACAATCACTGCGAAAAGCTTTTCCAACTTCTCCTGTTTCATCACATAAATATATAATCACCTTAGCCGGGCGGAATTTTCTAAATGTAGTATTAGAAGTTTATTATTGCAATTTTCTCACCTTGTTTTACACTAACTTGAGACCACTGTAAACTAATAATTCCGTATGTTATCTGCTACATATAAAAAAAACATGCCAAAAATTTCAAGATTTTATTTGAAATTTGGTGGTTGGTTACTTTATAAAGATGTCAGTTGCTGCATAAGAACATAAAACAAATCAGAGTTATCACCAAGATATAACCTTTCAATAACAGTGAAATTTGTGGGTTCAATATGTTCCAGATATGAAACGGATATTCACATAATTTAATCAGATTTTGAAATATGCATTCCCATATTAAAGTTCACTTTATATCTTTGTTTTAGTCATATGTAGATTGTAGAGTTATATTTACAGAAGGGTGTTTATTATTATATTATAACCTCATTATGAGAATCGCGACCCAAAACACATTGCGGATATTAAACATGAAACTAAATCACATGATAGTAATATAATATATATCTTTGACGGATTTACAGAATATTGTACAAGTGATATATTATATTTTGAGCTACGTTCACTTCATACATTATTGCGCTTACATGCGCTTGTGGTGCAGCAATAATTGTAATCACTGTTGATTACAAAAAATATTTTTAACATATACTAAATATATATTTAAACTAATAAATATAAACTCAATATATATTTAAACTAATAAATATAAAAACTTTAATTATAGAATACCAAATATCAAGCGTGAAATAAAAAAAGAAAACAATGCGATTTATCTAGTATTGTTATCCATCGATTCATATTTAATTTTAAATTCACTTGAAGTAACCCATTGTGATTTTAAAAGGTTTTTTTGTCTGCTATAAAATTAGAAGCTGTGTGGGTTGAGTCCTGACCTAGGTATACCAGATTTTAATGCATTCGAACTTAAGTGTGGTTTATGAATGAATCGCGGAACGTACCACTCACTGGGGTGCCTAAGTGCCTGAGTAATACGTCCGCGATTTCCGATCTTGCGGAACGTGTGGTAGAGAGCGAAAATGCTCCTATATATACATGTAGGCATCGAATTTACTGAATTTATTTTCATGCATCCGCGTTTGTTAAGCTGAAATTCGGCAGAGTGCTCTTACATTCGATTAAGATAACAATGGGCGAGTAGTTGTTATTTATAAGTGTATTAACATAGTAAATTTTTATATGTTTAAAGAAATATATATGTAAATGATGCTGAAATTGTCACTTCGATTATAAAAAATTTATAAATATTAATGATATTATTTTATATTCTAAAAAAAAAAAAATATGTTATTATGTAAAAAATGTAAAAAAATAATAATATAAATTATACAACACTTAAATCAAAAGGTGAATCCCACGCCACACACAAGATCTACCTTTAAGTGGCGTGGAAAGCGAATTCCAAAAAAAAAAAATAAAAAAAAAAAATGAATGTAATACTATCAAAAAAATCTTAAATGTATCCTATTATATTTGATTAAAAAAAAAAAAAAAAAAGTAAAAAAAATATATGATTGCTATCATATAGAACAAAATATATAAAGGCAATCATATATATGAAATATTCACCATATAATAATGTGTAAACAAACACTTTATTAATATGGTGAATATTATGTTCTTCGTTATAAAATGTAATTTTATGATACTTAACCATTCATCAAATTAATTATTCCATGATTAATTTCTAATTGTAGTATATGATCAATCGAGAAGTTACTAAATACTTATAATACATAATTTTTTATTTTCAATATTATAAACGTTAACATTCTTTAAGGGAAATGGTGGATACAAATCCACAAATAACTATTATTTGAGAGTCATTGCTCCGTATCGGTTCCTTAACCCTTTCATTACGGCTCGGCTTAAAAACAAATTACAGGTTGTCCTCGACTTACGACCGAGATACGTTCCTGGACTTTGGTCGTAATTCGAATTGGTCGTAAGTCGAATTTCATACAAAATATGTACATATGTACATAATTACATATTAAAATAAAACATTTGTATTTATTAATGTATTTTTTATTGTTATATTTATACTTATTTATTTATATAAAATAAAATATTTACTTCATTAATATCTAAAATATTTACATCAATAATATTTAAAATAATTACTTCACTAATATTTAAAGTGTTTCGTCATCTGGACTTATATAAGTGCAATCCATTGGCTCATCAACAGTAGTGGAAGAAGAAGCAGTATTAATCTTTTTAAAAAACATATCCATTTTAATTTAGTTGATTGTTGTTTTTTTTCCCGTATATTTCTTTGTAGCAAGCAAGATCTTCCTGAATACGGCGGCTTATACTCAAAAATCTTTCGTTATCCGAATCCATTTTTGCAAATTTTTGCATTGCTTGGCCAATTTGAAGGAATGCTGCTTCCATTTCTTTCAATACAAAATTTTTTTGGAGATTCCATGATAATTTTTTTTTTGGTCTCTTCTTCAACCCTTTCATTTTCGATGCATAATAATTCTTCATTTGTAAGATCTTCCGAATCATATTCTATAAGTTGGTCTATGTCTTCACGATCAATATTAATATCAAGTGTCTTGCAAAGCCCTACAATGAGATTTGTAATGTGTTCAATTTCATTTTCTTTTTCAAATTAAGACTGAGTTATGTTTTCAAAACGTTTAGTAAGCTTTTTCCATATTCCATACATGCACGATGATAACGCTTGCCATCCCTTACCAATATTTTTAATTGCTTGGTGAATATTAAAAAATTTCCACAACTCTTTAAACGTTTTTCCCTCGTCAAGCGCTACTATTGCTTGGGCAAATGTAGTTTTTAAATAATAGGCTTTAAATGTGGCAATAGCTCCCAGGTCCATGGGTTGCAAAATACTGGTGGTATTAGGGGGTAAATACACGATTTTAACGTTAGGATGTAAATTTCCGATATGTGGTGGATGTCCTGGTGCATTGTCTAGTATTAAATGTATATCGAATGGAATTCCTTTCTGATTACAATATTGTTTTACTTCTGGAATAGATAAATTGAAAAACCAGTCTTCAAAAATAAATTGTGTCAACCACGCTTTTTTGTTTGGATAGTAATATAGTGGTAACATATCGATATTGATTCCTTTGAGGGCTCTCGAATTTTTAGAGTGATAAATAATTAATGGTTTCAATTTATATCCAGCAATATTGCCACCCAATAAAAGTGTAAAACGATCCCTTAATGCTTTGAAGCATGGCATACTTTTTTCTTCCTTATTAATGTAGGTACTTTGAGGCATTTTCTTCCAATAGAGCGCGGTTTCGTCAGCAATAAAAATTTGTTCCTTGACGTATCCTTCTTTCCTAACCATTGCGTCAGATATATGGATAAAATCTTCAGCAGCCATGTAATCGGTACTAGCTGCCTCTCCACTTATTTTCACATTTTGATAATTCGTCCGTTTTCTGAATCTCGCAAACCAACCATTACTAGCAGTAAATGTTTGCTCGTAGTTAGTTTGCTCCTTTAATTCTAGGTTTTGAAAAAGACTCAGCGCCTTTGTCTTTATGGTCACAAGGCTAAGGGGGGTTCGTTTTTTATCAAATCTTCCATCCAAATCACTAATAGTTTCTCCATTTCGTAAATGGGTCCAAGTTTTTTTTTTGTTATTATTGTAGATTTTATGGATATTGCTCCTTTAAAAGCTTCACTGATACTTAGTTTATTCTTCAAAATTGTAGAGATCGTTGAATGTGATAAGTGTAGATCCCGAGCTATGTCCTTCACTCTTGTACCACTCTCATATTGCTTAATTATTTTAAGTTTTATTTCTAACTCTATAGCACTTCTTTTTTTTGTCACTTCTACTCCGTTTGCCAGTCATGTGGGCACGATTTATTGATATTGACTTCAGATATTAAATGGGTATATGTAATATTTATATCTTATTATATTAATTGTATATATGTCCGTGTTCAAAAGCAAGTGTCAACTGAATTATGTATAAATATATTTTTTCATAATTTTTAAACAACGAAGGGAAGAAGTGATCTACTGACCGGAAGGAAGTTTTTATGGCATCATTATTGCGTCATCTTTGTTTACGCATGATTCAGGTTGACACGCAAACCGCAATACAATTTTTTTGGTCGTAATTTAAAAAAAAAATATTTTTTTCAAATTTTTGGTCGTAAGTGCGAATCGTCGTAAGTAGAACCGTCGTAAGTCGAGAACCACCTGTGTACTGTCAATTATAAAACCAGTATTTGAAGCATAAATATTTTTTTGTGATCTATTTTCAAATATCACATTGGTTCTTGTATCCTTTAGCTATCAAATGATGCATACAAAACTATTCTAAGAAAGTAGCAAAATGATATATCACGTCAACCGATGTTAACGGTCGGGGAATATCATGACAACATATGCCGACAACCGATGCGAAAAGGTAAAGAAAATATCACAGTGTAAATATTTATTAGTAAAATTTTGCAGAAAACATATTTTCATCTTAAAAATAAATCCATCAAGAGTTAATAACAAGCTTCAAATATAATCGTAGTTAGTCGAGTGAAATAAAATGTATTTTCTTGTTGTATATGGAATTGAGAAAGCCCACACTATTCCCCATTTGTACTCACAAATGAAAAGAATTGGGGATGCGTATACTTGATACGAAATTATATGTAGGTGTTACGATGCTATACTATAAGTCGAAAGCGACACGCCTATGACGAAGGTATAAGAATATACAGATCCCACGTAAAATACGAGAATAAAATATGATTAAAACCAAGAATAATACGCATAGGTTTATTGCGATAGAATGCGTGGGTATTTTTAAACAGACGACGCAAATTACAGGTATGAATATTGTAGGGTAATAATGCAATATAAAGCCTATTTATAGAGGTTTAAGTGAACCTCGTTCAATCCAGTCTCATACTCTCATAGCGTTCACGGAATACATTCGCGCACTTATGAACGTCCAAGGCTCTCTGAGAATCCGCTTCTTTCCCTTCAATCCCTTTTTTTCGAGAGGCCGTACTTGAGAATCCGAAATTCTCAATCCAGTAGACGCTACATGATGTTAAATTTAAAGGAAAATTGGACGAAGAACTGGAATATTGGTTTCTGTTTCATTGCGCGATATTGCAATAGAATTTTTACATTTCACTGAACATATTGTAATTCTTCTTAAGAACATTAACTTTACTATGCATAACTGAAACACATTTTTTTCTCAAAAATTTCAAATAAACCACATTTTTTTTTTTTTTTTAGTTTGGCATACTATTTTACCGAAGTTAAGCGACATTATACGCGGAGCATAACTTACACGGTTATATACCTATCTTATACCGCGTAATGCTTTGGTTGAGCCGCCTCTTAGCTTCAAATGGTCCAAGTCTCATAAGCGTCCCGCTGATCATCGGACCTCAAAACAAATCGATCAACAAATCACTAAAAATATGCATCGCTTTATACAGTTGCTATTTCAGAAAGTTCTAAATTGAAATGGTTATATTTTCCTTATTTGGAATGTAAACAAATATATAATTTAAATATTATGAATCCGATAAAGATTTAAATTGTAAATTGTAATCATCTTTGTATAAATTATTAATAATAAAACAAAAAAAAGTTATTGAAATAAGAGCCTTGATACTAAAAAAAAATATTACTTATATGATAATATTAAGAAAATAATGATATTTCGAAGCATAAGAATAATGATGAAAAAAGATGATCTGAATCAAAAAGTTAACCAGAGAAGTTTTTGAGATGTGATGAAGATTGATGACATGTCAATCGTTCATTTTATATTCAAGGTCTACATTCTAAATCTTTTGTAACAACTGATATCATATGTCAATGATATAAGCGAAAGAAGATTTTTTCGAACAATTTCCTCATTACTAGTTTTTACTACATTATTTATTTTCATCAAGAATCTGTTCTCGGCAAATAAAAAAAAAAATTCATCCATATTTTGTACAATTACCTCTGTTTCAAATTGTATTTCACTAACTTTGAATAAGTGTATTGTATTGTACGATATACATGAAATACTTTGACTTATTGAAGTTCAATGACTGTTTAAGTACAATGGTTGATTTTATTTAATTATTAGCTGACCCGGCAGACTTCGTACTGCCTCAATTGATAAATAAAAGACCTAATCTTTTGTATAAAATAATCTTAAAACAAACAAAACGAATCCGTATTGAATAAAAAAGCATTTTTTTAATGAAGCATGAAGTTGATACAGTCTGTTAATCAATTTAAAGCTTTCTCATAAACTTTTTGTTTTGTTTTCTGGTGCGTGAATAAACAAAGAAGACGGTTTTCCGACGCGCAAACACGCGACGTATAATTGTCCATGCGCGAAACAGGGAAACTCCAAGTTGATTCCGCAAGCTTAACGACTGTCCTTGCGATTTATTTATGGTCATCGCAAAGGCCAGAAGTACTGAAATTGTAAGCGTTTAAAATCGAATGGTAAATCCGTTGAATCATCGGTATCCGCGGGATCAAGACATCCATTCCTTTGTATTTTCCTTTTTATGATTGTTGCCTCAATGACGTTATTCATCAGCTTTTGCATAATGACAACTGATCCTACTTTTTAACTGCAAATTGTGAGGTGAAAACCAGACAATTCCAGTGAATTTAAAACTCCGTTGGATAGTTGACTACGTCATCCTGGTTCATAACGGTATCGACTGATTTGAAGGAAACCAACTGTCCTGGAAGAAAATACTGAATGGTCGCATTGAGATCCTCGACATCTTTATTTTCGCCGCCAATATTGCTCGTTCACCCAGCCAATTATGGTAATTAAACTTTTGCGCTATATCTGGGAAAAAAACGCCGAATAAGCTCCTCTTTGAGTTTGTAATGTGACAGAAATCTGTGGGTAATGTGATGAATCCGGTCAAGGTGTCCACTACAACTTCATTGTTTCCAATGTTTAACAATTGCTTCTCAAACACATTTGCAGTTTCATCTTGTTGCAAAAATACTCGCATGTTAGTTGTTAATTGAGTGTCTTTACATACTGCCACAAATTCGATGATTTTAGGCATGCATTTAGTTCATCAGCAACAGTTGATCGGGGAATAACTGGAAGAGTCTGACGAAAATCACGTGACAACAGAATCATGGCCC